>CM024621.1:21774874-21845118 GCA_014182585.1 Eucalyptus coolabah | reverse complement strand
CTTGTTACACAAACCAAGTTGTCCATTCTCTTTGTTCCCTTCCAATTGGGTTTCCAACCCCTCTTGAATGGCCTTCTAAAATTTTGTCTCATCTCAATTAAATCTCAAGAAGCTAAATTGGTCTCATCTCTAGGGCTATTAAGGTCTATGCACATAAATTAACACATGTTTCCAATTAGTGCACTAATGGACTGACATCCAAAATTCTAATGATAAGTTTAAGCCTTGCAAGACAACTTGTCTTACAAGCCCATCCCATTTAGGCGTGAAAAGGGGGTCCTATTAGCTTCCAAATTCACTCTCAATTAGTCCAAATTTAAGAGGACTAGATATAGTAAAAATGACTATATAATTATTGTTTTAACGGGATAGGAATAATTAGAGATCACCTACAATCGACACCCATAATTGGACCGAGTTTGTGACTAAGTTTCGATTAGAAATGGCCCTAATGCGACCTATGCTAATTAGGCGGCATCGGCGGTGCTCGTGTGGCCAAACCTCAATTGAGTTTAGTGCCTGTCCAAGGTTTTACGCGTGACCTATGTTTGAGCCTAGTCGATCCATGAATGACCTTCGGTTATCATGTAATCATGTAGGATCAATTGACTGTCTTGGCCCACGGTCACGTGGAATCAAATTAGGGTTATTCATGAATGGTATAATGACCGTGCAGAATCACACGCAACTGGAATATACTCGAACTAAATCAATCTATATCCATTCATTGATCGACTCGTGATGACACATGATCATCCACATCGATCTTTATGGTCGAATGGTCTTTTCATGGTCAACGCTCTGGTTTAACATAATCCTAATCCAGAGTCATCTTACCTCTAATAAGCTAGATGACTCGTGAACAATCCCTAAGATTAACTTATAGCCTATTCTCATTATTGGTGTACTAATCCTTAATCCATTCCTCACGCTCGGGATAGAGGTTCGAATCGTGCATGTCACAAAAATATTCATGCATAAAATTAGGAAATAAATTCCTAAATCTAAGAAGGTAAAAACATTTTCCAGAATTACTCATCTTGAATTTTTTTAATATTTATTTTTATTTAAAAATCAATTTTTCAAATAATTTTTATTTTTCCTTTTCTTTCCTTTTTTCCCCTTCTTCCTCCTCCGCCAATCGCTGGGCCTCGACGACTGACCACAAGTGCAAGCCATTGCAAGCCGGCCTTAGGAGCTCAAGCCTTGTTGGGATCTAGCAAACTTGACCTTCCTCAAGGCCAACTAGGTTGGCCCTTGCCAGGCCTTGATGACAACGCCAATGGCCTATCGTGGCCTCATCATCATCGAGGCCAACCAAGTTGGCCCTTCCTAGGGCTTTGATGACGGCGCCAATGGCTTGTCATGGCAGTTGTCAAGGCCTAATGACCGACAAGAGGAAGAAGAAGGAAAGAGAAAGAAAAGAAAAGGATAAAAAATATAAAATATTAAAATATATATGTATTTTTTTTTTTTTTGCACAAGATAAAATCATGAGATTAATATCATTTTCCAAATGAGATCCAAACACCAAAAAAAGTTTTCGGTCACTTATTACAAAAATCAATGTTAAGAAAATTTTCATTGAATTTTTAAGCACGTCCTTTCAAATTATGTTATTATTGTTAGATTTACCTGCCGATGCAGAAAAATTGTTGCGCATTCACCATTGAATGATGGAGATGTATGTTTAGAATTAACTTTGTAATCAAGTTGTTCCACAAAACGATGAATGTGTAACTTTACGTTTGACGCGAATGGTGGATCTAATAAAAATCCCTCAATATACCAACCAATATTAGACGACTTTGACTTCCCCACGCGCATTAGTCTTGATAGTTGAACCGTTTTGGGAAAGAAATCGGAAGTTGTTCTGATGGGAGAGTTGAAGATGATCAACATAACTTAGACATTGAAAATATCAACATCCTAAATTATATTTAATTAGGATATAACCTTATCATGTTTGAAAACTTTGTTATTGTCGACATATTGACACTCAATTTATGGCTCAACTAATATATTTTATCATTTACCCTACCATATGGATGATGACGGTAAAATTTTGAAACCGCTCCAACTTAAAGATCGAAAGCTTAATTAATATGTTAGATGAATGTGGCATCAAACGTTTAAGTGCTCTAAATTTTTCAATACTCTAGACTCCCCTACACATGTGAGGAAGTATTTCATGTGACGGACATGCCCCATGATAATCACACGTTTAAAAAAGACCAAAGAGAAAAGAGAGTTCTTGAGTTCAAATATAAATTTAGTTGGAATAGATATCATGTAAATGTGACCGGTCGATTATGTCTCGTTAGTCACGTGACCGATGGATGAAACTGCTCACGCAAACATAGGCCCGTGATTTGGCCCAGGGCCAAACATGGAAAGTTCAACTGAAAATGGAAATATAAATAAAGGATACAAAGGATTGAAACACCGAGTCTTTTACCCAGCCCAATACAACTTAGAATTTTGTGAAATCACCATCAAATTATCTAAAAACTGAAAATTGTTGGACAAAAGTATAGTTCAATATTTCAGCGCAAATAGGGGAGATTGCCCAAAAAGTCATAAACTATTGTGTGAAAGCCAATTTAGTCTTAAACTTTCTAATTTGGCTAATGTAATCCATCCGACTAATATAGGCCGGAAATCGCTGTCGTGGCAGTTTTGTTAGCGCAGACTGTCATGTGGCATGACTAGCATCAAATGTACAAGTAATGAATCGAAACGTCATTTTTGTAGTTTCTTTAAAATGTTCTATATTTTTTATTTTTTTATTTTTCCACATGACTGTTCATCGTCTCCATGTCTTCATCAATGTTCATCGCCGAGGCCGGGGGGCTCACCAGCCATTTCTCCATGGGCATGCCACTTGAGTAGTCGGGCTCACATGGGTTGGCCTGGTTTGCACTAAATTACAGCATGCCAATTTTGCAGTACATGTTTGCCTCTGATATTTTTGGAAATCTCTTCCATTGCCCCTATACTCCACATCTTCCCCTACGAGATTGCTTCCGAATGTGTTGTTGCATGGCTGCTTCTAAAGTGCGAGATTACCGGTGTTTTCTCTATTATCAAACGTCATGTGTTCAATTCTGCGCATGTGAATGAGTTTGCATGTACACGCAAATGATCGCTCTATGAAGATACATCATGTGTGCGCATGTGCGGGTACAATGTCTTTGGACTCAGATCAAAGTAGCTAAGTCGTTAAAAAATCATATCTAATGTTAAACCATTAATGATCACTCTTCATTCGACCGGATTTGAAGCATAACACCAATTACAATCCTGCTTAGCATAGATAATATTTTAGACGAAACAAATTCTCTTATTTTGACTTAAAAATGCAAGTTTCTATTACCAACATAACAACTTGCAACACAAATATTAATTCAGTGCAATTGGATGTAATTTGTGTGAACTTCTCTCATTTGGTGTAAAGAAGCACCGGATATTAGAGAAATTGAACAATTAAAGTTTTAGGGAAGGACACATAGTATGTGCAGTCGGAGCCAATGAGCACACTAGAAGAAACGAAACAAAGATGTAAGCAAAGTAGAATTTTCACGTGGGAGTCTCATCTTTTGCTGACTCGGCGACTATCAATCAGTGCACCGTAGCTGTAACGTGACCAGCTTGTATGGGGAATTGTTCGCTCAAGCCAAGCTGTACCATCAATAACCAAATGAAAGTGATAAGTTCTCCTCCTTTACTGAGTTGTTGAGCATGCATGTATGGTTGACAACGAATCGCAGCATACGCCAGCAATTCCACCCAAACGTCACTCACGATTTCCCACTTCTTGTCCTGAAATTTCCGCAACTCTTTAGCAAGAATACACGCGTCAAAGAGCGCAGATTGACTTCTGTCTCCTTTCACTAAAGCTGGATTCAGTTCTGTAGGAACATTAAGTAGAATTCGGCAGGCATTCGTTTTGCTTGTTTTACTCTTATCAAAGATATTTTCATCAAAGAACCTATCTGCCTCAGCACAAGTATCTCGAAACCTTATTTGGCCAATCCCAGCAACTGCAGACATCATACTAGGTTGTTTGATCATAAGATGAAGCATGTAATCTGACAAGACCTTGCTGGTTTTGCGGTGGAGGTTTTCACTTTTATCAGTGTTGTAACAGAGTTCGGTGGCGATATGCCACAGTAAAAGGCTCTTTCCATAATCAACATCAGAAACGAATGGAAGCAATTTTTTGCATTTTTCCCTAGTTTTAGTATGCTCCAGAGCCCATTCACCTCGAGAAGCACAAATCTCATTTGTGCTTCCACAAGATGCCTTCCGTTTCAGCTCTTCAAAAATCAGTTCACCTAATTCTTCACTGTATTGTTCTACTTGTCGAGGCTTCAAGTCATCAATCAATTCCTCCAGAGGTATTAGACCTAGGGGTTTTGCAATCCATTTTGGCCACTTTGTCAGCCGAGAATCTAAAAAATTGTACTGGAAGATAAATTTAGACCATCTAGCATGTATTATATGCAATGCAAATGGTGAACTTTCAGATTTGAATTTGTGGAGGAGCCTGATGAAGATGCTCTCAGATGTTGCAATTGTCCAGTCAGAGCAAATGAGCCTACCAACAGCTACAAATTCAAGGCCAATAGCTCCAAGGAGCAAGGTGTATGTAATCTGTATATCATATTCGTGAAAACCATGCTTGTTCAGGACACAGAAACTTGCAAAAGCAGAAACAATGGAGCCAATTGAGATAGCTCGGAAAAGGTACCCTGCTAAACAGTGAACAATGGCAGCCTTGGTATAAAGAACATCATAAAAGAAGTTCAGCTCAGCCTCGATGACCCAAAAGCATACTTTGCAGGTATGCTCCCAAAAAATGGCTGCTGTCATTGCGTTCACGGAAGCTGAAGATGAGATTTACGAGGAGGCCTTTGAAGGTTGTGAAATAAAAGAACGCCTTTTTTATCACTGTTCTGTCGTCCAGACTGCTCTTGAATCCGTCATTGCATTCCGGCACCATGGCCAACGTCTTGGTGCTAACATATTCTTCTGCCACGAGCTTGGCATAGTTCGGTCCAGCATCAGCAGGTGGGAGCAAGGAATCGCGTAATTTACTGAAGCTGGCGAGATATAGAGCACTTGTTCGCTCCAAGTATTTGATGGTTCCACCAACGAACATGAGGATGGTTGGGACAATTAGCTTGCTACTGGGGAAGGATTGATAAAATACATAGCCTGCGGCGCCTAGCTGGAATAAGAGATTAAGCAAGTGCCTACCCCACAGCTCATTATCCTCGAGCGAAAGCGGTTATGGTGTCTGGTCCTCCGAGATGTAGCAGAAGAAATGGAGCCCAAAATGCCAAAATGTCGCCATATGCATCAGCCTCGGAGTCTGAAGTACTGCCAGTGACTTGGGCTCTGGAAATGAGTCCAAGGGCATAGTTAGCGACCAAGTCAGCACCCAAGTAAGCCAACCAGATGAGCATCATGAACCACCTGTTTGAACACCTCTTTCGAATGGGTGCCAGAAAAATGAGAAGGACTTGCAGAGATAAGCTTGCAAGGATCGCTCCTCGGACATTGAATTTCACCCACAAATTCTTCGCTTTCGCAAGGATTTCCATATTTCCCATTTTATTGTCACAGTCTCGCCAGATCCTGGAAGGAAATCTTTTAGTCAGCATGAGTACTACGGCAAGGCAACAATTATTGAATAGATATGCAAACTGGAGAACATCATAACAGAAATGGTGACTATCGAAGGCAGAGCGTCAAAATACCTTGAAATTTATATACGGTTAGATAGGAATAAACGCCTGCTTCAGGCAACCTAGTGTCAAACAGTGCGTAGCTATAAAGGAGTTAGAACCAACGGCACTCGAGCTGAGATTAGCACAGGGCAGAACCAGAGTCCGCGTGAAACTCGTGGAGTGTAAATCGAAGTACAAACGATACTTTATGGAAAGTGTAATATTTGGTAGGGGAGGGGGGAAAAGAGAAAAGTTGACTTGGCATAAAATGGGACCAACAACAAAAATAAAAAAAGGGAAAGGAAGAAGAAAACAAAAGAAAGAAAAGGAAATAAATACAGCAACGTGAGGAGGTCTTCAATGATGAAATTGCAGCTCAAAACCAACCTCGTCTCCCTAAGGTATGAAATTCCGTTGTGAAGACACACCATCCAATGTGCATATCTTTGCGTTGTTCTTTAAAGGATGACTTTTGCTTGTAGGTGTTTGGCACTTCTTGGTCACACAATTTTCATATAAACTTTTTCACTTGTTCGACGCATAAATACCTACTTGCTGGCCTAATTAAGGCAAGCCTTAATGAGAAAATATTAGGAATGCTAGTTAGCCAACTTAATAAAATATTAGTCCATCTATTGAGCCACACGTGTCTCATCAGATCCACCTTACATAAATCTCTCTCTCCTCTCTCCGTTACTTTTTCCTCTCTCTGTATGTCATTTGCTTTTTTTATCATCTTCTCTGTTGCTTTTTCGCATGGAGCATCTGAGTTCTAGGTCGAGCTCCATCAGCCGAAGCAGCCACGAGCCTCGGGCTTGGAGAAGAAAAACAAGTGCTAAACAGAGAAAAGATAATGGACGAGGAAGGTGAAGAAAAAGTGAGAGGGAGGGAGGAAAAAAGTAACTGAGAGGAGAATCAACGTAAAGTGGGCCAACATGAAACGTGTCGTCCAATACATGGATAAATTTTTTGCTTGCAGGCCCAACTAGAGTACCCAAATTTTCTCATGGTCTTCGGGTCTTCCGGGCTAGATCCCGGCCTGAAAGGACGTAAGGGGTCACTCTCCCAAGGAAGTTCTCCTCCATTTCTCTCATGAGTTGTTTAAGGACCTGCTCAGGTCCGTGGTTTCAGTGCTCATGTACGTTGAGCAGCGACCGTTCTCAAGATCAAGAGGCGTTTACGCATCCTTGACATTCGAATCCAGGAAAGAAGGAACGCGGGTCTTTGCCAATCTCAATCCAAGCTCCAGACATGTCGGCCGCCAGGTATGTCAGACGAGCAAAGACCGCGTGTACTGTGACAGTGACGTAAGCTTAGCACGCAAGAAACTTAACGCTTAACCCGAGCAAACCATTGCTCACGAGAAAATATTAATTAGAATGGACATTTGATATACTGTATATTAAAAATTATATATTAATTTGCTAATTGTCCCCCATTAATGGCCACATCATTTATTACATAAAACTCAATATAGGCACCCCACCTCAATTGTTGTACATAAATAAAATACAAGTGCATAATAATTATAAGTAATAAAGAATATTTAAATGCCAAACATTGATTGAAAATACTCCCACGTCATCAATATATTTATATACACGTGTGGAGGTTTCTTTTTTCTTTTTTGTTTGGGGGGGGGAGGGGGGTTATGAGTTTCACTTTGTATTTGAACTTTGAAAAAAAATAATAAGGCACCTTCGTACTTTTTACATGTTTGACTAATTATTATTAGTTTATGTCACTTTGGTCCCAATTTAATTGTGGTCCTGACACCGAACTCAACTCTTACAATATACTGGAAACGTAAAAGAATACATTCAATTTAATAAGTAAGACAAGTTAATTGTGCTATATTATTCTAGAATAATTACATCATATTATGTTAGATGATTAAGGTTTCCTACTTTATTGTAAAATAATATGGCTAATTAATGTTAAAGGAAGTGGGAGGGATTGAAGTTTTGTGTTGATGTGGCTCAACCATTAAGTTCCATTCTACCAAAACCTTCTTAGGATGGATTTATAAGTATACATAGTTTGTTTTCATAATGAGACAACTTAAAAAGAATGAAAGAAGGTAATTGTGATGATTAAAGTTAGTTGAGTAATATCGGAATTTGTTTGTTCTAGCTTTTTAAAAAGCAAAACCAACTCTTTAAAAATTTAAAATGTTATTGAAATATAGAAAGGTCATGAGAAAATTATAGACAAATTACATATCAATTGTTACGTGTTGTGAAAGGCCAAAAAGAAATGTAAAAACGTGTTCAAGACAAGCTTAAATTAAACAAAAGTAAAATGTGAAAGTCTATTAAGAGAAGCGTTTTTTAATTGGGAACCGAACTCGTTCCACAGGAACTTCCAGGAAAGCTTTCCTTTTTCCTTTTAATTTCATTCTTAATCGGTTTCTTTTTTTTTTTTTATTGGTGGATGCCCCACCTGCAGAATGAGTTAACTCTTGGCAGTTCACAGTTTATGGCCGAAAAAGAACGATCTCAGCAGCGAGCAAAGAAATTTCTTAGGTAGTATTCGTCATTCTACCATTCGCGTTGCTTCAAATTTCGTATCCTCCTTTGCTTTGGTGGAATTCCGCAAACGAAAAGGGGAAAACGCAACGTACAATGCTCAAGCTATTCATACTCAGAAAATCACAGAACCGCTCTCTAATTAGTTGCTACAAGAAAGAACGAACCTGGCTAACAGTGGGCTGATTGACTCGACCAACAAAGGCGAGGCCACAACCCAACAGATCGAGAGAAGAGGAGATGAGACGGCGTCGGGAAGAGAGAAAAGGCAGAGGGGGGGGAGAGAGAGAGAGAGAAGAAGACGAGATGGCGTAAGCGAGACTTTCGAGAGAGAGTCTGAGAGGGAGAGAGGTCGGATCTGGGAGTGAGAACTAGAAGAGAGAGTAGACTTTAAATAGAGCAACAAACAAAGGAGATTGGTACGTTTCGAAACTGGACTAGATAACCGGTGCGAAGACAGATAGGACAAGTACGAATGGAGACCGTGGCTATTCTATTCACCGAGACCCATGGCTATTCTATCCACGTGTTCGAAGTGATTATCACTTCAACGTAGTTAATTTTAAATTTTTAAAGCAGTAACTCAAACACAAGTTAGATCGCTTTCTGACCATGTCAAAGCAATATCACTTCAAACACGTGGATCCTAATGATAGGTCTCAGTGAGTAGAATAGCCACGGGTCTCGGTGAATAGAATAGCCACAAGTCTCAGTGAATAATCACTTGATTATTAAAGCAATATCACTTGATTATTAAACTGAGACCTACCATTAGAATCCACGTGTTTGAAGTGATACTTCTTTGATATGGTCAGAAAGCGATCTAACTCGACCATGGTTAATTTTTAATAATCACTATTAGTAGCTACGTTGAAGTGATACTGCTTTAATAATCAAGTGATATTAAACCGAGAATTACCATTAGAATCCATGTGTTTGAAGTGATACTTTTTGATATGGTCAGAAAGCGATCTAACTCGACCATGGTTAATTTTTAATAATCACTATTAGTAGCTACGTTGAAGTGATACTGCTTTAATAATCAAGTGATATTGATTATTAAACCGAGACCTACCATTAGAATCCATGTGTTTGAAGTGATACTTCTTTGATATGGTCAGAAAGCGATCTAAGTCGACCATGGTTAATTTTTAATAATCACTATTAGTAGCTACGTTGAAGTGATACTGCTTTAATAATCAAGTGATATTGATTATTAAACCGAGACCTACCATTAGAATCCATGTGTTTGAAGTGATACTACTTTGATATGGTCAGAAAGCGATCTAACTTGACCATGGTTAATTTTTAATAATCACTATTAGTAGCTACGTTGAAGTGATACTGCTTTAATAATCAAGCGATATTGCTTTAATAATTAAGTGATTATTCACCGAGACCCGTGGCTATTCTATCCACGTGTTTGAAGTGATTATCACTTCAACGTAGTTAATTTTAAATTTTTAAAGCAGTAACTCGACCACAAGTTAGATCGCTTTCGACTTGGCTATTCTATTCACCGAGACCCGTGGCTATTCTATCCACGTGTTTGAAGTGATTATCACTTCAACGTAGTTAATTTTATATTTTTAAAGTAGTAACTCGACCACAAGTTAGATCACTTTCTGACTTGGCTATTCTATTCACTGAGACCCATGGCTATTCTATCCACGTGTTTGAAGTGATTATCACTTCAACGTAATTAATTTTAAATTTTTAAAGCAGTAACTCGACCACAAGTTAGATCGCTTTCTGACCATGTCAAAGCAGTATCACTTCAAACACATGGATCCTAATGATAGGTCTCGGTGAATAGAATAGCCACGGGTCTCAGTGAATAATCACTTAAATATTAAATCAATATCACTTGATTATTAAAGCAATATCACTTCAACATAGCTACTAATAGTGATTATTAAAAAGTAACCATGGTTGAGTTAGATCGCTTTCTGACCATATCAAAGCAGTATCACTTCAAACACGTGGATTCTAATGGTAGGTCTCGGTGAATAGAATAGCCACGGGTCTCCATTCCTACTTGTCCTATCTGTCTTCGCATCGGTTATCTAGTCCAGTTTCGCCACGTACCAATCTCCTTTGTTTGTTGAGGAGGATACTTCTGTGAGTTATTGAGAACCTCAAGTCTTTAGCATGAATCCTTTTAAAAAAACGGGTGGTTGGTCATAACCGAGAATTGATGGACTCTTTTTACCTCCCATAGGAAAATCGATTCCTAATGGGTTGACTGTTGACAATGGCTATGACTATGTTGTTTATGACCATATCAAAGAAGTATCACTTCAAACACGTGGATTCTAATGGTAGGTCTCGGTTTAATAATCAATATCACTTGATTATTGTTGACGCCTAAAATTAGATTAGACTTTATTATTATTTTGTTTTATTTGATTTTCGGATAATAAACCAAAAAGAAAAAACAACAACAAAAACAAAGCAAAAGAAAAAAATAAAAAGAGGAGTAGCCCTCCATGGGCTCTCAGCCCATTCCGCCAAGCCCGGCCCCACCGCATCTTCTTCTTCCTCGCGCCTCAGCCAGCGCACGCGCAAAGGGCGCGAAGGAGAGGAAGGGGGTGGACGGACGGCGATCGCGTGCTGAGCAGAGGAGCAGTTGGCGTCGATGGGACGTGACCGGAGGAGGCGATGATGGCGGATGGGACGGCGGTCCAACCGGTGGGTCGAAGCCTCGCCGATCGGACGCTTCCGCGCCTATAAATAGGCCCTCCATCCCCGACGAAGAGCGACACCGAGATCGCGGAGGGAGAGAGGGAGCCAGATCGAGTCGCAGCCCTTGGACACCCTACTGCGAGAGACTTGGGGGCCGAGGGCTTGCGGCTTCGATCCGAGCCGCCGGAAGGAGTAGAGAGAGAGAGAGAGAGAGAGAGAGAGAGAGAGAGAGAGAGAGACGCCGGAGAAGAAGAAATCCGCAGGGAGGAGGTCTCACTTGTCATCCCCACCTTCGTCGCGCCATCATCGCGAACAGTAACGTGCCGCCCTCGTCGCCGTCACCGTCTCCGTCACCATCCAGCCCTTGTCGCCGCCGTAGTCGTCGTTGCCGTAGCAGCCGTAGCCGCCGCCGCTGCCGTTGCCGCCGTAAGCCTCCCGTTTTCCCCTTTCGGCACCGCGGATTCGCAAACCCTAGGGTTTGCGATTTCGGTCACGAAGAGGGTCCGGTCCGGAAACCCGGGTCGAGGTTCCGAAGTTGGGTCGTAGGTAGGGTTCCAAAGGAACCGGTTTGGGAGCCGAGTCGGACCGGTAGGGTTCCGTAAGGAACCGGGTCGTCGGGCCGGGCCGGGCGTCCCCAAACGCCGGCCACGCGCGCCGTTTTGAAAAGAAAAAAAGAAAAAAAAGGTGGAAAAATCCGAGTTGGGCCCGTCCTCATTTAGATCGATGGCCGGGTCAAACCCAACTCGCGAATCCGACCCGGGTCAGTTTTATATTAATTTAATATAAAATAATATTTTAAATAAATAAATAAATAAAATATTTTATTTCAAAAATTAAAAAAATGTTTTATTTTCAAAAATATTTAAAAAAAGTTAAAAATGCTCTATTTTCCAAAAAAATCGAGAAAATAAAAAAATAATTTATTTTCCAAAAACATTTAAAAATATATTTTATTTTCCAAAAATAAAAAAATCAAAAATATTTCATATTTTCCAAAAAATGTCAAAAATCCAAAAAGGCCAAAAATTCATGAAAAAGCCAAAAAAGTCAGAAAAAGCAAAAAAAGTGATTTATATTTTCAGAAAAAGATATAAAAAAATCCAGAAAATCCTTTTGTGTCCAAAAATTAGAAAAAGACCTAGAAAATGTTTTTCCTCCCAAAATGCATGGAAAATCCTCGAACATCCAAAAAACCTCAGGATTTAAACAAGATTAGGTACCGAAAGGGCATTAGTGATTAACTAATGTAATCAAGTCCCCGATCCTAATTTCTCTGGTTGCGCAGGAGTGAGTATTTCTCCCAATACTTCACTTGGATTTCTAATCAACCCACCCCAAATTGATTAGTGGCGACTCCATTTTAAAAATCAACTTACAAGTTAAAAACTTGAACCATTAAGTCGTGAATTGGTGGACTTGGGAGAGTCCGGGCATAATTAATTTCAGCCGAGCCATTAGCCTCCTTTAGGCGTTCGTACTCGATCGCGGCGCCGAAAAAAGAGGTCGCGACAGCTGGCGACTCCGCTGGGGACTTTGAGGACTTAGGCCATTCTTGTCTTGTTTAAATTCTTTACCGACTTAGGTTTTTCTTTATGCAAGTCAAAAGTTTAGAAATTTATCATAATTTTATATATTGTTTTGTGATTATAAATTATTGTGCATGCTTTACTATTTTAAGCACTACACATGGCACACACAACCCCGCCGCCGGACTCCGCCGCCATAGGATTTCTAGGATGGTGTTAGGAAAGATACGACCTCGAACTCGAGACTGCGATGTAGAGGTTGCCTTTCTTTTCCCGAATTTCTTAACCGAGGTTAAGGGGTATGTCGCTAACGCGAGACTGCGATGGGCGGATACTTTTAATTTCATCAAGCCTTCGAGTTAGAAATCGAGCCGCACGTCCCATGCGCATGTCTTTGTGCTTGCCATTTTTCTTTAAAAGTAAAGTGATTTCTTTACTTTTACTTAGTCTTTTTATTTGGCCCATGGCAATGTAGGATAAACTTTTCAAGTCCTAGTTTATATGTGATGGGGAAAGACGATATCCAATTCATTCCTGCTCCCAAGGCGGAGCTCTTCAAATGGTGGGGTCAATTAGATCGGTTTGCCCAGAGCGTGAAGGCCAAAATTGGTCATCTCCTATCGTTGATCCAAATCACTATTCGTCCCGAAGTCATACAAGCCATGGCACATTTTTGGTGCCCGAAGACAATTACTTTTATATTCTCGTAGGTTTGAGCTAACCCCAACCCCGGAAGAATACATCATCATCACCGAAATGCCTCTTGAGAAAAAGCTTGTCAAGCCATCGATAGGCGCCTCCCATGGCGCAGGTTAGCACGACTTTTAGGAACTGAAATCCATGTCATGAGACAAATTCTTGAAGGCAACCATAATACCTGCCCACTAGAATTTATGAATGCATGTTTCCAAAATCAGCCTATGACCCAAAAAAGTGAGATTTTCCTCCTAGCCTTTTCGGGCTCATCATCTTCCCCCATCAAAGAAATGCCATAACTCTCAAGATGGCATGGATAGTTGATCGATCTTAAGAGGGGGAATTATGTCAACATGATTTTAACTGAAACATTCTTGTCTTTTAATCGTTTTAAAGACAACTCGGAGAAAATCATGCGAGCCTCTCCTGAAATTTTACAAGTCTGGTTGTTTTCTCACCTAAGCGAATTTCGAGACTTCATGCGATCGCCTAAAAATGCTTTTGAAAATCCATTACAAAAATTTATGGTTTTAGGACTGTACATTCCCAATCAAAGTTGTTTAAATTGGGTAAGTTTCTAAGAAACCCAGCTCCTGAGACATTCCAATGGTGTGTTGGTTGGTTCCATGAAAAGAGGGCCCGCTTTGCTTACATGCACACCTGCCCAATTCCGTTGCTCGGTCTCACCGGTGCCATTCCCCACTACCCGTATCGGGTAGCACGACAATATGGAGCCCTTCGGGAGATCCCACCGCCTTTCAAGATGATGGTCCCTCCAGCTCTTTTCAACACAAGCCGTGATTATGAATTTGAAATTTCTACCGCCGAGGAAACCCGGGACAAGTGCCATCGCAAAAGGATTGTGATACCCGAAGGGCTTGAGGGAGAAGAAAAAGCCCACCACGCCTCCATGTCCTACATCCACAACCATCGTATCCCGACAAGATGGAAGCCATTAGTCCCTCACTCAATCAGTGAGAGCAGCCAGCACGAGCAAGCAGAGCTCATGGAGAGAGATTTGGGAATGGACTGGATGCACACCTCAGAACGAGTTTCAAGGAAGTAGGCGTCCTCGCAAGAACAAGGCTCCCCATCACATATAAATTAGCAATCATATGCCCCTTAGTGTAAATAGTGTAAAAGTTTTGTCACATTGTTTAGGGACTCTTGTTTAATATCTAGTATTTCATCCTGTCTTTTCAATTTCAAGTTCTAGATGTTAGGAGTTGGCAGTCTATAAATCCTCTTTGATAAATAAAAAAAAAAACAGCTTAGACCATTGCCATGGGTCAATCTTTGTTTACTTTCGTTCTCATTCATTGTTTTCACAACAATCAGGTAATTATGAATCGTCGGCCACTAATCGCCCGTGGTTGGCCCCATGCAATAGGACCCGATCAAAATGATGTACAAAATCGTCTCATTAACATCGAAGATGGCGTAGGACAGATGTCCATTGTCCTTCAACAACTCTCCATACAAATGAAATCCACTCAAGCTGAGCCCAACTCTATAGTTGCCTCGAACACCGTCATGACACCCGTAAATTTGCCAGAAAATAGCCAGTACTATGGACAGTTCGAAAGGATCATGAAAAAGTTAAACCACATGCGGGGGCGGAATCCCATGGACCTTTCCAATTATGCCGGCATTGAAATCCCCGAAAAGCTCAAAGCACCTGAATGCGAAAGGTATGCGATACCTCCCGCCCGAGACCTACTTGGGCCTACCGGTCCGAAGGATGATTCAATCGTACCAATCGAACTTGATCGCCCCCCGCGATGCGATGGTACATTGTCAGAAAATTAGTCCCCTTAAAACCTTGAGGGAACTAATTCATATTTTTCACCAAGAGTACAATATTGACATCACCCCGACATCACCTTACCCTACGAAGAGCCGATGATCGCGGAGAACGAGAGTTATTAGTCGCCGAGATAGAAGAAGAGCATGTCAATGAAACCTTGCATGATAAATGGGCAGCTAAACAGCATCTTGTTACTGGAAAATTTCCCACTAGAAAAGGCAAGGAGCCTTTGTATGAGATCAAGAACATAGAGCTTGTTCAAGACCGGGGCACGATCGGACGATTGCCCAAGCTTACTCCAAGAGCTAGGGTCCAAAGAATACCAGCCCCTATCAACCTAGAAAGTGAATCAGAGAGCGACACTCTAATATCTCTCACTTCCCTAGATAGGATCGAGCTGGCCAAACGAAGGGCCTTACTCAAAAGGTCTGGACCGAGAGGCAAGAAAAGAAAGCCTAAGCAGATCAATGCAGCATCTGCCAACGAGCCACCGCACCAAAGCTTTGAACATTCCCAAGAATACAACTTTGAAGGCCACCATCCTCTAGAGTACAATCCTGAAGACTTCCCGGCCCTAGAATACAATCCCAAGGACTTCCGGCGTTATTTCAACAATGAAACTAACGATTCATCGTATAACTTGCTTCCTACTCTCATCCGGAGATGAAGGCCCATCAGAAGAAGAAGCATACGTCTTTATCCGCTATGATCCTAACAAAGTACTAAGCGTGTCTTCTGACCATGAGGATAGCTTCAATACTTTATCCTCATTCGAAAATTTTAACCAAGAAGAAAGCAATGGGGTAATCTCGGTAGAATCCAGCTTCCCGAAACAGAAAAATTCACCACTACAACAGATATGCAGTGGGAAAATCAGTGGCCTAACCAAGATACATTAAGCCCGTCTTACGCTCATAGGATCACGACCCCTGGAGAGATGTGGATACCTGATTTCCGTAAGTATAATGGCACAACTTGTCCCGTGGCTCATTTGCAATATCTCCATACGGAAATGAGTCGGTACTATGGCCCGATGTCGTTCACAACTCAGGCATTCCAAGAAACTCTTACGGGGTCTGCATTGCAATGGTTCATCACAGCAGATATTTATCTCCTAAAGGATTGGAATGAGCTGACTTCCACATTCTTGCATCAATACCAAAACCAGATTGGGCCGAATTGCCTTGTGAGAGTTTAGCTCACTTCACAAGAAGACCAATGGAGGATTTCCAAGCATACACAGGGAGGTGGAGAGCTTTCATGATGCAAACCTACCTTCAACCGGGCAAGAGGAGTTAATGAAGCAGTTCATAGAAGCTTTGTCCTGCAAGCACGCCGTTGGCTGCATGGGTTACACTTCCATAGCTTCGCCGAGGAAGTCATCGCATGCGAATACTTCGAGTCTCCAAGGCGAGGAATTCAAACACGTTTAGCTTCAAGACCAGCACTATCAAAAGCACTCCTTTACACAGAGTTTTCATGGGTTTTACTTGTTTTTGTAATTTCGTATTTCTTATCTTATCTGGTGTGCTACTGTTGTATTTTCCATTTCAAGTACTCTATTGTATAGTTCTAATGTTTTGTTTTAAGAGCATGAGGCAGTACTCCAAACCAGCCCAGTGATGTTATCCAACCATGAAAAGAAAATAGCATCCAAGGAGAATACCGAGGGCTGGGCTTCCTCATGCTTTTTCTCCCCCAAAGACGTATTTTGAAAATAAAAAATATTTCATCACCCAAAAGCTTTTGTTAGAACAAGATGATAAATTTAACCATGTTTGTCTTTCTGACTCATTCACTTCATGTCTCAGAAGATCATTCACATCCCCTTTGACTTAGCGTGACATGGGGCATTTGAAGCAAGCGCATCGTGCGAACTCATCAAATTCAAAGACACCCCGCAAGAAAATAGGGGCAAATAGAAAGAATCATCCTACACCAAAAGAGGGTAAGTTTTATCCTCTGAATATAATTTGGAAATGATGTCTTCTCTCTTCTATTTACAGGATACAAAAGATGAGACGTAATAGGTACAGGCATAGAGTTGAGATCGAAGCATCCATGACATACCTCACTCCTGCCCAGCTCCATCCTAAGCTAAAAGACTATCTTATCGCACGACGCGCCTAAACGGCTAGATGTTACAGTATCAACTTCAACATAAGAAAGGAGTTCCTCCTCTTCCTTTTAAGTGATTACTGTCAACGGGAGAAAATCTAGACAAATAAGGCAATCTATAGCCCCACACCCGGACAATGACTTTGGAATTTAGAAGCTTCACTCCGTGACGCATATTCTCACAAGAAGTAATTGCCATAAGAGAATTGGAGGTTTTGATTGTCCATCTCAGATTCCGTAGAAGCTTGAAATACATGACTTTGCTCAATGCTGCTAATGGTCATATAGTCAAAGACAGAAGGAGAAATTCCACAGAAGGAATGCGTTGAAGATGAATCAACGACCAGCAATTATGCATACATGGTTATAAATGAGGGAGGCCAATTGAAGGAAACATTGAACTATGCTAAGATAGAGAAGCCATCATCGACATCCAAATATCCTTAGGAATCAACAAATACAAACTCTGGGAAAGGGTAACTTGGTATCGTTTCCAATACTCCCACTACTCAAACCCGCTTTTGACATATTTTCCCTATTGACAGAAGCATCGGAATTCAAGAGCCCAACTTGATGGTTAGGTTTGGCAAATCAACATTGGCCAAGCTAGTACGTGAAATGACCCACATCGAATTCACCGATTTCGTGTAAAATGATGTGTCATCCAGAGCCAATATTTGACCTAACGAAGCAAGGGATATAGGACTTCGTGTCCCCTCTCACCTCAGTTCACCCAATCAGCCGCAAACCAAGTGAAGGGATCACTTGACTGTCAAAAGCAAAGATAACAAATCAATGAGAGGCATGACAGACTCTCCTAAGCAAAATGGCGCCTCAAGTATTGCCAAAGCAAATGACAGAGATCCTTCAGCCTTAATTCACTTTTAATTTTGGCCTGTTGATTGATCCATTTTCAGCTTCTTCTCTGCAAAAAGCAAGAGTAGAAATTCCTGATCAGATTCCCAATCCCTGGTTGATCCTTCATATGTCATGTCCCTAACCAATAGGAGTAATCTATTGACACTCATTTGTGAATAGCCCTTTTGTAAATATCTCTTTTAATGTTCAAAGTCTCAACACATTTGTAAATACCGTTCCACCAAGTAAACACCCCTAAAGCTGTTAATAAGTTCTTCTTGAGTAAAAAGCCATTCATTTATTTTGAGAGTACAAACTCCATCTCATCATACACTGCATCCATTTTCTAGGTAAATTCTGCATAATGATTTTGTCTGTCTAAATCATTGATTCCATTGAGAATTATTAGAATAGATAGCTAATTGAAGAATACAAGATTGATTGAGCATGTTGGATGAGGCACGTCAGAATGATGGCAGGCAAGCCATATCCTACACACAATCCCCCATCTATACACTTGTGAGATGAGTGCAGAAAATTCCATGACTACAGGGTAAAGAGTTCTCTCGCGAATAGTACGATGATCAAAGCGGTGAGAGGCACTCCATCGCTCACTTTGAGCCCCATACACTGACAAATTTCTACTATACTCCCGACAAAGAACCACCCCACACTGGGGCAAGTCAAAAGCAAATCAACATCACAAGGTGAGAAAGGGGATAGAAATTTTCTTGCTCGCACTTGCATCAATCTTTGAGTGTCTTTATTACATATGAACACTCGCGTTAATTTAAGTGCCCTAGAGTCATGAAGAACAATTCTTTATTTACGCACTTGTATCCATTGTATAACTCAATTGAGTCTGTAAATCCACCCTCACATTGAGGCAAAGTAGAAGCCACTGTCGTTTGAGCAACATAATCAAGAGTGCCAACAAAAGATGAAGACTCCATAGCCTAATGAAGGCGTTTGCTTGAACTCGCCAAGATCGATTCCTCAAGCAACAAGAGTAAAACTGGGCATAAAAAAGCAAATGTGTTCCTGGTAAAAGCAAGGTCAATGCCCATGAATGAAAAATTGAGATGAGAAATTGGGGCATGAAAAAAGCAGTGTGCCTGGTAAAAGCAAGGCCAATGTCCCAGACAAAAATACAGCCATTTGTATTCCCAAGAGAAATTGATGTTCAATTGATACAACCTCCATCTGACCGTGAAGAAAGACTAGTGACAAATGCCAAGACAATCACCAACTCCCACCCTCTTACATGTGAGCCAAGACTACGTTACATTCCCATTGTAAAAGTCTCTTCAGACTAGGGGCACTTCAATTAACGTAGGATTTCATGTGTACATAAGCATTGCTCAAAGAAGTACGAGCAAGATTACTTTATCTCTTTTCGCAGGGTTCTTGACTTATAAATCCGGAGACGATCGTGCAGCATTTTTGTCCATCGGCTTCGACCTCGATGGTCCCATTTGATGAGCCGTTGACCAAGTCCTTATCGCAATTTCAACAAAGACCTCTCACATTGGTAAAGTCGTACCGTTTATAGAATACTCGGACCCTTGCTAACATGATGACAGTGAGATAGTATGGTCCTTATAAATCCTGCATCAATGGTTAGGATAGCCTTCTCCATAAGAGTGAGTGAAAAGTCCTTTCAGACTGAAAGTCCCTCATCTGGCATGCTCAAGACATCTACATTCTAAATGAAGGTTGTCTTTCAAAATCTTCTCCAGTGGAACTCAGATGATACAAAACTGACAAAATTTTCATGCATGAATCCCATTTAAACTCATGAATTTACTACATATACAATCATGTGTGCATATTGTGCAAATAGCAAGCATACTCTCGAGATAAGAGATATTGCCAGGTAAGCATATCCCTATCCCCATTTGTCTTAAGGTACCTACCACTGTCTAGGTACTCTCTTCTTGACACTTGACCTATTCGAGTCGTCCCCTGAGTTTGGGTGCTTGCAATTGTCTCAGTATCCCATTGTCTTTGAGTACCCACCACTTGCCGGGTACTCCCTCTTAACGACACTCAACCTATCCGAGTTGTCCTCGAGTATTGATATTTGCGATTGTCCAAATATCCCTTTATTTTTAGGTACCTCCCACCGTAGGTACCCTCCTATCGACACTCGACCTGTTCGAGTCATCTTCGGAATTTAGATGCTTGAGACAAACCAAGTATCCCATCATCCATGAGTGTTCATCATCATCTGAGTACTCCCTCTTATTGACACTCAACCTGTTTGAGTTGTCCCTAGAGTATTGATGCTTGCAACTGTCTAAGTATCCCATTGACTTTGAGTACCGCCATCATTCGATACTCCCTTTCCCGACACTCGACCCGTGTGAGTTGTCCCCAAAGTATTGATACTTGTGACTGATCAAGTATCCCTTTATCTTTGAATACCTACTACTGTCTAGGTATCCCCCTTGTCTTTGAGTACCGGCCACCGTTCAGATACTCCTTTTTCTTGACACTCGACTTGTTTGAGTTGTCTTTATAGCTAGGATGCCTACAATTGACCAAGTATCCTATTACCTTTGAGTGCCTTTCATTGTCTAGGTACTCCATTTCCGTGACACTCGACATGTCCGAGTTGTCCTCAAAATTGTATCATTGCGCCTGTGGTTATCCAGGTATGTTTCTTACACTTGGACCAGTCAGAGTGGTCCCGGATCATATCATTAAAAACTTGTGTTCATCAAAGTATTCCGGTATTTTGTACACCTGTGGCTACCTAAGTGTTCTAGCCCTTTTGAGTGCCTGCGGCCATCCAGGTAAGCCTCGTGCTACATTCAAGTTTATGTTACCAGGAGGTGAGAGACCTTCATGAATATCCAAAGTACGTTCTCGATATTCCCAATTACCAGGAGGTGAGAGACCTTCACGAATATCTCAGGTACGTCCTCGATATTCCCAATTACCGGAGGTGAGAGACCTTCACGAATATCTCAGGTACGCCCTCAATATTCCCAATTACCAGGAGGTGAGAGACCTTCACGAAATATCTCAGGTACGCCCTCGGTATTCCCATTTACCAGGAGGTGAGAGACCTTCGCGAATATGCGAGATCCATCCTCAATATTCCCACTACCAGGAGGTGAGAGACCTTCATGAATATCCCAGTATGCCCTTGATATTTCCCAATTGTCAGGAGGTGGGACACCTTCACAAATATCCAAGACATGTTCTCGGTATTTTCAATTATCAAGTACCCCTTCGATACTTGTGAATGTCTAAGTATCCCTCAAGAATTTATACATGTAATCATGCAAGTACTCTTTCAACACCTGCAAGCAATCAGGTACTCCTTCGATACTTGCGAATGCTAGGTATCCTTCAAGAGTTTGTACTTGTGATCATTCAAGTACTCTTTCAACACCTGCAAGCAATCAGGTATCCTCCAAGAGTTTATGCTTATGATCAATCAAATGCCTCTTTTGACGCCCGTAAAAGCCCAAATATCCTTCGATTAGTGCTTGTGAATATCCAGTACTCTTTGATATGCTTGTGAATGTCCGGTATCTTCCAAATCGATGCCCCGAGAGAGGTTGGTGCATCCTCCCGAGAAAGGTCGGGTTCCAACCGTGTCTTTGACAAAAGTCAAACACCCCAACAAAACAGATGCTCTGAGAAAGGTCGGCGCATCTCCCGAGAAAGGTCGGGTACAAACTAGTGTCCTCGATACAAATCAGGCACCCACAAATGAGATGCCCTGAGAAAGGTCGGTGCATCTCCCCGTCAAGGCGACCGAAGAAAGGTTCGGGTCCTAGACAAAACACGATTACTCCAACAGCGACCGAAGAATGGTTCGGGTCCCGGAGGAGCAATCTCCCGTCAAGGCGACCGAAGAAAGGTCCGGGTCCTAGACAAATCACTAATTGTTTTAACAGGCGACCGAAGAATGGTTCGGGTCCCGGAGAAGCAATTTCCTATCAAGGCGACCGAAGAAAGGTTTGGGTCCTAGACAAAACACGATTACTCCAACAAAGCGACCGAAGAATGGTTCGGGTCCTGGAGGAGCAATCTCCGTCAAGGTGACCGAAAAAAGGTTCGGGTCCTAGACAAATCACTAATTGTTTTAACGGGCGACCGAAGAATGGTTCAGGTCCCGGAGAAGCAATTTCCGTCACGGCGACCGAAGAATGGTTCAGTCCGAGACAAACCACCGATTACTCCAACAGGCGACCGAAGAATGGTTCGGGTCCTAGAGGAGCAATCTCCGTCAAGGCGACCGAAGAATGGTTCGGGTCCTAGACAAATCACTAATTGTTTTAACAGGCGACCGAAGAATGGTTTGGGTCCTGGAGAAGCAATTTCCGTCACGGCGACCAAAGAATGGTTCGGGTCCCTGGAGGAGCAATCTCTTGTCAAGGCGACCAAAGAAAGGTTCGGGTCCTAGACAAATCACTAATTGTTTTAACAAAGCGACCGAAGAATGGTTCGGGTCCCGGAGAAGCAATTTCCGTCACGGCGACCGAAGAATGGTTCGGATCCGAGACAAACCACCGATTACTCCAACAGGGCGACCGAAGAATGGTTCGGTCCCGAAGGAGCAATCTCCCGTCAAGGTGACCGAAGAAAGGTTCGGGTCCTAGACAAAATACCGATTACTCCAACAGACGACCGAAGAATGGTTCAGGTCCTAGAGAAGCAATTTCCCATCAAGGCGATCGAAGAAAGGTTCGGGTCCTAGACAAATCATTGATTGTTTTAACAGGCGATCGAAGAATGGTTCAAGCCCCGGAAAAGCAATCTCCTCATATCACCAGGTAAGATGACGCCTTGATACTTGCCAAACTCGGGGCTCACACCCTATCTCACTCACTCTCGGTAAGTAACTACAGGTATCTTCTTATCTGTCTTAGAATACGTAATATTATATTGCTCTTTTTACATAAGATAATAAGTCCCAAATAAAATATAATCCACTATGCATATATGGCCAAATTTTAGGCATCATCTTGTCTTTGAATACAACCTCTGCGAGCTCACCTTCAAAGAGGGCCAGCTATTGACGCCTAAAATTAGATTAGACTTTATTATTATTTTGTTTTATTTGATTTTCAGATAATAAACCAAAAAGAAAAAACAACAACAAAAACAAAGCAAAAGAAAAAAACAAAAAGAGGAGTAGCCCCTCCATGGGCTCTCAGCCCATTCCGCCAAGCCCGGCCCCACCGCATCTTCTTCTTCCTCGCGCCTCTGTAGCGCACGCGCAGAGGGCGCGACGGAGAGGAAGGGGGTGGACGGACGGCGATCGCGTGCGGAGCAGAGGAGCAGTTGGCGTCGACGGGACATGACCGGAGGAGGCGATGATGGCGGATGGGACGGCAGTCCAATCGGTGGGTCGAAGCCTCGCCGACCGGCCGCTTCCGCGCCTATAAATAGGCCCTCCATCCCCGACGAAGAGCAAACACCGAGATCGCGGAGGGAGAGAGGGAGCCAGATTGAGTCGCGGCCCTTGGACACCCTACCGAGAGACTTCGGGGGCCGAGGGCTCGCGGCTTCGATCCGAGCCCCGCCGAAAGAAGTAGAGAGAGAGAGAGAGAGATGCCGGAGAAGAAGAAATCCGCAGGAGGAGGTCTCACTGTCATCCCCACCTTCGTCGCGCCATCATCGCGAAAAGGTAACGTGCCGCCTCCGTTGCTGTCACCGTCTCCGTCACCATCCAGCCCTTGTCGTCACCGTAGTAGCCGTAGCCGCCGCTGCTGCCGTTGCCGCCGTAAGCCTCCCGTTTTCCCCTTCGGTGCCACGGATTCGCAAACCCTAGGGTTTGCGATTTCCCGGTCACGAAGCGGGTCCGTGTCTGGAAACCCGGGTCGAGGTTCCGGAGTTGGGTCGGGTAGGGTTCCAAAGGAACCAGTTTGGGAGCCGGGTCGGACCCGGGTAGGGTTCCATAAGGAACCCGGTCGTTGGGCCGGGCCGGGCGTCCCCAAACACATGGATTCAACGTAGCTACTAATAGTGATTATTAAAAATTAACCATGATCGACTTAGATCGCTTTCTGACCATATCAAAGAAGTATCACTTCAAACACATGGATTCTAATGGTAATTCTCGGTTTAATATCACTTGATTATTAAAGCAGTATCACTTCAACGTAGCTACTAATAGTGATTATTAAAAATTAACCATGGTCAAGTTAGATCGCTTTCTAACCATATCAAAGAAGTATCACTTCAAACACGTGGATTCTAATGGTAATTCTCGGTTTAATATCACTTGATTATTAAAGCAGTATCACTTCAACGTAGCTACTAATAGTGATTATTAAAAATTAACCATGGTCGAGTTAGATCGCTTTCTGACCATATCAAAGAAGTATCACTTCAAACACGTGGATTCTAATGGTAATTCTCGGTTTAATATCACTTGATTATTAAAGCAGTATCACTTCAACGTAGCTACTAATAGTGATTATTAAAAATTAACCATGGTCGAGTTAGATCGCTTTCTGACCATATCAAAGAAGTATCACTTCAAACACGTGGATTCTAATGGTAGGTCTCGGTTTAATAATCAATATCACTTGATTATTAAAGCAGTATCACTTCAACGTAGCTACTAATAGTGATTATTAAAAATTAACCATGGTCGAGTTAGATCGCTTTCTGAACATATCAAAGAAGTATCACTTCAAACACGTGGATTCTAACGGTAGGTCTTGGTTTAATAATCAATATCACTTGATTATTAAAGCAGTATCACTTCAACGTAGCTACTAATAGTGATTATTAAAAATTAAACATGGTCAAGTTAGATCGCTTTCTGACCATATCAAAGAAGTATCACTTCAAACACGTGGATTCTAATGGTAGGTCTCAGTTTAATAATCAAGTGATATTGCTTTAATAATCAAGTGATTATTCACTGAGACTTGTGACTATTCTATTCACCGAGACCCGTGGCTATTCTACTCACTGAGACCTATCATTAGGATCCACGTGTTTGAAGTGATATTGCTTTGACATGGTCAGAAAGCGATCTAACTTGTGGTTGAGTTACTGCTTTAAAAATTTAAAATTAACTACGTTGAAGTGATAATCACTTCAAACACATGGATAGAATAGCCATGGGTCTCGGTGAATAGAATAGCCACGGTCTCCATTCGTACTTGTCCTATCTGTCTTCGCACCGGTTATCTAGTCCAGTTTCGAAACGTACCAATCTCCTTTGTTTGTTGCTCTATTTAAAGTCTACTCTCTCTTCTAGTTCTCACTCCCAGATCCGACCTCTCTCCCTCTCAGACTCTCTCTCGAAAGTCTCGCTTACGCCATCTCGTCTTCTCTCTCTCTCTCTCTCTCTCTCCCCCCCCCTCTGCCTTTTCTCTCTTCCCGACGCCGTCTCGTCTCCTCTTCTCTCGATCTCTTGGGTTGTGGCCTCGCCCTTGTGGTCAACTGTTAGCCAGGTTCGTTGTTTCTTATAGCAACTAATTAGAGAGCGGTTCTGTGATTTTCTGAGTATGAATAGCTTGAGCATTGTACGTTGCGTTTTCCCTTTTCGTTTGCGGAATTCCACCAAAGCAAAGGAGGATACGAAATTTGAAGCAACGCGAATGGTAGAATGACGAATACTACCTAAGAAATTTCTTTGCTCGCTGCTGAGATCGTTCTTTTTCGGCCATAAACTGTGAACTGCCAAGAGTTAACTCATTCTGCAGGTGGGGCATCCACCAATAAAAAGAAAAAAAAAAAACCGAGTAAGAATGAAATTAAAAGGAAAAAGGAAAGCTTTCCTGGAAGTTCCTGTGGAACGAGTTCGGTTCCCAATTAAAAACGCTTCTCTTGATAGACTTTCACATTTTACTTTTGTTTAATTTAAGCTTGTCTTGAACACGTTTTTACATTTCTTTTGGCCTTTCACAACACGTAACAATTGATATGTAATTTGTCTATAATTTTCTCATGACCTTTCTATATTTCAATAACATTTTAAATTTTTAAAGAGTTGTTTTTGCTTTTAAAAAGCTAGAACAAACAAATTCCGATATTACTCAACTAACTTTAATCATCACAATTACCTTCTTTCATTCTTTTTAAGTTGTGTCATTATGAAAACAAACTATGTATACTTATAAATCCATCCTAAGAAGGTTTTTGGTAGAATGGAACTTAATGGTTGAGCCACATCAACACAAAACTTCAATCCCTCCCACTTCCTTTAACATTAATTAGCCATATTATTTTACAATAAAGTAGGAAACCTTAATCATCTAACATAATATGATGTAATTATTCTAGAATAATATAGCACAATCACCTTGTCTTACTTATTAAATTGAATGTATTCTTTTACGTTTCCAGTATATTGTAAGAGTTGAGTTCGGTGTCAGGACCACAATTAAATTGGGACCAAAGTGACATAAACTAATAATAATTAGTCAAACATGTAAAAAGTACGAAGGTGCCTTATTATTTTTTTCAAAGTTCAAATACAAAGTGAAACTCATAACCCCCTCCCCCCAAACAAAAAAGAAAAAAAGAAACCTCCACACGTGTATATAAATATATTGATGACGTGGGAGTATTTTCAATCAATGTTTGGCATTTAAATATTCTTTATTACTTATAATTATTATGCACTTGTATTTTATTTATGTACAACAATTGAGGTGGGGTGCTATATTAAGTTTATGTAATAAATGATGTGGCCATTAATGAGGGACAATTAGCAAATTAATATATAATTTTTAATATACAGTATATCAAATGTTCATTCTAATTTGATCTAATATAAATAATATTAGGTTTGATAATTGATGCGATATACTAAAGGAATTCAATTAATTAAGCGAATGATTGGCTTTTCACTTCATGACAGTCTTATTTTATGGATAATATATCTTGAAGGATTTTGTACAATAAATCAGATCGGTTGCTTATAACGAGGATTTTTATACAATAACTTTGGGTTTCGCTATTAGTGACATACAATTAATAAGTCAGTACTTTAGTTTTAAACATATATATGTTGTTGAGGTGATATTCCCTAGCTTTTTGCGGAATAATTAACGTCGCACGGAAGTAACATCATAGGCCGGATATAATAGAGAGGGTGTGAGTGGAGGGGCGAGCAATTTTAGTTGACTCGGATGCCCAGTGGCTGGTGAGGAATATCAAATCACTTGTTGGAGAGTTTTCTTGATGGTTCATTGCCAAGGCCAAGCTGAATTCCAAACATTTAGAAGTCATAAAAAGCACCCCTTAATGGGTGAATTGATGGGATACTTATAGTGAGAGAATCAATCCTAAGTAAATATGATCTAGCTACACGCGTTGGCCTTGAGGAGTTTCAGCAGCTATGGGGTAAGCTATGGAGTAGAGATAATCAATGGACAATCTCAAGTTTAACCCAGCCTTTCTGTTGGACCTAATTTGATACATAAATTAAGTTAATTTATTTGAACTTTCTTATGATTTTGCGATCTTCTTTAAAGTTGACAAGACTGCTTGTTTTCAAATATTGAATCTCTTATGTTCAATTTTTCTTTTTTTTCGAAACTCTACTATAGCTTTGCTTGGAATGAGGCTATCTTCGTTATTTAGACTAGAAGGAACTCTATGCTACACGATGGTCCTTCTAATTAAGTTATTAATTTTATATCAATTAATTCATGTCGACCTTCAACTTATTATGAACGCATCAAATTGAGAATAACTTTTAGAAATTATTAAAAAAAAAAAAAAAAATCCTACAACATCACTCAAGAACACTCACCTTCAGATGGAAAAAAAGGATGTTAAAGAGAAATATCGATGTCTTTTACTTGAAATTTAATGATTTGCCCTTTTGTGGTGTAAACATAGCCCCCAAGATTTACATATGTAGGCTATTTAGCCTTCTTCAAATTGGGCACATAAAAACAGATACCATGTACCAACTTCCAAATCTAAATTGGAATCCAAAGGAGAACATTAGCCAACTTCAAGAGCTGTTTTGCCATTCCACATATAAAAATTTAAAATTGGAAAACATCCTCAACAGCTTGCTTTGATGAACCCACCACCCATGGGTACTTCATTACCTAAATATAAATTTATTTTGTTTTTTGCACAGTAAAGGTTTCATACTATTTCTTTCACAATGAACATAAAGTTCTTTTGCCATGTGAAGTTAGATGCTAAAGTTTCCCAGACAACTATAGTACTTTTCTATATTCTCGGGATCTAAATCCCATTAATTTTAATACTCAATGTTGCTTACTAAACCATTTGGGCATGCATGTGAACAAACGTGTTTTCTAAGGAACGCGTGTGAACGGTCATCATTTTCTGAGGAAAGCATGTGATGAAACTATGAAAATGGGCATCATAAAAAATAAATAAAGAAACTGCGTGTGTTTTCCCAATTACACTTCAGAATCATTATCTCTGTTATTTTCTTTTTAATTTCGGCAGAAGCAGAGATTAATGAACAAGTTTTTGGCCACGTGAAGTCAGATTCTTGATAGAGGTCAGATGATGAGCTGCCCAGACAGCTGCAGTAATTTTCTGTCTTTTCAAGATCCAAATCCTGTAAATTTCAATACTCGATGTTCCCACAAAACAATTTGGGTAGGCATGTGAACGTGCACTGTCTTCAAAAGAAAGCATGTGATGAACTATGAAAATGGGCACCAAAAAAAAAAAAATACTGGGCTTATCAAAATTTATAAAAAGGGAATAACATTGAAAGAAATGCTTGAATATAGGATTTTACATTGCATAAATGTGCAAGTTTTGGTATTACCTAGTACGGGAAAAGATCTTTAAGACAATTTTTATATTTATTTAGGCAATGGGAATAATAAAGAAAGAATTATAGGAAGCAAATAAATTTGAGAGATTAGTAAAGAAAGTGGGCTTCCTACGCATACACAGCTTACAATTTTTCACGAGAAGAACTCTTTTTTAATGATTTAATCTTTGTGGAAAAAAAGAAATAAGTATGATAAAAAGAAAGCGAGTCTTAAGGTATAAAAAAATCGAATATTACATCACACTATTTTGGAGTTTGTTCTTTTTTGATGGTGTCCTTCAATAATAATAAAAAATTAGTCATCCCCTCTTTCTAATATATATTGCATAGCATATACACTGATTTATGGCAGTTCACACCTCATAGTGCCCCAATAAGAACCGACTAATATTTCAAAATTTTATAACTTAAGCTCTCATATCAACTTTGTGATACCTCTAGTCCGTCCCAAGAATTTAACGATGATTAGCCATACTTCGAGAAAGGAAAAAGAAAAAGGAAAAAAGAACGGAGCCTTCAACTAAGAGCAGTGATTTTTTAAACAAATATATGGACTAAGCAAAACCTTTCATTGAATGATAATTTTAACATATATCCAATAGATCATGGATTAACCAAAAACTATAAATTCCTTAAACCTCCGAATTGTTGTCCAGGTGCATTAAGAGTAAAAGTTGAGGATTAATCAATTTTTTGAAAATTTGGAAGAGTCCCTGTCCAATCAAGTCGAGTTGTGGACTGATTTCTAAAACTGTTTTGGGATAAACCTGAAAAGAAAAAGAATATATCAAAAGGGCTAGCTTCTTCTGAAAAGATTGATTTGTCCGATAACTACACCTTTCAAGTAGACATAATTCTTGAGTAACAGCATATAATTAGGCTTGATTAGACAAACCAACCACGGACCTTTGACCCGACCTCCGTGGGTCCGATATGCATTATTGATTTAGGCTTGCATGGATGATGAGAATTCCTATCTTCAGCGACTCAACTCAGTCAAAGAAATTGAAAATCAGATTTGTCAAAGATGTTGAAAATTAGGTCCCATGTACTTATTATGCATACTATAAGAAGTCTCATGCCTTGGACTGACTGGACTAATATCTTCTGACAGCGAGAGAACAAAAATGGCGGTTGCTGTCATCGTCAGCATTGCTGAAGGAATCATTACTAATCTGGTTCCTCGAGCTCTAGAAAAGGTTGGAAATTTATGGGGCATCAAGCATGAACTCGAGGTCCTCAGGAACACAGTCTCCGAGCTTCAAGCTGTACTTTATGATGCAGAGGTGCAATACTACCGGAATCGCCAAATCCAAGATTGGCTTGACAAACTGAAAGGTGCTTTCTATGACATACAGGACTTGCTTTAAGAATTTGATATAGAAGCTATAAGACGAGAATTGAGGGGCCACAATGAAATGATTAAGGAAGTAAGGACATTTTTCTCAAATTCAAACCAACTTGCTTTTAAACTGAAGATGAGTTATAAAGTAAGAGCAGCAAGGGAGAGATTAGAAACCATTAAGGCTGATAGGAATTTCGAATTGGCCGAGCGCCTTGTGGATTTGCAAGTAGAGAGAGAGAGGAGCAACAGAGAAGAGATGAATAAGGGAGGTATTATAGGGAGAGAGAATGATAAGAAGATTATTAATGAATTTTTACTGGATTTGGGCGCGATAGAAGACGATTCCGTTTCCATCCTTCCAATTGTTGGTACTGGGGGGATTGGAAAAACAGCTCTTGCTCATTGCGTGTACAATGATGAGATGTTAAGTAAACACTTTGACTTGAAAGTGTGGGTTTATGTCTCTAATGACTTTGACTTGAGAGAGATAGTGACACGTATGATAACTTGGGTAAAGAAGGAAGAACCCACTGAGGTTTCGATGGAATGGTTGAGTAGTAAATTGAAAGGAGAAATTAAGGGAAAGAGATATCTCTTAGTATTAGATGATCTGTGGAGTGTAGAACCAGAAAAATGGCGATCGTTGAAATATTTATTGCGGGAAAGTGCTAGAGGAAGCAAGGTATTAATAACTACTCGCCTTAATAGGGTTGCGGAGATCACTTGCACTACTGTTCCTTATGTTCTCAACAGCTTATCTGAAAGTGCATCTCTTCATTTATTAATGCACGCAGCTTGTCGAGAGATGGAAGATCCTGACCTGATAGCTATCGGCAAAGAGATAGTTGAAAAGTGCCGTGGGCTTCCATTGGTTGTTCAAACTATTGGGAGTCTACTATTCTTTAAGAAAACTATACTCGAATGGTTACATTTCAAAGATTACGAGCTCACAGATGTGTTTCAAAGCGAAGATGGAATAGTGCCTATCCTTTGGCTAAGTTACAATCATCTTCCTTCAGATTTGAAACAATGTTTTAGGTTGTGTTCATTGTTTCCTAGGGGTTATAGGATAAAGAAGCAAACTTTGGTCTATCTTTGGGTGGCGGCAGGATTTATTCTGCCATCAAATAGAAGTCAACATGTAGAGGACATTGCTCATGGATATTTCATGGATCTACTTTTAAGAAACTTCTTCCAAGATTTTCAGAAGGATCCAATCACGAAGGTGGAGACTTGCAAGATACATGATTTGATGCATGATCTAGCCTGCCACGTGGCAAGGACCGAGTGTCAAAGCGCATGGAATTACACAAAATGCACACGTGGAACTCGTCATGTATCTAGTGATTTAAAGGATGAACTTCCCACCTCGTGGTTGACAGCAAATCTAGTGAGAACATTTCTTTATGTGCCTCCATATCGCAAAAGGGAAGAAAGAGAGTCAACGAGTAAAGTAGAAGTGCGCCAGCTCATTCAAAGTTTCAAGAGGATGCATATCTTGGATTTGCATGCCACATTTGTCAAGAAGATCCCGAGGTCCATCTGTATGTTGAAACATCTCAAGTATCTCGATCTCTCTCAAAATAAAGAAATGAAAAGGCTTCCTAGCTCCATTACAAGGTTGCATCATTTGCAAACACTTAATCTTTGCGGTTGTAGTTCTCTTGCAGAATTGCCAAGGGGTATAAAGAAGCTTGTCAGCCTTCGCAATCTAGATTTAGATGGCTGTTCAAGACTTAGTTTTTTGCCATGTGGACTAGGGCAACTGAGTTCTCTGCATACGCTAACACGCTTCATTTTGCCTAGTAAGAAAGCTCTTGCTAAGAATTATTGCAAACTTGGGGAGCTAAATGGACTTAATAACATCAAAGAAAGCCTTAGCATTGAAAATTTGGGATACATAACAGATGCATTAGCAGAATCCAGAGCTGCAAACTTGATAGCGAAGCATTCTCTAAAATCTTTGATACTTAGATGGGGCTATCTCGATACTGATGATCCAGTAATTGGCGATACAGATGAAGCTCTATTAGATGGACTGAGGCCGCACTCAAATCTGCAGAAGTTGACAATCAACAGATATAATGGTAATAACTTTCCAAAGTGGATGATTGATGGACTTGTGTTTTTCTTGCCAAATCTAGTTAAGGTACGGTTGCTAAGATGCGGAAGATGTAAACATCTCCCTCAACTAGCCCAACTGCCTCACCTTAAGTCTTTAGAAATTTTGGGGCTAACTGAATTGGAATCCATTAAGTCAGACGATTCCTCCACTGCAGCAGCATCATTTCCAAGTCTATTGAGATTAAAGATCCGTCACTGTGAAAACTTGAAATTCATGCCACTAGCTCCACATATTGAGCATCTGGTTCTGAAGGAGGTCGACCTAGAGTTGATAAATTGCATACATGCCCTTAATAAGTTGAAGAGTCTAGATATCTCGCGAATGGAGTTTCTAGAAATTTTACCTGAGAAGTGTTTGCAAAGTCTCACTTCACTTGAACGTCTTGAAATTAGCGAATGTCCCAAGTTAACTTCCCTCCCACTAGGTATGCGACATCTGTCGAACCTTGTGCATCTCTCTTTTCCAATTGTGAGGAGCTCGATTTATCCAAAGACGAAAGTGACAACTACTCAGATTTGGAAGGACTTGAGAGTCTCCAGTTTGTGGACATCCTTGGTGTTCCCAAACTAACATCTCTCCCATGGTGGCTTCTACAAGTCAATCTCCAGCAGCTTTCTTTAAAAAGTGCTTGAATTTGAAGGCTTTACCAGAGCAGATCAAGGCCCTTCATTCTCTTCGACAGCTTGAAATCGTCCAGTGCCCCATGTTGACATCATTACCTGAAGCAATGCAAAAGCTTATATCCCTTAATCACCTAAGAATCGCAGGTTGCCCAAAATTGGAGGAGAGGTGCAAAAAGGATGCAGGCGAGGACTGGTACAAGATTGCTCATATCCCAATGATAACTTGCAAGTACAATGAACACCACTTATGACTAGAAATTCTCTACTTTTCTTTCTGTAGGTATGTGGACCATTTCTTCCCAGAATTTACATGAGTAATTACTTTCGAATTATGTTTCGAGACTTGATTTAATTGGGGGACATGGACATATTGGTGAAAGGTTTGGACACATCTTTGGATGCAGGTATTTACAGGGTCTGGAAACATTGACATCGACGTCGTTGTTCCATCAGGATGGCCCTCAATGGGATTTCCCTAAACTAAGTTCTTGCTTTATCCCCAAAAGTGCGAGACACATGGAAAATTCATTCTCCTCCTCATCCAACTACGAGCTCATTATATCTGGCTCGTGACTCATGCTGTAAATATAGTGTAATCTCTGCTTATTTGATTTCACAAGGAGTACAATGCCTGCACGGTCCGATGATGTGGAAGCTGACAAGGAGAACTCTCACGGATGAAGTGTTGAAATGTTTATTCGGAGAATGGCTTGTGGTTTGCTTCTTTTCGAAATGACTTTATCGCAATGTTTTCGTATAGAATGGATATTTTTCCATCGATTGTTGAATACAGGGAATCAAATTTCTATTTCCCTGATGTTTCATCATTCTTCTTCATTCATTTTCAGTCCTGGAAATCGGTCAAGGTCAGCACGACATTGTTGGGTCTCGTTCTGATTGGAAGAGCCGCCTTCATTTTTCCCCTATTATTCTTTTCCAACTTGGCTAGGAAGTCTAAGGACGAAAGGATCGATTTGGAGCAGCAGGTTGGGTATTATAATTTTCTAGTGGAATTTCAGCATGATGGATTTTCCTAATTTGACTCTGATATGTTCAGGCCACAATGTGGTGGGCGGGGCTTATGCGTGGCACTGTCTCCAGGGCACTCGCTTATAACCAGGTAAAATGATCGCTTTCCAGGAGACTTTCCACAGGCAATACCGTCAGATTCTTTCTATTCCTAACAATAGGATGAATGTGGTCACCAGATGCCTTTCTCAAGAGGCTATACTATGTTTCCTCATCTTAGTCTGACGCTTATGCTTGCTCTGAAGTTCAGTTTCTGTGCATGCAGTTTACTCGTTCTAATGTAGGATTGCGGGGCAGTCTGTTTATGATCGCAAGAACCATCATGGCTGCTGTGTTTAGCCCTGTGGTAAGACGGTGTATCATATGCCGAGTCTAATTGGTGGCATTGTATGTACCCTGTTCCTCAAGGTATCATTCTTCGATACAGGTGTTTGGGCCGTTAGCCTCTAGTGAGAATCTTGCTTCCTTCAACCAAATACTTTGCCAGCACGAAATCTTCCAAGCCATCAATCCCAAAATCCTTCACGCAGCCACTGCTCGGTAACAGACACAACTGGGAGTCTCACAAGAACGGCAAAAGCATCCTCCGACCAAGCAGTTTGCCCAAGCTCCTGAGCACGCCTTCTCACACGGTGCGCCATTGCTTACAAAAATTCGACAATGCCTTCATGAGGCTCGTGTTTGATGGGCGAGGTTTCGTGCCTTTCATTCCATGCTCACCCACCAATCAAGACGATCATCAGAAGCTCTAACAAAAGCCAAGGACGACATCAAGAGCTAATGATTTTGGTTGGTGGTATGTGAATAGGACACATTGATACACAGGGTTTGTCAAGTGTGAAATTTCGACTTCTTGACGAGATCAATGGCGTATATAGGGAACAGCGGCGTTTCATTCAATGCAGCTACTTTGCATTTTTGTGACAGAGAGATCTGATTTCTTAATCTTGTTTTTCTTTTTTGTTGTTTCTTTCTTTGGTCTTGGGCTTGTATTGAGAGAGTGAATGGCTTTTGTAATCTCCCACGCACTGGATGATATCAGACTGTCCGAAAATTCATCGCTTCATCAGCCGCTCCTGATTTCCTTTCCAACAAGAGCTTTTGAAGCTGTCACTGTTTATGTGTATTAACAATTCACCAGCCCGGAGCCGCGTCTGGGCATCGACTTAATTGCGCACCGCACCATCAAATCGATTTTCCATCATTGTGCGGATGTATCGTCATTCAAGATAGTAGTTAAGGGAGTGAAGGAGGGCAAATTTTGTCAAGATTTTTCAATGAAACTCTCGTTCCACGAGGCACATATTTCCTGGTAACCTAACTACAACTATTCCTTTCAGCACAAAATTGCAAGCCATTGACATTTATGAGGCTTAGCCAATAAGTGAAATGTTGGGCTTTTGATCTTAACTCCTTTCCCAAATTCGCCAAATTCACATATATGAAGTCACATTTAGACTTCTCCAAATTATAGTCTAAGAGAGAGACTAAAGAAAAGGAATGACTAGACTTAACCCTGTTTTAAGCAGAATTGAGGTATCTCAAGTTACATTCAAGAACAGGAAAGAATCGACGCAACTTCTTGTATGCTCCGCAAATTAAGGATGCATTGTTTTCGTTCTTTTATATTCTCACTTCCTCTCTTTGTTTCTTTCTTTTTTGCATGAAGCTACTAGCTATGAAATAAGCAGAGTGATGAATCCATTTAGCGTGGAGATGTAATTGTAAACTTGAGCTTGAAGCAGTCACGGTTGCTCAATTTGAGCTCGCAGCCATACCCGCTTAGATTGGTGGTAGTGAGTAGGTAGGATTTTGAGCTTAAGGCTGTGGCCGCTCAAGCTTTGAGCTTAAGGCTGTGGCCGCTCAAGCTTTGAGCTTGCGGCGGCAATGGATGCAGGATTTGGGCTCGTGGCAACCATGGCTACTTAAGCTTTGTGACTGAAAACTAAAACCAGCCATGGCCACCGCAAGCCAAAGCTCAAGCGACCATGCGGCCTCAAGGTTCGCAAATCAAAAAGATCTCATGGCCATGGCAACGAGCTTTAATGGCTGTGGCATCCAAGGGTGAGCATGGTCCGGGTGGGTGGTTCTCATCTTAGAACTGGTTCCAAAAAATTGGAATCAAAATCCGCCTATACGTTTGATTCAGCTTTGCAAATGTGCTTTGGGTATAATACAAATGCTGAAAGTAAAAGCTATTTGGGGAAATGCAAATTGTGTTTGGTTAAAACATTTTTACAAATAGACTTTGAGTAAAATATGCGTTTTGCAAAAAAAAAAAAAAAAAGCTTTTGTAATGGGTTTGGATATATTATATATATTTATTTTTGAAAAATGACCAAACCCTTTGCCGATCCAACCGGGTGCCAACAGCCGTTGATCAAGGTCGCTTAACATTAGGCAACCTCTAGCGAGGGTCGCGCAACCCAAGTGACCCATTGCTTGGGTCTCATGGCCTTAGGTGGCTCTCGCTTGGGTCTTGCGAGGATTGCGCAACCAACAACACCATCACGCGACCCTTGTGACACCTAGACCCTTGCCGAAGGTTGCTCAATGTTGGGCGACCTCAACCAACGCCGCCGACGTCGATCTAGCTTGGCAATTATCGTAGCCCTTCCTCGGCCCGACGAAGGGTTTAATCCTTTTTAATTAAAAAAAAACTAATGAAGGATAAAATTGGAATTTTGAAAATTAGTGAGAGTAGTTTTGAAAGAAAAATAGAGTTTCAGTATTTGACCAAATGTTGAAAGCCCAAAGCTAGTTTCTACTAATATTGGGCTTTTAGCCTTCCCAATGCTTACTTTGAAGTGAAAACTCCCTCAAAATAATTGTCAAACGGTTCAACATTTTTCCAATGAGCTTTGGAGGCTAAAAGCCTATTGGAAATGCTAAATCAAACACACCCATTCATGGAACCACGCAGGAATTAGATCGTTAGTTCGATCCAGTTCTCGAGTGAGTCCATGAAATCAGTCCTCAATCTCTACAAAATTGCATTCATCAATTAATATCATGATAAACATATTTTCTATTTAAAGTACCAAAGCTTATTCAGCCTTATATTTGGATAGAATTGCAAGCCATTGATTTTGATTAAGGATTGAAAACTATACGGCGAAAAAAAATAAATAATACTCGTTAGCTAATAACTTAATTTGTTCTAAGGTCATGGTGTGGTGATCTTACGATTTTCCGACACCAGAAACATGTGGAGAACTAGATTTCTAAAAATATCAATCGTTTGATCCATCTTTTTTCAATGTCAACCTAATTTTATCATGGAAATGACTAAGAAGGGACTTAATCATACTCCTAAAATGAGCCGTTAGCTCTTAATTTCGCGACAAAACATTTATGGACATCTACAATGGGTTCTCTCCTTCCTGTATATTTGTTTATTTTGTTTTGATTGAGATAGCAAGTAAATGGATTATTAGAATAAGAAAAAAATTAGTCAATAATATCCAATAACTATAAATATACATGTTCATATATATTTTGTTGAAAAACTATAAAAGATGTAATTTCTTTTTAATATATATATATATATACCGATTTGGTCCAAGTGGATAGGTGGGCAAGCGGTTCCATGCCTGCCTGAATCGAGAATCGGACCAAGTCTTCTTGTTCCATTAAATTGGAACCGAGAACCGATTAGCCTCTATGGAAACCGCCGGCTCCAGGCGGTCTGGGCGTTCTTTTTGCACACATTTAATAGCATCTAGGAATATGACCTTTAAGCTACCATGGCTTATGCGAGCTTAGAGTTTGAGCTCGTGATTAAGGCAGTCATGATAGACTCCTCTCTCTCTCTCTCTCTCTCTCTCTCTCTCTCTCTCTCTCTTTTCCTCTACTTCGCTGCTTCCTCTCACCCCAAAGCGCTTCTTCGTCTGCCAAGCATGGCATGCTTGCTGGAGAGTCGTCAAGTGCCAGCAGCGGCCTGATCTACGAGGAAACCTGAGGATTCCCCTAGATTTTTTTTTTTTTTTTTTTTCTGGAGAATGCGGTCCGCAACGCCGCGACCTACACCAAGCACACCTGTAGAAAGACGGCGCAACGAACAACGTGCGCGCACTCAAGAGGCTGGGCCGGACTTTGTATAGGTTCGGAGGGATCTTCTGTGGTGCCCGATAGTTTTCTATCGTTTCATTAGGAGTGATCTAAATTACACCCACCAACTGTTTGATAAAATGCTTAAACAGAGCAGGCATTCCCGACTAATAGTGACCAAAGTTCTGTTCCTCCGGAAATAAATAAGATCGATTGCTACCAAGCATCTTTCCCATTAGTTCCCTGGAATTCATACAGCTCCATTTGACCGAGCGTGATTTAGCTTTCTGAAAAATGTTCAGGTTGATGTTGGGTTTGACAAGCTTCATGCTTGTGAAAATGTGGTTGAGCTTTTTGAGAGGGGCCCTACTTTGTTTGGTGTGGGCACAACCAAGTTTGCTTTACTAAGTTGGTGGGAAAATAAGCTAATAAGAATTAGGGATAAGTGCCCTGAAAGTTCTAAATCTTGTCACAAAAGTATAATAATATCTTAAAACTTTTAAAAAGTATAATCAAATTCTAAAACTTATTCTAAAAGCGCAATCAACATCATGATTTGATTATATCAATTTGATAATTTTTAAACCTTAATTGTATTTTTATAAAGTTTTTTGACTTAATTATATATTTTAAAAATTTCAGAACTCAATTGCACTTTTCGTAATAAGTTTTAGAATTTCAAATGCACTTATCTCTATGAACTATTAGTGTTTTGTTGTGTGTTGTTCTTGGGCAAGCATGAGGCCATTGACCGATTCTTTCTTGGAGTTTCTTAACTTCTAATGATAATAGAAATGTAATATTTATTAAAGAAAAGTAAAGCACTAAGAAAAATAACAGCTAATGATAAAAGGGAAAAAGAAAGACGGTCCCTAGACTTCTTTGTACCACAAAACAAGGACATTAGCTGATTTGAAAGATTCACTTGACAGAGAAGAATAATTTGAGAGGTTAAGTTTTTTTTGCAATAGGTAATGACAATTGGCAAGACACTTTTAAATGTCATATGTGGATTTTGACCATCTTTGACATCTAAATTTTGCTTATTCATTTAGGTTTTAAATTGCATAGAAAATTTCAGATTAATTTTAATCCCTAGAAAAATAATTTTCATTAAATTGTATCACATATAGACATTAGGAACATTTGCATTATTTGTATTAAAACTTTTTTAGAAATTATTATTTTTAAAAAATTATTTAGAGAAAAGTAGAAGCGTGACCGGGCCGAGGCAGGGCGGCCCGGACTCTTTCTTCTCTTTTCCTTCTTCCCCGGCCCAGCCTCCTTGCTTGTTTCTTCTTTCGTCGCTTCTCTAACTTCGGTTGAACAAAAAGAACGGCACGGACGGTACTGAACAACAGAGAGCGTCGCGCGAGACGTTCGGTCGGGGCAGGCCGGCAGCGGCAGCTGGCACGGCGCGGCAAGAGGCCATGAGCGCCTATGCTTAAAAGCGAGAGGAGCTTGAGTTTTGGGGGGTTGGTTTTCGGACAGAGTGATCGAGGGAGGTCTTGAGAAACCGAGAGAGGAGAGCGTTTTTTGGACAAAGGGACGACTGAGAGAGAGCGAGGATTCTCAACACCTCGGCCACGCGTGGACCCGTCCGATGACCTCTCCCGGCGACGTCCTCAGGCCGAGCAGGTAAGCCTCAGCTCTGCTATTGCCCTGTTTTGGCCACGTCGGGCCGGAGCTCGCAGCCGCTACGCTCCCGCGAACTCCGGCCCACGTCTTGCCCCTGTGTATTTGTATGTTGATTTTCATGTGTCCCGGCGCGACTGTTGAGCCGCGAACGGTTCGTTTTTCTGTCGTTTTAGACAGTGCGCCCCAACTGCTCGATGAAATGCTTAAGTTAGATCCGCTTCCGTGTTCTTTGTTCGGGGCTGAGTCGAGCTTGACGTTGTTTGGGGGCCGCCTGCGGCTATGTTTGCCATGGCCCGGCCGTTCTTCTTACTGTGTTGGTGTCGGCCGAGTGGTGTGGTTATCAGCCGGCGGCGGGCAAGTCGGCCGACGATTGGCGGTCGGAGTGGACGACCGGTGAAGGTACAAGGTTTGTGGTGGTGCTCGCCGGTAGCGTTGGTGTAGGCGTCGTCGGTCCGGCGAAACACCGAGAAGGGGAGTTCTCGGCGTAGTCGCGGTGAAGTCCAAGGATGACGTCACAGGAAGAGGGAGGGCATGAAAGAAATTTAAAAAAAAAAAAAAAGTAAAAGAAAACAAAATAAAATAAAAAGGAAAGCTGGAAAATAGGGTATGTGGACCTGAAGGGGAAAGAGTGATAACGGTTAGGGGGGCCTAAGTGGGGTTGTAATTTTGGGCTAAATCTAGCTAATGTGAATGTGGACTTGCGTTCGTAACCCTTGTGGGTTCAAGTTGGTTTGATGGATCTGGGCTTGTTTCTAATTGTGATTGGAGTGCTCATTCTGGGCTTCTCTCATTAGAAACGGATTGGGCTTAAGTAAATGAGCCCTCTTCATTTCTTGCCAGTTTCCTCTTTTCGTGACCCTGACCCGAAGGTTTCCTCCAGCCCATATTCGGACCTGGCCTTACGGCCCCGGCTCGGGGCCTAAATTTCAGATTAAAATTGATTTTTAGAAAAAAATTAGAAAATTTAATTAAAAATTTTCGTAAAAAATTATTATTTTTCTAAAATTAAGGAAAAAGCATAAAAATTATTTTTTTAGTATTTTTAACTTAAAGTGTGTGAAAATCACTAAAAAAAAAAATTATGCTCAAAATTGAATTAACCCTTAGGGCTTTACTATAGGGTTTGAACATTCTTTGAGACAAACGTTAGGTCGTTTTTGCACAATTCTATTTTGATTATCAATTGATTGCACACTCTCAATATATTGATTGTGGTTTTCATTTTAGTCTAGTTAAGAATGGCATTTTTCTTATTTATTAGCGTTAGACTCTTGCTTTGTCCCGCAATTTATTTAATACTTTCTTGGTTGTTAGTTATTATTTTAATAATTGTTCACATGCATAATCACTTTACATGTTAACAGATAAATTCAAAATCAATTTGAACTATTTGGCAAAAATCTTTTCAAATGAACAAGAGGAAGTAATTGATTAATTAACATAACCAAGTCCTCGACCTCAAATTTTTTGGTTACTTAGAAAATGATATACACTTCCATGCCTTATTTGGTTTTTGGTTGATCTTAATAAGCTAGTGACAACTCTTTATTTAAAAATGTTCATGAACACTCTAATGTTGCGTAAGATATGGGCTAGAAATAGCCGCATCTAATCATAGACCGTAGGCCTATCATTTTGACAACATTGTTGACCTATTTTCTCTTCGGAGGGGTAGACCGCGACGCTATCTTAAAAGAGCCAAAACACAAGACAAAAATAAGAAAAGTGATAGAAAATGTTAACAAATTAAAGATAATGACGACAATATGATTAACGTTGTACTTGAAATATAAAACTCCTAAGTTGATAGAATATAGTATTTTGCAATTGTCCTAAGTTAAATATATTAATACAAAGAACACCTATTACACGCGATCCCATCATAAGAAACAAAGAAGAAAATTTACAATTTACGCACGTAAGCAATGACTTTCAAAAGAACTATTATGGACCCGTGGTGCCCAAGAAATCGTGTTAATGAAAGAAGTTGCATTCAATTTGCAAGTTTGAAAAGTGAATGTTACTAGTAAACTTTCAGAAATTACACGTCACTCACGGAGGAGTAACAATTATCCTTAAACTGTTTAGTGGTTGCGTAATGAATTTATCCACATGTCAATTATCTAAGGGTGACCATGCAAATAAAATCTACTATAGATATCACTTGACTTCTGAATGTCCAAATTAACAGAACAAAACTAGAAACAATCTGTACCAGTACTTAGTCCATGGGAAAATAATAGGACATTAGTTTATTTGAAAAACGTTTAGTAGAGAATCACAAAGTGATAACATCTGTGATCTTTATATCAAAAAGAAAACTGTAATATCAAAAGTAATTTTTATGTTATAAATGCTTGAACTTTTCATCGATAAATACAGGAGAAATTACAAAACTCATCCCTACACTATCACATGAATTTTATTTATCCGTGTACCATCTTTTGTGCACATAACAACATAAGTTTAGGGTTGAGACGATTTAGTTTGCTTCTCATGTGCGAAATTCTTCAAAATAACATTTATTAGGTCACCAGTTTTTGCACTACGCTACACGTTAACCTTTTGCACTTAGTCAACATCTTTTGCTTGCATTTCGATTAAACAAAATACAAAATTTGGCTGAAATTGAGACCGACAATTAGTCTAGAGACCAAACCAATTAAACCATAAAGTACATGGACCAAAACTGAACGTGGGGAATAGTACTAGGACCATTTTTAATTTTCCACTGCTACTGATTTCCTATATTAATAAAAAGGATTGGAAAGTGACGATCAATGCTAGCAATCCCGCTTGAGCTTTAGTCTCAATAATCGATTTGTTTATTCCAATTCAGCACCTGGGAGATACAAAAATACGAAATTTGTCTCAAATTGGGATAAAAAATTTAGTTTAGGGGCCAAATATATAACGTGATAAAGTACGGGGACTAAAATGGAACATCAGCAATAGCACAGGGACTACTCCTGTAATTTCCCATAAGATTAGCATTTCATTCCCATGGGCCATGACAATTAACAAATACAGAGTGATAATTACAATGATCTTGGTTTATTTCCCCCTTTTCCCCGACTTCCTTCCCACTTCACCAAACACAAACCGTGTTGGGATAACTAAAACCTGGAGGCGGACGCAGAAAAGTCCGAATCCAAACACTCCCAATTCGATAAGAACAAGGAAGACGGGACAAGCCAAGTGGAGTGTGCAGCCAGCGATTCTCAACAACGCACGAACAAACGCTGCCCTACAAGGACAACCCCGCACAACACAACACCTTCTCCCTTATATAGCTCTCTCATCTCCGTCTCTCTCCACATCTCCAGTGTGATTCATTCTTCAGGAATCTCAGATCTCTTTCTCTCTCGCTCTCTGCGTACATCGTATTTTGGTTCCAGTTCTTGTTTTTGCTCTGTATCGCCCGTCTTTCTCGTTTCTTGGTTCGAATCGATGGCGTCCGTTACTGGAACCTCCCTTTGCATGAAGCTCGCTTCGTGCTCTTTAAGCAGACCCAGGTAATGATTTGTCCTGATCTTTTCTGGGTATTTGTTGATCCGCTGTTTCACGGCGAGATTCGCTGCTCTCTGTGTCGAAAGCTTTGATTTTTACTGGTTGTTTGTGGATGAGCTCTGTTTCGGATCGATATCTTCGATTTGTGCCGCTGTTTCTTAGATTCAGTGGGTGGTGGCGGTTCTTGTTCTCTTTGTCTCTGATCTACGTTGCCCGTGGATGCTGCTGTAGATGAACCCGGTGGTTACACTGTATAAAGATTCAAAATTTGTGATGTTATAATATGAGGTTTTGGCGGCTGGGAATCTGCTGGATTTCTTAATAAGTGGACAAAAATTATTCCTGTTTCACCCAAAAATCAAGAGTTTGTATTATGAATCGGAATGGTTGCATGGGGGATTACTGATTATTCTTGAAGTGCCTGTAAAATATTCACGATAATTTTTGTTTAATTCAGCTATGATTAGTGGGTTATGTTTTGTTGATTTTTTGTTGCACTTTAGGATGACCCAGTATTTTTAGGCATGTAGATGAAAATCAGTATTTAGATGGTCTGGAGATATTGCTTGGTACATGACATGAGAGAAGACAGTTATATTAGACAAATAATTTCTTGAGACCGAGACTGGCTTGGCACATTGAGCTATCTTTAGAGCCTGTGTCCCGTGAAACTTGTTCATCCTCTGCCCTTGGTAGCAAAATTTTCATTTTTGTGCCAATGTCTACTTGCAACGGCTAGAATTGTACTTAAGTCTAGGTGAGGTGAAATTTTTGAGAGGCAAAATGAAGGGAGAAAGGTGCTTGGAGTTTAAGTAGCTGATGCTGATGATTTGCTGTGTGTATTGGCACTTAAAAAGAAAGGGTTTTGTTCATGGAATGCCGCTTTCAATTGGCAATACCATCTTAAATTTTCTATTGAATAGCTTCTGTTAGCATGGTCAGATTCTTTTTTTTAAGTGCCGGCCTTGCCGGCCTTGACATGAGATAGGGTCAATGAACCTCAACACGTTTTAGCTGACTGTTGTGACAAATCTGGGGGCTCATGCTTTAGATAAATGCTTCAGGACAAAATTTTAGTGAAGTACTAGTCCTTACTTGTTGGTACTAGGTATCCTGCTCCTTTTTTGTTGCCAACAATTTTAGCGGCCAACTGAAGCCGGAAAGACTTATATTTATGACTTTATGTTACTTGTTTTCTTGTTTCTGGATTATTATTTTTCTTTTTTACTAGCGTGGACTAATCTATATTGCATGTGAGGAGATATGGCTTTATCTTCTATAAATTTATGTTTCTTGTCCAATGCTTTTTGTAGCCATCAAACAGCAGAATCTCAAGTCTGAGATCAGTCTCAGTGCCCATCAATACGAAAGGCTATCCATCTCTTGTTTCACGCCGAGGTCATCCCGCCTTCAGGTTTTATGTGCGGTATGCATTCTCTTCTACTGTTCATTTGCCATGTTCCTTTGTTGGGGTTCAATATAGTCTACTTGCCATGATAATGATGGCTTTGAGGCTTCATCAAGTTCAATGCAATGCAATGGTGTAATTCATTGTTCACATGCTCTAAACAAATGGCATAAGAATGTCATCATCATATCCCACCCTCATGTAAGAATTAGGGTTTATTTAAATGATATCTTTCCCCTTTTTTATTAGTAAAAGAGAACAATATTCATGAAGTTGCCAGAATTTGGGGGATTGTGGATGCTAATTAGTCACTGGTGTGTTGTTGGCTATGCTCCAAATTTGTGAAATCTGGTCACTTGTACTCGTCAATTCTGTATTCATGCAAATCGGTTCGTTGATGCTGCTACTAGTGAGATTTCAAAATCTTTTTTTTTATTGACAGGCCAAGCCCGAGACTGTGGACAAGGTCTGTGCAATAGTGAGGAAGCAGTTGGCGCTGCCAGATGACTCTGCCGTTACAGGAGACTCTAAGTTTGCAGCACTTGGAGCTGATTCTCTTGATACGGTACACCTCCACTAACTTCTAATATGGGTTCTTCTCTTCATATCTGAAAGCATCATCACTTCAAACTTTTTTGTGAACACTAATGCCATTGGCACCAATTCATCCTGACAATTGTTGTGCTCATGCTTGCATCATGCGTGCATTGACATTAACTTTCTTGCCCTCATTATCTGTCAATTAGTGAAGTGGTCACTTAAATGTTGAGAGACTAGATGCCTGATGGCATGGCTATGAAGTTGTAGTTCTGTTGATTGTGGTCCTTGATTGTCTCTTGAACAACTCCAATATCAAGGATCAAAGTCGTATCCTAAGAGATCATTGTCAAGTGTAGGTTGTTTTCATATCTCAAAATGCTACTCTAAAATGACATTACCTCACAGATAACATAGTTATGCTAAAAGATCCATCCTTTACGTCTATATATGTAATGTGTGGGCTCTTTCACGATAGCTTTTCATGGCTGACAAGTTCTTTTTGGTTCAGGTGGAGATTGTGATGGGGCTTGAGGAGGAATTCGGGATCAGTGTGGAGGAAGAGAGCGCTCAGAGCATCACCACCGTCCAAGAGGCTGCTGATATGATTGAGAAGCTCATTGAGAAAAATTAGTTCTTAAGACTCTTCTAAGAACCAAGTTCTTTTTATGAAGGATGTTGGTGACTCTTGTGGGCTTTGCCACAGTTAGGACTCCTACTCACTAGATGAATTTGCTAGTTTGGATGGGAATTTTATGTTAAAGTTACATTATTTTTGGCCTGAAATGGAACTTGCCGTTTGTGCATTGGGTTGTCTTTTTCTTCATCAGCATCCATTGGCATTGGGTTCATCAAGCATGTCATGAGCCATTAGGTTTTTGGGACTCTATTTGTACCCTTCTCATGCTCTTAATGCTACAATGATCAGCATGTTTCCTACAATGATGGGTAGAATTGCTCGGGTTCAGACTCCGACCAAAGCCAACGATGCTAGAAGCACGATTTCGCATTTGAGCGTGATGGTCAGCTTGACAAGAGCGTACCTCGTGCAATGAAAATGTTGAAGTTGCCTTGTGCTCTCCTCCTCTTTCGACATGGAAATGCCATGTGCATGTTCACTATAACTGGACCTTCTATGACTGCACACTTTTTTCTCTACGAAATGAGTAGTATCGATGCAAATCCAAAGCTAACTTCGAGGGTTGAAGAGGGTGAGGGATGGAGTAAGGTGAGTGAGTGTTTTTCTCCTTCCCCACAAGTACATTGAATGAATTAGTTGATGAAAAATCATCCGTCTTGAATAACTGAACTAGGCATATGCCAGGACAGAAGATAGGGGGAGTCTTCTCACCATCGCTTTGGATTTGAGATGATTTCTCTTTTGAGTGGATGATTATAAATTCTTAGGTTAATACCATCAAAAAAAAAAATCCACACCCGTGACAAATTTACTTGAATTTTTTTATTACATATTTTAAAATGATAAATCAATGACAAATATTCTCTCAATTAGTTTTTATTAAATTTGTCCTTCAAATTGCTTAATTGAATGATGTTATCAATGGATATATCAATTTGTGATCTTTTGTTAATTAGATGATATGTAACAATTGATGGATATATCAATCTGTGATCTTTTGTGATATTAACGAATTGATTGATATATTAATTTGTGATCTTTTGTGGTATTAACGAATGATAATTTTTTCACAAATCTATTAATTAAAAAAAAAAATTGGTCAAAAAATTAATTTTAAATAATTTTATCATAAGTATATTAGTTTAGAGTTTTTTTGTCTATAATTTTGTCCCGTGAAATTTTGTGTAATCTTCCACGTGGCCAAAAAAATTAAAAATCATGCAACCCTTGGGATTGGTGTAGTTGGTTGAGGCGTTGGTGTAGTTGGTTGAGGCGTTGAGTTCAGAAACTAGAAGTCACTCGTTATACTTATAACCTCATTGACTATGTAAAGCTGTTCAAGGAGGACAGGGTCATTTGCACAGATCAAAAGCTGATCTTAGCTGGTTCGTTACGTTAGTAAGGGTAACATGAGCATTCGGATAACTGGATTTTCACATCCGTATCTTTGGATTATCAAAAACGCAAAAGGAAAATTCGTGTCATCTCGTGATCCTCTGGCATCGTGCAAACCCTCACATCTGCATATGTCCATATACACATGAATTTGTCCTACATTATGTTTCCTACTGCTAGCTCTTTCCACATGACATTTCCACAGGCCAGTGCAATAATGCAACTAGGCCCTAGGTCACAGTACCCCTTATCGGGTCACATGACCACCGACTCCCCTTTCTGAAATCTAGAGCACAAATTTTAAACGAAATCACGGTCAAATCCCATTTACCCAAACCTTGAATTATCACTCTGATCATTGCACCAAAACCGCCTTGATTAGGTAATCCCCACATGTGACTGGTTCCCCTTTGCTTTATCCGGTCACCTAATTCACCCTCGCTTTCCCCCTTGCTCCCCCAAAAAAATGCCCCAGAAATATTAGCGCAATTTTACCGTGAAATTGCATAGTTAGCCTCAAGAACCGCGTGGGATTTCGAATTCAATTTCTTTGAGAACACGAGTGGACTTTGTTTCGTGCCTGAAAATTAGCCCGACACCACCTCGTCGCGACCAAAAATAGACTCGAGAAGAATTATGCGATTCGACGGATATCGTGGAACTTTCTTGCCTTAAAGAAGGAGCTAATTACTGCACAAAAAGGGAGTAGATGTACATAAAATCTAAATTACATTATGAAAGTAACGAATGTGGTGGCTTTTCAATGAACTGGTGAGCACCCAGCACACCCATCTTAATCTAATTTTCCTAGTAATTACCCGAAAAGAGAAATAAATAAATAATAAAGAAAAGAAGCTCACATTTTCAGAAGCTGCATTGCCCAAGATGCTGCCCAAATAGAAAATGCGACCACCTTCATGGCTACGATCGGCTTCGTGCGAATTGCGGAGGAGGCCATCAACGGGTCCTCCGGCGCGACCGCGGAGCCCGGGCCGAGAGGGGCGTCGTCCGGGTTCGGCGGGCTCGGAGTGGAGGGGATGGTGGGGATGGAGGAGGACCCGCCGGAGGCCCGGCGCGGCGGCCCCGGGGAGGGCAGGAGAGGGCGATGTCCGGCGAGAGCCCTTGGAAAGGCGGCACGAGGGGTCCGACGACATGGCCGGCGGGGATGACATCGCGGTGGCGGGCAGCAGCGTCGCTGAATTGAGCTCCTCGGAAGGAAGAGATTGCGAAGGCAGAGCCAGGAAGGACACAATGATTGCCGATGGCACAAACCAAGAAGACACCATTCTAATGATCAAGAAATGATGCCTTTTCTTGAACATCGCCAGCTATGGAGAGAGTATCGATCCTTTCTTTTTCTGCTTGAGCTTGGGCTACTGAGTGTTGCTGGTGGGGCTTTCAGCCATTATGATCAAGAGCAAAGGGATGTGGGGCATGGCGACACGTGGCGGAGGACCATTGGTCTGTCGTGGGAGGATACAGGTTGGCTAGGTTTTGAGGGAAGAGGCAAAGGATGGAGAGGAGGGGTGGACATTTGCTGTGGTTTGGTGCGGGCTAATTTGGAGGGATTGATTCCCTCTCTCTCTCTCTCTCTCTCTCTAACTACAACAGATGACCCGTGATGAGAGAATTTGATGGGAACGTCGAGTCGAGGACAAATTATGTCGCGAATGATTTCGTTTGGATCGTGGGATGCTGTCGGAGGGTTTGTCTCTTCCTGCATTGTCTCATCTCCCAAAGAGGATAAGCATCTTACATTGAAGGGGGACACAAGTTGCTTGCATTTAGTGTGGGGAGCATGCATTGATGATGGGTTTCTTAAAGGTGAAAGCAGTTTAGTGGTAGCCAGTGACAACACGAGATCCTGTTAGTGAATGTGATTAACTAATTCGAGAGAATGACGAAGGAACTCCAGTTATATAAGATCTGTCAATTATTGTCTGATTTGGTGCAACTCGATTGGCCTGAGTATGGCACATTACATCGCATGAAGCCAATGGAGATTTGAAACTCGACTCCAGTGAGCACTCTAGTGAAGATTTTTTTGTTTATGAGAAGTGGGTCATTGTGAAAATTTCAGTCAATCATACAATTGAACACGGGCAAAAACAAGAGTAAAAATAGTTCTAGTATTGTTCATTGTTCTAGTAATGGTAATTTTGAACCGTCATGTCACACTTTCTACCCTAAGGAGATAAAAGAGCAGGAAGGACGCCATGGCTTCCCCTTCCTCTTTCTCACGCTCTCTCTTCTCTCATCTTATTCGCTCGATATAATTGTACAGGTTATGCAGACTGAACAGATGTAGATGTTTCACTTGAATTGAAGGTTTTGATGTCAATGCTCTCTCCCTCCATTTAATCTTCTCCAATACTTGACCCAATCATGCCGATATTGCTAGCAAAAGTATTGTACTTAAAAGAGAAAATGTCTACTTGAGGATCGCATACATCGATCGACTATATTATTATCTTAAGAAGCAATTGCGATAAATAAGTGCAATTATGGTCAATGTTAACACAACCGTTTGATTTTTCAATACTACTCTAAACATTAATTTATACATCATAAATAATTTTTGGCAACGTAACGCCTATTTATACTCAATCGATGATCGGGAAGCTAACGTTGTTACCAAAGGGTTGAACCAAACAATATAAAATTAAACGCACCATAAATATAGTTCACAATCTTAAGCAATGACCAGTCAATCCAAAAAGATTACAAATGTCGAGGCAAAGTACATGTAGTAAAGAAAGTTCACTATTTGTTTTCTGATTGATTTACGATAGGGGAATCCATAGGATGCCTTCAACAATGAAGGCGCGACCGAGAAATTGCTCCACCGCGAATCACGGGTTCCACCGAATCGGCCCATGAGCAGACAGGATCCGACCCACGAGTTGAAGACAATAAGTGAGAAAGAGAAATCAATTTCAAATTAGATATATTATACACAAAAATTAAAATTTTCAGAAATTAGACTTAATAAATGAATGGACCGAGCCTCAGTTATAATAAAAATTCTCAAATATGAGAAAAAAAATCTATGAATATCTATAAAACAGATGTGTCATGTTAGTTTGGATGAGTCAAAAATGGGTTTATCTAAAATTGATTTATTTTTATGTAATTTGATTTAACGATATATACTCGACCTGACTTGGATTTAAATAATACCCTACCTGATACAGGCTCCAATACGGAGCAATTTTTCCCCTTAAATGTGAAAAGTTTTCACATAACTATATGCTCGACTAGCTCATGTAACCTAGTCAATATAAAACGAAATATTATATTACCACATGAATTAATGTCTCGCACCAACTTTTGAAGCAAGGATAGCGACAATATTGATCGAGTGAAGAACCAATTAAATTTTGCGGGTCGTGCATGTGCATGTGCATGTGGCATGCGCATGGGAAGTTCTATTGCTCTTGCGTATTGTCTTGTTACAAATAATAAATGTCGAGCAAATATTAGTTAAAAATAAGATGTTGGCATACCAGCCAAAAGCGTTGCACGAAGATGCGATGCCAATCTATATTAGAGTAAATTACTAAGACGGACCATTTGAGCAAATTGCGGACTTTCGATCTAATGGTATGGTTCTAATCTCGGATATGAGAGTTCTCGATTCTTCATTTGAGGAAATGATTTTTTTTTTTTTTTTTTAGAAGCAAATTTTTTATTCACATAAAATAGAGATGCATAATTTCGAGATAAAACCAATCCCGAAAAGTTAACTTAGTACAATTTGTAAAGACTCGATCATTATACAAAAATAGATTTGTCATAACTTCAAAGCACAATTAGCGGCCGATCACCGAAACTCACAAAAGTAGGTGTGTGCCTAGATTCGGCGTCCCCTTTGTAAATCCAGATCTATAATTAGATCAGAAGAGAAGAGCACTCAAATCTAGATTTATTCCCTCTTTTCCAAAGTAAATTGAGGTGGCTACGTAACCCGTCATCAAGTAAAATCTCGGCACCTCAATTTCAAAACCGTATTTTCATATCGTTGAATTTGACCCTAGTTAATCCCTAAACATGTGAGTTTCAAGAATTCTTGAGTTCATGCCTTGATTATTCGTATACTTGAATTTGAAATGTTATGTTTCCTGCAACATTAAACGATAAATTTAAAATTAATACCCTTGATCCGGCACTTCAATCATTGATTGAACCACGAAAAGTTAATAAAAGTTCATCCAGCCATCCACGAATATAAAACATCACTAGGATAATAATATATTTGAGTTGCAAAAATCTAGAGGTTCAAAATTTAAGACTTCATTCATTTCGCGAAAATGTGGCGTTTTAGAAATATATTTTTCAAAAAGTCATTTCCAAAAAATCACACTATTTTTTTTAGTGTTCAAATTTTAATTTGAAAATGGTAAAATATTTTTATCGTTTGGTGGGGACAATCTTTCCTTCCATGCACTCCTTTCAATTTTTTAATAATTTTATTATTTTAAAAATCACTTTTAATTAATTTTCTTTTCTTTTTTTTTCTTGTTATTCTTCCTTGATCGATCGCCGACTATGGTAGCGGCTGACGATTAACCACAGGTGAGCTCAAGCCTTTCTAGCTAGGGGCAAGGCTCTACATCGCTTGATTAGACAAAGCTGAGCTCGCCCAAGGTCGTCGATACAGTCTTGAGCTCTAAGTGCAAATTGAGCTCAAAACTCAACTCGAGTTCAATGGATTATTATAATTTCGTTCGAGCTTGACTCAACTAGATTATGGAGATACTCAACTAAGATCAATATCAATATATGAAGGCACTCGAGCTCGACCTTAATAAAGGTTGAAATGTTTATTGTTAACAGATACTAATCTCTTCACAAATATAATATAAGCTCGATCACGCATGCTAACCTACTGAGCTGAGAATTGATGAGCTTAGGTCAAAAAAACATTTGAATAGCTTCAAACTTGAACTTGACTCAAAATCAAAGTCAATCGTGAATAGCTATTCAGTCGATCTAAAACCGCTTGTAAATAGTTTGATTCGGTTTCACCCAATAATTAAGAAGGGCGAATTTTTTCTAACCCCGAGCAATTGGGTGCAACAACCCTCTTCGGTGCAATATCGATTCGAAACTCTATTTCAAGATTTTTATTTTATATATAATAGAAAGTGTCGAATGATAAAGAATAATATAAATAAACAAGAAATGAAATAAACAATAGGAAAATTACGAAGAATTCCCTCCAAAATCGCCTCCCGCTCCCATTTTCCCTCCAAACCCTAATCCCTCTCTCTCTCTCTCTCTCTCTCTCTCTCTGACTGATCATCGACGCGGACCGTTTGATTCCTCCGGTTCTCGGCTGCGAGCCCAATCCGATAACGCCGGCGTGTTCTCGCGGTTGAAGCGAACCAGATGACTTCGGTCGGCGGCGGCGGCGGCGGCGGCGGCGGCGGAGACCCCGCCGCGCCGATCACCAATGCCGATTCCGTTCCTGCTGGGTCCCTGCAGACCGATCGCGAATCCTCCCTCTCTTCGTCCTCTGGTAAGCCGGAAAAAACCTTGCTTTTGTGGTTTTGCTACTCTATGCGTGCATGTTTCACTGCTTTTGCTTCCAAATTTATGGATAGTTTTTGCATTTTCAATGCGTTTCGGTTGCATTTCTCTAAATTTCGTGAGCAATGTTTGGGGGGGAAACAATTTTTGGGTCTTTGCGATCGTACGGAGGATCGACTTTGTAAACTGAGTGGTTATGAGAGTGAATTAGGGGATGCGTCTGCACGTGAATGTGTTTCGGCGTGATTTGCTTCGATCATGTCGTCCGCAGTTGGTGTTGTTCTCGTGCTGTTCTGATGTGCTGTGCTGCCGATGACAGAATCAGGTGATGCGATGAAAGGAGAGACCTTGGACGAGCTTTATGTGGAAAGCACAATGCGGTTCGATGATACTGTCCCATTAGACGGTGCATTTGAGACCCAGATCCTAGATACAGGTGGAGAGACCCAATTGGTCGATTTCGGGGTGAAACTCAAGTGATTGATTGTGAAGATGGCATCGGGAATGTTGAGACACAGCTCTTATTAGATGGCTGTGATACTAAAGTCGCATTTGATAGTGATGGTGAAGATACGGGTGGAACTGAAGTCCTGGGTTCTGATGATGAGGTATCGGATGGCGGCTTGCACTGGGAAGGTGATTGTTCTAGGGATGAGAAGAAGATGTCCTGCAGTCCTTTTAGCAAGGATAGCGAGACCAAGGAGCAATCTGCTGCTTTGACTGATGAACCGTGCAGTTCAGGTGAGCTTGTTCAGATTCTATGCGAACATTATGTCTAATCATATTCATAAGCCATACAAATGACTTCATGCTTTTGTGGCCATCTTTTCTTCCTAGTTGGTTGGTGGCTTTGTTTTTGTTTATTGCATCGGATTGGTTCTTTGTAGGTTGGGAAATCATCCCAAGAAATATCATCATGGTGAAGATTGATGAAACATTAGTAGCAGGGGAGATCTTCTATTGGATGCTCATTCAGATATATTTTCTTGTGTACTCACCCTCTTTGAAAGCATGCAAGTTCAGCAGTAAATCCACTTAATGTCCCTGTCTTGTGTTCTCCTGAGTTTATCATTTCCTCTTGAGTCTGACATTCTGTTGTTGCTTAGCTTTTATTTCTCTTGTGCCACCATGGTATGAAGGTACCGGACCATTGGTGGTGAACCATATGTTTTCACTCTCATGCGGAAAACTTACATGCGATTTTCCTTCTTAAAACAAATTGCATAGTTGAAATATCTGTCTACCAATGACTTTAACCCCTCACAAGAATGACGATCAGGTTTTTAAGATTTCTGGCTGTCGCTTTGGAACGAATTATTCACATTACTGCATCATTTCTTCTTGTTATGGTGTGTGATGTCAAATATCGTTCTTATTCTTTTTTGCCAAATTTGTCCAATAGTATTGCAGAGACTGTAAAGATGACCGAGTAACCCTCTTTATTCAGTAGGGAATTGTATTTCCAAAATGCCAATTATCGGCTTAGGTCCTTATAAGGTGGTCGAATACTGAATCAGTGAATGTTCTGTTGCACCTTTTCTGTAGTAATTATTCACTTCCATTATGGTGCACCGATGTTTTCTGCCTTTTCAAATCCTGATCATCTGTGTCTGTGTGATACAGATTGGAAAATTAGGAAGTTGTGCTTCTTCAGAACTTAATGTCTTAGTTCGTTAATAATGGTCAATGTTATGGTATGTCAGTGCTCCTGCCTTGTAATTGTTGCAGTGCTTCCTTGGTCTTCATCCTGTTCTTCTCTTGCTTAGGTTCTGTCAGAAGGGGATTTACTTCAATTCGTGCAGCATCTCTCCCGAGCATCTGGTTTAGCTGCTCGCAGCATGTTCCTGAATGGTGCTAGTAGCGTGAGCATGAGGCAGTCTTCAGAAGAACAGGCTGGTGAAGATAATGGAACATCTTTTCGGGGTGCTTATATCAAATCTGGTGAAGAATTTGATCAGGACTGTGACGCTGAGACTTCTATTGAAAATACGGAGGAGATGGAACATGGGAAGAAGTGCAAAATAGGGAGTTGCACTGTTAGAAGACTCTTTGCAGAGGATGTTGTTGAGACCATGCCTGATGAGACAGCTGACTCAAAGGAAGTTCCTCTTGGAAATGACAAACTTGCTGGATTAAGCTATGTAGAATCTCAAGAACCGGGAGATCTTTCTCAGGCAAATGCACTTGATTTTGTTGACAGGTTTCTGAAGGACAATGTTGAGCAACTTGATGAAGAGCTTGACTTTGGAAAGACCACTGGAAGAAAGCCATTATCAATCTCGTGTGCAGAAGGGCCACGGAATTTGGCCAAGAGTGCAAGTAGAATAACTGTAAGAGCAGAGGTTTTTGACTGGGATGATGGACGCGAGGATGAGGGTGGCGGAGATATTTTTTTGCAGGAGGAAGGAAGATTTCTTTGATGGTGGGAGCAGTAAGGGCAGATCCTGACCTTGCCCAGGAAGCACAGAAACAGATTTCAAGACGGTCAAGCAGATGGGGACGAACCATCAAGTGCTCCCTGCAAAACAACTGGTGTACCTCATTTTGATTCAAATGCAATTCAGAGAATGGGTGGAAAAAGTCAGATGTTGGCCAAAGCGGCTCAAATGAATCACAAAAGGGATCTTGCAAATCAGTTGGATGAACAGTCTAAGATAGATTCTTCAAGAGACAACTTGGGGGCAATTACTGTTGACGCTTGTGTGCCAGACATGCTCAATGTAGGCTTTGACACTCAACTGGCTGCAGAGGCTATGGAAGAATTATGCCAGGGGGAGGCCTTTCCTAGGGAGGATAATTGTGATATCAGCATTTCTACAAGAAAGTTGAGAAGCACAAAGAGAGATGATAATGAACAAAGTAAAAAGCCATCTATCTCCCTGCAGAAGCGTTCCAAGGATAAGAAGAGGTGCCGCAGTTCTGGACAAAAAACTCACAACTTGGATATGACTGACCTTACTGCCAATATGAGCGAAAAGTCAAATAAATTGCCTTCCGAGAACTTACAGTATAGAAACAGGGAATCTCTTGGAAGATGCCAAGCTGGTGAGTTTGGTAAACGGATTGCCACCAGAACATCAAATGGAGTTACTTTTGCCAGCAAGCAGCAATTACTAGGCAAAGGTGGTTTCTTCACCCCATTGCTAGGAGAACCAGATCTTCCTTGGCAGTTAATCAAGTGCAAAGGACAGAATGTTTATCAAGCAACCACACTAAAGCAACAGATGGTGCAGAGAATGTTGAGGTACGTAAAAGGAAAAGAAGCACCCAAGAAGGAAGAAGCAGCAAAAAAAGTGATGATGACTCAATGGTCAAGGCTAGAGGAAATTCACCGGAGCAACTCTTTGCGGTAAAAGGGGCAAGAGGTCTGTTAGACGGATGAAATCTGATGCTACAAGAAAGGGTGATCTGGAAGTACAGTTGCCAGCTCAAAATTTTGAAGCTGGACTGGAGAATGCCGCTAGTGAGACCACTTCTTTCAAGTTGAATAGGGAACCGTTAGCTAAAGGTTTAAACATGACTGACACAATTGGGCAGTCTGAGAAAATGGAGATGTGGGTGCCACATCATCCACTGAGAATGCAGAAGCAAATGCCATTTTAGATCATACTTCAGGAGAAAAATGTAATGGAAATTCAGCTCATACTACCCCTATTAACTGTTCAACGCCCTTCAATGATGCTTCGCCGGTTTGTGTGGGAATGGTTATATGTCTCCATTGTGCAAGAAGAACCTTTCAAGATCATACCTCAGGAACGAAATTAAGAGCTTAAGTGCAACAGGACCACAACCTTCTTCAGCATATAAGGATATGCGGAAGAGGAGAGACATGAATGACATTTGTGTCTTGTACAGCCATCACTTGGATGATGATATTATCAAGCAGCAGAAAAAGGTATTACCTGTGATTTCCGAATTTTTTGCCAGGAATCAATTTTTGTTGAAAATGTGTCTCATGGTTCTCTTGTGCAGATCTTGGCTCGTCTAGGAGCTTCTGCAGTGTCTTCTATTGCTGAAGCCACACATTTCATAACAGATAAATTCGTGCGTACAAGAAACATGTTAGAAGCAATTGCTTCTGGAAAGCCGGTAGTTACCCATTTATGGCTTGAGAGTTGTGGACAAGCAAACTGCTTTCTCGATGAGAGAAATTACATACTAAGAGATGCTAAGAAGGAGAAGCAATTCGGCTTCAGTATGCCTGTTTCATTGGCACGCGCATGCCAGCATCCACTTTTACTGGTAAGGTTTGATTTGTTTTTGCTTAGGCCATCATAGGATCATTGTTATTTTGTCGGCACATTCAAAACAGTATCTCTGCAGGATCGAAGAGTTTTGATCACCTCAAATGCAAAGCCTGGTAAAGATATAATATCAAGTCTAGTCAAAGCAGTTGGTGGCCAAGTATGTAGTACATAGCTTCTCTGAAGCATTTATTGTTTCCAGTACAGTATTGTCAGTTCAAATTCTTATGTTATTCGGACTTTGAATGATTTCAGCCGGTAGAGAGAATTGGAAGATCTGCTTTGAGAGATGATAAATTAACAGATGATTTGTTGATTCTATCCTGTGAGGACGACTATGACATGTGCCTTCCTTTCCTTGAGAAAGGTCAAGAGTGATCATTTTTTTGGACTTTCCTAATTCGATTAAAATGTGACGTGTAGAGATTGATCATGTTCTCTTGTCCATGCAGGAGTAACCGTATATAGTTCAGAGCTTCTGCTGAACGGGATAGTTACTCAAAAGCTGGAATATGAAAGGTTAGTTTCCTCAAATGTACTACTGTAAACAAAAATGAATTGTTTGTGTGTGAGAGAGTTGGAGGGTGGTTTTTTTATCTGTCTTAGAATTTCTTTCTCATTATTATTCTTTGGGGCCATTACCTGTCTTCTTACTTATTCTTGTTTTTATCTGTTGTCGTTCTTATGCAAGTACATCAATTATCAAATTTTAGAGAGCTTGAAATGAGTACCGAATGCTTCGGCAAGTTTTCACTTTGGTTTCCTAATATACTTGCTTTACATGATTGCAGGCACCGTCTCTTTGCAGATCATGTTAAAAGAACTCGCTCGACGATTTGGCTGAAAAAAGATGGTAACAATTTTGTTCCTGTGGCCAAACATAAATAGAAGGGTAAGCCTCTTCTGTCCTGACGCCTGCACGTGTTGGCCTTGGCTTGATAACGTAGCTATGCAGTGTTTTGTACATAGTATGCTGTACCGAGTTCACATGTTGTTCAAAGGAAATTATTTATTTGTCTAGAGCACTTTATTATGCAAGGGGGGGTTTAGGACTACCATTCAATTGATTCTTTCTTGTTTGGCAATGAAATGGGTTCTAAAGCTGCTATTAAAATGAAGTGAAATGAAGAAGAATGATCCAATTTTTACTGTAATTAGAATGTTATATTTTCTGCAGCTTTTAGTTAAATTTCCGGCATTCCTAAAGATGAAAAGATCGCAAAGTGTTGATTTCTTATGGTGTTTATTGAACTGTGGAAGATTTTATTGGCAAATTTCTTCAGCCACGGACACCACGCAATTTTTGTGGAATAGATTGTGCCAATCCACAATTCATTTGGCAGGGAAGACTTTTAACCTGCCTATCCATTCCAATCAATGGATAAGAAAGCCATTCTCATTGGACGGTACTCTTAGGTGTCATTTGGATTCTTTTATTTTTGTTAGAAAACTGAATGTTGTTATGTGGATCACACAAGTTGAATTCATCCCTTGTTCTTTTCCTTTTCATTCACTCGGATCTCATCCCTTTCGTCGATTTTGTGTCCATCCTTCTTTTCTTTTGAAAAAGTGAAGGAGAAGGATTTTCCTTTTGGTGGATCCCTCTTGTGCCTGCTTAGTCCTCTTCATTAAAAGTTGTTTATATTTCTACATCTGTCTCTCTCTTGATTTCCCCCCTTTTCTTCCGTTTCTGAGGTTTATTTGGACTTCCTAGTAAAAATGGGTGACGGTATTCTGCGTGCTGTGGTGGGAAGCAACGATCGGTAATAACGTGAACGTGACGCCAATTTATTGAGAGAAACTCAAAAATTGACCAGACACCAACACAGTTTAACTCGAAATTGACGCGGAGTTGACATCTTTTGATGAATTTTAATGAAAGAATCGATTTATCATTGTTTGCGATGAAATTTGCTGTTCTGCTTCGGTCATGATGTGAACTAATGCAATATTAAATGCATGGCATGAATTTTCAACCCTTCTTGTCTAGGTACGTCATTGTGCCAGCCTTTCCAATCTGCTTATTTGATCATGAATTGAAAACATCAGCTTCAACGGAAATATTACATGATTGAGATGAGAGGTATAGCACACTTTGGCACTGTACCGTAGGAGGTCGAATCGACTTTCTTCACAAGGCATCTCACTTATCGGTTGTCAATTATAGGTGGACTCGAATCGATGTCCTGGAGCGCAAAGATTTTTGTTCTTTTCCCCTTTGCTTTTCTTACCGTATCGATGTCTGGGAGCACGACGATGCTGAATGGCGAAACCCCGCCTTTGACCAACATTTGCTTGTTTCGAAGAAAATGTACCCGATCTATACGGCAGTGCACGATCAAAAGAGCTATATGATCTCCACCTATAACTACAAACAACGAAAGATAATTTTTCCTTCATTTTGGCAGACTGACCCGATCGTATGGGACCCCTAGACTTATATTATTCTGTCTAACAAATTCGGTGTTCTCGAAGAGAGCTGTCATCCTGGAAACCGGAGTCCGACATCACACACAAAATCAACTTTGGCTTCCCAACTTTGGGTGGTGGTGGGTCATTTATCCCGATACAGCACTGCCTTTGTACATGCAAGAGAAGCCTGGTGGATGCAACTAATCTATGTGATGATTGCGACGACCGAACAAGAAGCATGGTGGGGGTACTTTCCTGATCATCTCCAGGTTGATCACATATATTCATTATTCAACCTTGTTAGGAGTGGATTTGGTGTACACAGTTGGCACCAACTAACAATATCCATTAGGTTATATATGTCGTCGAAGAATATGAAGCCGTGCATTTTACCACGAGCCTCTTATGGGCAACTCGCGGGTTTTAAAAGGCTAAAAAGTTGAAGTGATGCGTTCTTTGAACAGGAAGGTGGAATTTTCTCCACCTGCCCTATGGAATTCCGATCCCCCGGGAGTCATTTTCCAGAAGCCCTAGCGTAACCCCCCACGAAGTCCCTATCTCCATTTTTGAACTGATTCCGCACCGCCAGATTTTTCAAACTAGCCATCTCTTAAGTTTAGGTCACCCTTTAACCAATACTCTGTACCGGGATGTAAACGGACTTGGAGGAACACGACAAGTCAACACGAATCTCTTTTGACTATGATCGGGCTTTGCTTGCTTGATGATCTCACCTTGCTTGCACCAGCTTTTTAGCAGAAAATAATGATATAATTGCTGGCCCCTGAGAAAAATGCAAAACCCAATTGTCTTGTTTCGCCTTTGTCTACCCTATATAAAGGATGAAAATATGCATGAAGACGCATGCCTTACTAGTTGTTTGAGAGAGAGAGAGAGAGAGAGAGAGAGAGAGAGAGAGAGAGAGAGAGAGATGAGTAATATGAGCTTAGTGCTGGTAATCACCATAGTTGTCTTCTTTGGGCACATAGGAGACTCAGAAGGAGGACTTGAGGAAGAATTTCTACAAGAGCGCATGTCCTCTCGCTGAGGAAATAGTGCAGAATATCACGTGGAAGCATGCCGCCAGTAACTCAGCTTTGCCCGCCAAGTTCCTGAGGATGCATTTCCATGATTGCTTCGTTAGGGTACGCACGTATATATACACTATAATCATCCATGCATTGGAGTAGATTAATCCCGACACTATGCCTACGCCGGAACTTTTATTAGGCTTGCATTTGCACGTGCACCGGCCGGCGAACTCGCCTTGTGCATGAACTACTGTCGTTTGTCAGTGTCATCTATATATATATAGTACCGTCGTTTGGCCGTGTCATATATATACATACACGAGTCTCTTGCTATGTCTAGATTGAACCGAGAACTGATATTCTTTAGAAGAATCATTTCATTGTTCCATATGGTCGCACAAGGTAAAAAATCGATGCTTACGTGCATGGTTGTAGAATGAGAGTTTTGCGTGGTAATATTTCTTTGGTGCTTGATCGCATCGTTTCATGTGTGTAGGGTTGCGATGGCTCGGTTTTGCTAGACTCGACGGCGAACAACAAGGCGGAGAAGGAGGCGGTTCCGAACCAGTCGCTAACCGGGTTTGACGTAATAGACGAGATCAAGGAGAAGCTGGAGGAAACATGCCCTGGGGTCGTCTCTTGTGCCGACATCCTGGCTTTAGCTGCTAGAGACTCGGTCTCTCTCAAGTAAGACTTTTCAGGGTGATGAAAAACTCTAGGGCCATTCATTGGCATTCTCTTGGGTTTGTTTTGAAAACTTTTCTTCATGAGTTAGTAAATTTTAATAACCCCATCAACACTCCATGACACGTGTTCTTGAAAAAAAACTATTGTGGAAAAAGCTTTTTAACCATACGATGGCGACACTAGATTATCAAGTAAAAGCTCATCCGTTTTCTAATGAATACTATTTTCGACCCTACACATACATCGGCCCTAATTATATTTTGATTTGTGATCAATCCATAGATAATAAAAAATATTCACTGGTCCTAATCATTATCCAATTGAACGCTATTGCTTCTACAAAAAGTGCCCCGACACTTTACTAGGAAAAAGTTCAATAAGGTCGATCGATTTGATAAACAAACGTACCTCTTTTTCTTTATTTATTTATTTTCCAAAATTAAAGTTTTCTGTTGTTTCTGGCTGTTGAAAATTCCCACTAATAATGTGCAAATCACTCACAACAAAGTTGATCCCGATATTGGTCGGCAGCTTCTATATATAGTGTATTTATATTATGATTTACATCAATTTGAAGTTTTAGTGGATCTCACATGATTGCAACAATTAATTGTGATTTGCAGTTCAAAAGTCGATGTGGGAGGTGTTGACTGGAAGAAGAGATGGGAGAATTTCACGTGAATCAGAAGCGCTTTCCAATATCCCTTCCCCATTCTTCAACTTTACAACTCTAAAGCAATCTTTTGCCAACAAGAGCCTCACTCTTCACGACCTTGTTGTCTTATCAGGTAAATCAAATATAAAAAAATTTCACATTTAATAGGGTCAAAATTAGCCATGTGCTCGTAGGACCTAATGTCCAGTAGCAGTAAGTCAATTTCCCTTTTCAGGTCATTTATTTCTTTTTCTTTTTGTGTGTGTATGTGTGTGAATATTTTCGTAAGAATACACATGAATTGTACCGGATTCTCTCTCTGAAAAATATTTAACGAAATACCCTTTTCTCGTTCCTGAAAAGGAAACAAATTGATTAATGTGCTTATTATCTTCTCAAATATCCCTTGACATATGTCCTATAGGAATTATATGTAAAGCATAAGTAAACAGTTTTCCCTAATGACGGTGAACAGATGGAAACTCATAGCCCCATACATATAGAGAGAATCTGAAGGTCCGATTATTATGAATTGTATATTTTAAAAATTTTCTAAAATTTTAAAAACGACAAAAATATATTTCTAATATTAAATGAAAAAATCATAAACGATATACATATATATTATCATGTTTATACTTTTTTGGAAAGTTCTCAAGCACTCGACTTGAAAAAAGGGTCAACTTTCAAACTTTATAAGAAAAGGAAAATTCAATCTTATAAGAAGCAAAGTTGAATGAATTAATTAAGTACACGACATGTCTGGGTCATCAGGTGGGCACACGATTGGGGTCGGGCACTGCAACTTCTTCAGCAACCGGCTCTACAACTTCACCGGAAAAGGCGACCAAGACCCGTCCCTCAACCCGACCTACGCCTCTCAACTAAAGGCTCAATGCAAGACGCTCTCCGATAACGCCACCACTGTCGCGATGGACCCCGGAAGCCCCCTCTCCTTCGACAGCCACTACTACAAGGCCTTGAACCGAAAGCAGGGCCTCTTCCAGTCCGACGCCGCGCTCCTGACCAACCTGGAGTCGAGGAAGATCGTCAACGAGTTGCTGGACCAGGATGGCTTCTTCACCGAGTTCGGCCAGTCGATGAAACGGATGGGCGCGGTCGAGGTGCTCAGGGAGCAACGGCGAGATCCGGAAGAAATGTAACGTGATTAATTAGAGTGTGAGGTTTTATAGTTTCTTTTGGGTTATGCATGTGTTTTGAGAGCATATAAATTATTTGAAGAAGGTGGAGGACCATTTGCCTATGGCAATAGGTATTTTTGTGCAAGATTTATATTGGGAAGTGATTAATTAGGTGTGAGGTTTTATAGTTTCTTTTTGGGTTATGCATTTGTTTTGAGAGCATTTAAATTATTTGAAGTAGGTGGAGGACCATTTGCCTTTGGCAATTGGTATTTTTGTGCAAGATTTATATTGGGAAAGTGTGATCTAATAATTGTTGAACAATAGTTTAACTGTGATCCTTTTTGTCTTATTTTGGCCAGTCTTTTCTGTCTTATGTCAGCCAATCTTTTGCTGCTAAAAAATTTAGCTTAGGTTTGGTGCCCATAATTCTGCAGAACTTGCTCTAAACCACAAAAAAAAAAAAAAAAAAAAATGAGACACATCTCATATAGATAGTGCTCCTACAAAAGAACTCCCCGTTCAAAGAATAAAATGCAAAACACGCATTACTTGCTTGTTTATGTCAATCAAATTTTTGTAATTGTAAAAATCTAATATATAGATGTGATGTTATGAAAATTTTTATGTGAGAAGTAACGAGCTAAAGCTCCTAATGGCAATTCTTGTTCCTGGCTCCATCCAATGTTAGGCCAATTTCACAATTAAATGGACCAATCAAAGTGTGCCTACTATGATTTATTATGTTGTAATGATCAATTAGAATTCATTATCTAGTAAATAATATGGCACACATAATGTCTTATCTCATTAAATAATATATGCAGGTCGCTCCAAATAGTGAGTCATTCATTATTCGTAACGTGTTTGAGATAATATTCAATTTGTAAAAATTCTCCCAACACAAAAATCATATGATTTATAAGAATACAATGTAAAGTTGGCTCAATAAGTGAAAACGATATTACTTGCATTAGACGTGTATCATATAAATTCAGCGTGTTTTCTTCCAAATTTCTAAGAAGAAAATTAGTTTTTAATATTTTAATTGAATTTTGAATAAGGACATTAAGCAAAAGTATTTTTCAAAAGATGACCCAAAATAAACCTTATCTCAAATAAGAGCCCAAAGTGACAAATTAATCTCAAATAAAGGCTTGAGCTCATTAATTAGTTAAAAATTTCAATAAGACCGGGAGCATTCTCATAAAGAAAAAAAAGCTTTTTCTATTTGTTTTCGTTCACATTCACTACCTTTCTTTTCTTCTCTCTTTTCTTTTATGTTATCTTTTCTCTCATTTTCATTTTCCTTTTTCTTCTACCCCAATCCTATGCGCTCTCCTCAGCCTCGACCGCGGCTTCATCCACAAGTTCGACGCACTCATTACTCGCTTTTGTCATCATGTCCGCCTCAAATAGCCCTAAACATTGTCGAGATGATGGCGATTTTAGTGGCTTCGGCTTCAACGCCACAACGCTGGAATTCGACCGGCAAGCGTAGCCACCTTAAAGCCTTAGTCAACAAGGCCCCCTTGACGCTCCTCTAAGCGGCAGCTTAGAAGAATAAAGCCAGCGTCTCAATGCCTCAATCTCGGCTCGTGGACAATTCCCAATTGTGGGATGTTACCACGAGCTTTCTATGGGCAGCTTGCAGATTTTAAAAGGCTAAAAAGGTGAAATGACACGTCTTTGGACAGGAAGATGGAATTTTCTTCACCTGCCATATGGGATTACTATCCCCAGGGAATCAATTTCTAGAAGCCCTAGCATAACCCCACCAGAGTCGCCATCGCCATTATAAACCTATTTTTCCACCGCCAGTTTTTCCAGCCAGCCTTACCAGGATAGGTACCCTTTAACCAATACGCTACTAGGATCCCCACAAGACTTGGAATAACGCAAGTCAATCTCAAAACTCTCCAGACCGTCATCGGGCTTTGCTTGCTTTGTGATGTGATCTCACCTTGCTTGCATTTTAGCAGTTCGGGCCCCTATATAAAGGATGAAAACATGCATGAACATGTATGCCTTACTAGTTGAGAGAGAGAGAGAGAGAGAGAGAGAGAGAGAGAGAGAGAGAGAGAGAAAGATGAGTAATATGGGCTTAGTGTCGGTAATCGCTATGGTCGTCTTCTTTGGCCACATAGGGGATTCAGAAGGAGGGGACTTGAGGAAGAATTTCTACAAGAGCGCATGTCCTCTCGCTGAGGAAATAGTGAAGAGTGTCACGTGGAAGCATGTCGCTAGCAACTCAGCTTTGCCCGCCAGGTTCTTGAGAATGCATTTCCATGACTGCTTCGTTAGGGTACGTACGTCTGTATACACTATGTCATCCATGCATTCGAATAGATTAAACCCGACGCCACGCCTATGCTGGGACTCTCATTAGGCAATCAGCAATCTCTCCATCTAAAAAGAAGATGATGATAACATTATACGCACTTGACTTGCATGAGTAAAACTAATTATATGAGACTGTAGTATGATCCGGTAAAACTTACCGTCATCCAAGGATGCACGCGCGCGTGCACAGGCCGGTGAACTCAACCTTCTGCATGAATTACCTTCTTTTGATCTAGTGTCCTACACGGTCATCTAGAGCATATATATACGTGAGTCTTGTGCATGAAGTACTCAATTTTTGTGCGTACACATGCTATACGTCTTCCCCTTGTGGGGGGAAGACCCTTTCATTTCCCTGTACCCAGCCTAGTCTACTAGGATAAGGGCGTCATAGGGATCCATGTGGGTTCCGAACCATCCCTTGTGGGGAGGTTGTGGCCGGAGAGCCCTGTGGGGGGTTTACCTCTTGTTTTGCCCAGAGGTCCCCAGTTCAAGGTGGAGTAGTTGAAGGACCTGCTCAGGTCCATATGTCTCGATTGTACTGAGAAGAAGAATCATTTCATTGTTTCGTGTGCTAACAAAATTGATGCTGACGTACATGATTGTAGAAGGAGAGTTTCATGTGGTAATATTTCATCGGTGTTTGATTGCATCGTTTCACGTGTGCAGGGTTGTGACGGCTCAATTTTGCTAGACTCGACGGCGAACAACAGGGCGGAGAAGGCGGCGGTTCCGAACCAATCACTAACTGGGTTTGATGTGATAGACAAGATCAAGGAAAGCTAGAGGAAACATGCCCCGGCGTCGTCTCTTGTGCCGACATCCTGGCTTTAGCTGCTAGAGACTCGGTGTCTTTCCAAGTAAGACTTTTGGAGTGATGAAAACTCTTGAACAATTCATTGGTATTCTTTTGAGTTTGTTTCAACACTTTTGAAAACTTCATGAGTTAGAACTTTAATATCCTTAGCAACAATCCTCACATGTGCTTTAAAAACTATTGTGGAAAAAGCTTGTTGGACCATTTGATGGCGACACTAGACTATCGACCAAAAGTTTATCTATCTTCTTTTGATATTATTTTCAACCCTACACATACACGACCCTAATCATATTCCGATTCATGATCAACCCATAGATAATAAAATATATACATTGGCCGTAATCATTATCCAAAATTAGAGGATATCTTTTCCTCAAAATTAAAAGTTTTCTCTTACTTAAGGTGAAAACTCTCACAAATAATGTGCAAATCCCCCAAAACAAATTCGATCCCCATATTGGTCGGCAGCTTCTATATAGTGGATACATATCATGATTTACATTGATTTGGCATTTTAGTGGATCTCACATGATGGCACCAATTAATTGTGATCTGCAGTTCAAGAAGTCACTGTGGGAGGTGTTGACTGGAAGGAGAGACGGAGAATCTCACGTGAATCGGAGGCGCTTTCAATATCCCTCAGCCAGTCTTCAACTTCACATCTCTCAAGCAATCTTTTTGCCAACAAGGGCCTCAATCTTCACGACCTTGTTGTCTTAGCAGGTAAATTAAATATAAAAAAAATTTCACATTTTATATGGTCAAAATTAGCCAAGTGCTCCTGGGTAGGTTGTCCTAATGTCTAGTGAGTCAATTTTCCTTTACAGGTCATTATTTTTGCGTGTGTAAAAATTTTCGTAAGAATGCACATGCACTGTACCGGATTATCTCTGAAAAATATTTAATGAAATACCCTTTTCTCGTTTCTGAAAAGGAAACCAATTGATCAATGTGATGGGTAAAATGGCCCCACACAGTGAATTTATGCACTTTCAAGGGAATCTCATTTCCCAAAACAAAGAAATGTTGCAACTTGGACCCCACTTTCTATTTTCTACAGGATGGGCAACCAGAACACAATATCCGTGGACGAGCAAGATTCGAAATTTCATATTTATGTAGATTCTATATAGTTTTTGTTCTTACAATGAGAGAAACATAACTCGATGATATTATTCAAGCAAAAAAAAAAAAAAAACTCCATGGAAAGTTCCATAGTAATTTTAGGTGGACATTGCAAAAAAGAAGAAAAAAAAGAATGATAATATCTATGAATTGATAAATGCGAAAAGTAAATATCCGGTCATGAAGGATATAAATCATGGATTCAATTCTCCTACCATTTTCTGATTACGAAACCACTAAGCTCTTTTATCTATATAATAATATAATATAATATAATATAATATAATATAAATTTTACTCGCTCTTTCTAAAAAGAAAGTTATCAATTTCTTATTTACTGTCATCACATGCAAGTAAATGGGAATTGAAACAAATATGCCCAACATATTTTTTTCTGGTTTGTTTTTTATATGCAGTTCCTTTTACCATATTTGGATTGATTAAAAAAATATTACAAGAAAAGTCAAAGCAGATGTGGTAAAAGATTGATATCAGACGTAAATGAAAGAAAATTCAACTTAAAATGGAATACCATAAGATGATGAAACGAATATTGTTTCATATTCGTGATTATCTGAATTACATTCAATAATTGTTGTAGGTTTCATTTATTTTTTCCTCCTTTTTAACTTACATTGGACAATGTTTATATTTTAAGGAATCCCACACGGTGAGTAACCATGGGCTTATCTTCTCAAATTCCCCTTACCAAATCTCCTATAGGAATTTTATAAAGTTTATGGCTTGTATATTTTACATTTTATTATCTAAAGTTTTAGAAACGACCGAAATATATTTTTAATATTAAATGGAAATATCATAAGTGATATATACACACGCACACACACTTGAACAAAGTAATCACTAATCAGAATAAGAAGAGACGTTAAATTAATTTACTAATCAATTAAGTATACTACATATCTGGGCCATCAGGTGGCCACACAATTGGGTCGGGCACTGCAGCTTCTTCAGCAAGAGGCTCTACAACTTCACCGGCAAAGGCGGCAAAGGCGACCAAGACCCTTCCCTGAACCCGACCTATGCCTCTCAACTGAAGGCCCAGTGCAAGACGCCCTCCGATACCGCCACCACCGTCGTGATGGACCCCGGAAGCCCCCTCTCCTTCGACAACCACTACTACACGGCATTGAACCAAAACCAAGGCCTCTTCCAGTCCGACGCCGCGCTCCTGACCAACAAGGAGTCAAGCAAGATCGTGAACGAGTTGCTGGACCAGGACAGCTTCTTCACCAAGTTTGGCCAGTCGATGAAGCGACTGGGCACCGTCCAAGTGCTCACGGGGAGCGACGGCGAGATCCGGAAGAAATGTAATGTGATTAATTAGGTGTGAAGCTTTATAGTTTCTTTATGGATTATGTATGTGTTCTGAGAGCATATGGTTAATAAGAAGTAGGTGGAGAATCATATGCCTATGGCAGTAGTTTTTTTTTTTTTTTTGCAAGATTTATATTTGGAGAGTGTGATCGAATATTTGTTGAACGAGAGTTCAACTATAGTCCTTTTTGTCTTATTTTGGCCAATCTTTTCTGTCTTACGTCAGCCAATCTTTTCTGCTTAAAAATTTAGCTTAGGTTTGGTGCAAATAATTCTGCAAAACTTACTTTAAATCAAAAGCAAAAAAAAAAAAAAATATCAGACGTATCTCATATAGATAGTGCTCCTATAAGAGAACTCACCCCGTCCAAAAAATAAAATGTAAAAAGACACATTACTTGCTTGCTTTATGTCAATCAAATTTTTGTAATTATGTAAATCTAATATATAGATGTAATTTTATACAAATTTTTATGTGAGAAGTAACAAGCTAAAGCTCTTAAAGGCAATATGGCTCCACACGCTGTTAGGTTAATTTCACAATTAATTAGGCCAATTGAAGGATGCCTACCATAATCTAGTTGTTGCGACCCTCCCGAGGGTAAATTACTTAAAGAATACTAATGGATTACTAAGTCCGAAAACTTGGTGTAGACCCTCCCAAGTTCTACCAATCGCAACTTGATACTAATGAATTAACCCATTTAATCATGCAATTATACTCAATTTGTAGCCGCCACTAATCAATTAGGGTTGATTAGAAACCCAAATAAAGTATGGGAGAATACTTTATTTTTGCGAATCAGAAATTCGATAAGTCCGAGGACATGGTTACGCTAGATTCGCCTAATGCCCTCTCGGTACCTTTTATTTTAATTTCAAAAAATATTTTGCGGGCGGTACAATTAATTTTAACCTCGAGATACTAATATGCAAATAGTGTTCATGCGAGTGCACAATCAATGAAATAACATTCAATAAACTAAAATGACAAAATTATAAGAAATCATAAACTACAACCTTATTAAGATCTATCCTCTAAAAAAACTTTTCAAAAGTGTTAATAAAATGCATACCCTAAACATGACTTTCTAAATGACATGACACCTAATTTTTATTATTATTCAATCTTAATCTAAACTTAATATGCATGGATTTTACTTTCATGATATGTGAAATGCGATTCATATGGCATAACTTGAACTATCACTATATGTATGCAATCTAATTTATATAATCTTAAAGATGCATGCGTTTCATGATATGAGATGAATGACATAATAATTCTATATGCATGTTCTTTTTATGATTTTTTACGATTTTTTTTTTAATGTATGCAACCTACACTAAACAATGATGACATAAAATGGGACTAATTATGAACTAACCTATTAACTAACCAAATAAATGACTATTTGTGTTTTTTTTTTTTTAAAATTACATAATAATTCTTATTAAAAACGCACATAATGATGCAATAATAATCTTTGGCTTTTCTTTTTTTCTTTTTTAAAAAAAATTGCACAACGGGAATATTAAAACATTAACCTATGACCCACTAACTAAAGCGCAACACGTAATATGCACATTATGAAATCTATATAACCTAAATAACATTTTTTTTTTGTTTTGGTTTTATTAAAAGAAAATTATCCTAATTCAATATAAATCTTAAAAATTAAAATGCGTTGCTTTAAACATGAGATATGTATGGACTTAAATATCTAAGTTCTATAATGCATGATATATGGTGAGCAAATAACGATGACACGCCAAAATAAAAAAAAAAATCCATTCATATAAATCAATGACATATTATTTTAATATGAATTAATGATGCAAAGCAATTCATGAATTTTGCCATAAAAAGTCAAAATAATAAAAAAAATCTAACCCGACG
>CM024621.1:21458958-21774774 GCA_014182585.1 Eucalyptus coolabah | reverse complement strand
GGCTTGGAGTTTTCCGTTGTATTTATCCTTTGTATTTTCTATGGCCATTTGATGGGCGTGAGTCATTGACCGAATTTTTAAGGTCGAGGCCCCAAAAATGCTCAATGATTGGGGCCATGCCGCAAGGTCAAGGCCCATTCCAAAATGTAAAATAGAAAACAAAAGAATTGGTGGGCCTAGCCGGTCCTAGCATGAGACTGAAATTCAGCCTACTCCATGAGCAATCACTAGCATGGATCGCAATTCTTGCCAAGGTCGGTATTCTTTTGTTCTGAAATCAACGACCATAAAATAGTTTTGGAAGCTGAAAACATAAGCACAGATCGAAAAGAGATGGCGTGAGAACTAAAAGGTTTGTAATGACTAATGTTACGACCCTTTAAATTCATCGTGGCAATCGCTACATCCTTGCCAATATTTAAATACCAAAATACATCTGAATCTACAGAAATAAAAGGTGTTGCATAAATTTCACATATTCTGTTCTAGATTTATTTTAACCTAATGTATCTCCCTCATTAAATTATTTTTCGACATGGAATTAGATATGGGAATTTTGGTCCGATTGAAAAAATAAAAATCGATGATGAGCTGACATGTGGGATATCCCATTGATGACACATCTCTCGTCATTGCATTTCCCTAAGGCAAAATTCTGAAAAGTAATATTAGCTCAAACAAGGCAAGTTTCTAACTCCCTAGTGACATTTGACATTTGCCACTTCTTTACTCGTCTCCTTATAGGCCGAATAAAACAAAACCCAATCTTTACCTCCAATCTCAATTTTACTCTAAAAATCCTCCAATTTCAAATTTACTCTCAATTCTACAATAAATTTATAAAAAATTATTAACTTTTACTCGAGTCTCATATCTATCTTGCTAACATTTCATCCAAAATTGCCCCTAACAGTTTTACATGGTGTCATTGCTTTAGGTTTTTCTTAAATTTCCAAACCCAAGAAGGTGTTTTTGGAGATGAATTTATGCATTATCATTCCAAATGGCATCTTCTTTAATCCATAATTTAGGTAATAACCAAAGTAATTAAGGCTAGCTTTCTTCAATTGCTTTCACATCTCACTCGGGATCTTTGATTGTTCACTTAGTCTTTAATCTCTCATGCATGAGAGTTTTTCATCTTTCATAATTAAAGAGCTTGCACTCGAGACATTCGGTTTGGGACACTCCAATGGCTCGCACTCATAAGTTTCCAATCTCTCAATCATTAATAAGAAATTTTGGATAGAAGATTAACGGGCATAATTTGAAACTCAAGTAAAAGTTGGTGATTTTTGCAAGACAAAAAGAAAGTTGGTAATAAAATTAGGATCAAGCCTAAAATTAGGATTTTATTATAAGACAAAAATTAAGTAGAGTTAGAATTGTGACGTCTTACATGGCATGCGAATCTTGTGAAAGCCTGTTGATTTGACACTTACTTTTCGCCGATCATTTGTAAAAACGACAAAAAGGATGATTCGCAGGCCCAAGGTTGTTGTATCTTTTCTTCCCAGTTTCCCCATCAACTTCGCGTCTCCGTCAGCCTTCAGGACAACTCCATCTCCGGCGATGTCGCCAGCCTCTCCGGCCTCCTCAGCCCTCTCTAGTCCCCTTCCCTTACCTAAACGGTAATGTCCCCTCCAATGGCCTCGCCCTGCCTCCCTCGTACTTACCAGGACCGCATCTCCGGCTAGATATATACTCGATAACCCCATGAAAGGACCAACTACCCTTTTGTTTAGTTATTCAAGCTTTCGTGTCCACATGGCCCAGGACGCTTCCCAATGCTGAAGGGCAAGACCATCGAGGAGACCCGCCACCGCCAGAACGCATTCGTGCGTTTAGCCCCGTTCCCATTGCTTCCCCCAGTCGCCTTCTCTATTGTGTCGTCATAGCTAGAGCTGGTCAGCAAACGCCAGAAAATCAACTCCCCGTTGTTGTGCACAGCTGATCAGGTGCTTCTCCGCGTCGGCGGTCGCCTTCGGGGAGTCCAAAAATAGTTTTATGGTCGTTGATTTCATAACTAAACGGGCTATAGCTACGACGACGCGATAAAGACGACGACTGAGGGAAGAGGAATGGGAATGGTGCTAAGCTTATTCTCCACTGAGTTTGTTATTGAGACTGCTGATGGCAATAATGGCCTGAAGTGCAAGCTAAAAACTCCATTTTGGGAGATTCTGCTTGAAAAAAATCTCTTCAAACCAGAGAGAATCAGTTTTGGGTTTTGGTGGCTGACAGTTCCTCTCCAGTGGCAGCGAAGCGGGGCTTCAAGTGCAGCAAGTGTTTTAGGCAGCGACATGCTCCGTTAGTAGCTGTTGTTTGGCTCTCGGTTTTAGGCGCTGCCTTCTTCTTTATTGCAGTTCAGCTGCCCTTGTTCGTTCGGGATGGTGCTGCTTTTTCTTTAGGAGGTTATGCAGTAGCTTCTGCTCAAGGTTTTTGGCTACTCTTTTAGGATAGCAAACGCACTCATTTTGGTTTTCATTGGGTTAGCAGGATTGCTTTGGTTGAACTCCTATACTGATCTGTTCCACTGATTTAAAGGTTTTCTCAACAAAACATGAGATTGAAAGGCCCACCTGATATTAAGACACGCGAGGCAGGCGGAAACTGGACCAAGGTCTCATTCGAGCCAGACTTGGCAAAGTTTAACATGACCCACCTTGAAGATGATGTGGTTGCTTTGATGAAAAAGCGTGTGATTGACTTGGCTGGGTGTCTAGGGAAGACGGAGAAGATGGAGGTGAACGGGAAAAGGGTTCCTGTGAAAACATGCCTCTGTCTCAAATATGCCTATGAAAATAGACCAGAACGTTCCTTCCTCCCAAGGTTCTCTCCTTTCTTTTTGTCTGATTAGTGTCATTTTGTAGTTCGGAATGGTACTCTGAATACTTAATTTACTTGATTGGATCAGCATTCAGGAGACTGTGAGGAGTGGTGGAAGTCTGTCTAAGCCTGAGCGAAGGACAGTTTCAACAGGTAGTTTAAATACTTTCTTCTGTAACGGGCGAATATAGAGCTAGATTACTACTGAACGAATTTAACATTGTGAATTCTAAAACAGGTCAGCTTGGTGAATGGGATAGCTACTATTAAGGGAGGGACACATGTCGAGTATGTGACCAATCAGATTGACAACCATGTTTTGAGTGTTGTGATAAGTGTGAGAATGCCAATTTCAAAGCCCAAAACTTTAAGTCATTTATGGGTTTTATGACAATCCTGCATTTGTCTCTCAAACCAAGGAAACTTTCACACTAGCAACTTCGGATTGAAGTGTGCATTATCTGACAAGTTCCAGCAAAAGGTTGGACATTCTATAGTGAATTTAATGAAATTGGCCAATGTTGACACATAAATTTTGGCGACTCATTTATTCATTTATCACATTAAAAAATTAGGGATTAATTTTAACCCTAAAAAATATAATTTAATTGCATAACATATGGTCATTAGGAGCATATTTCATTTAATTGCATATTTGCTAGGCCAGCGGTGAATGGATTTTGGTGAATGGCTTTGAATATTGAAGCCCACAAAAGCATTAAACTTTGGATAAGTCGATAATTCCTCCATGGTGATTGATATTACATGGGTGTCCTAAATTGTTAAAAGTCAATTAAGAAATTTCCAGCATATTGACACCGACATATTTGTATTTAAGGGAACGAATGCGAAGGAAGGACAGGGTGTAAGCGGCCACCGATTCGTACATGGAGAAGCCCATCCACGTGAAGGAAAATTATGTGCTTAGCCATAATTCGGTCAACCTGGGGAGCAAGAAATTGACCAGCATTATTTTAAGAGGAAAGAATTTATCTTATCCGATTCATACAATATGCACAAAAGAAATTCGAAAGATCAACATGAGAAGGGAATGTTGGGCACGTTCTACAATGCGGGCACACGGATTTGCAAAAAAGATACATCCCTGCAGAGAAAGCATTCGGTCAATGAGGAAAAGAAAAGAAAATAGAATATATTTCAAAGTATGCACAGAAAGAAACAAAATATGCTTTCTTTCCATGATAGTTCAAACCCTCTCCCTAAAAAGGACCTTCGCAGACGAAGAATAGGGAAAGAGGCCACACATTGATAGATACAGCCATTGAGAGATACCGGGAGGGAGTGGAGAAAAGCTCGACGGTTTTGTCAAAAACCAGATCGCAGAGAGAGAATCCTGTTCGCATAACAAAAGGGAGAAGTCGGCGGAGCACTCTCGAGGTTTCGTTCAAGGAGAGAGCATAATCCATTACATCTAGTCCACGTTTTCAAGGAGTCATCACAAAAAGGAGTCCCACATGCGGCCGCACCACCAAAAATACGCAGATCACTTCATCACATCATCAATGCATCTCGTCATCATCCTTGGCCACCTTACAAGCGATCTTAGCGATTTATTTCGAGGAGTACGCCCAACGCTCCACTGACCCGGTGACACTACTCAGCAAGCACCGACAATTCCGCTTTACCCTTGCAACAACAAATCGTGGACCGGGCTGCACCACCAGCTCCCTGCATCCTGTGGCCAGCGACCCTCGCATCAATCACGCTTGCACTTTTCCTTTTGCAGGTTCTTGGCGACGTCAGCTAGTCAGGATTCTTCTGGTCGGCAACTAGAGTCTTCCCACGCATACTACACACGAGAGGATTAGAGAGATAGAGAGGGAAGGTCTCAACCGACCCTTGGCGGGGACCTTGCCGAACACTACTCGAGACTTGACGTGGGTCACCCTCCCAACAACGTTGCTGCTGATCCATCACAGCAGCTGCTCTTCGTACGGTGCCGATCATTCACCTGCTGTCCGGCGACACGTCTTGGTCTGCTAATCTACTCGCTATCGTTTGTGCCGCTGCTGAGGCTCGTTAATACTCGAACAATTTTGAATCCACTGCTGGTCGAGTTTGCTTTGCTTTCCTCTTCATTGGATCCAACGAAGTCAACATAATTCGTTGGGTCCAATTTGGATTATTTGCAGATTTCTTTAATTTTGTTGAGAAGTACAAAGTTCCTGGAGCCAGAATCCATCGATGGTGGACGTCCATCATTATTATTCATCGCAAGCTAACCCACTACCGATCTACCACCCGTTGATTGTGGTTCACAAGTTGCCAAATTTGAAAGCTGATATTTGAATTAGAGCCCGCTGTGACGATCCTCCACTGAATGCAGCACGATCTTCCAGTCCCAAGCATCAGCTAAAGAGTATCCAGCATCCTTGGCGAGTCTCCCTAAAGGTTACAGGTTTCTATCGAAGTTGCCATTGTCCCGTGGTTTGTGGTCCTATCCAGCCACCATCCAACGCGTTCTAACTTGGAAGCATTATCCGCCTGATATTGTGAATCAAGTAAGAATTTTGATTAATTCATTATTGTTGCCCAATCCATAGAATTGTGATGTTGTTTGAATATTTGATTGATATTGCCAATTCCAAGAGGTTTCTTCATCCCTCATAAATTAGGAAATTTTTCTAATTTCGCAATATGCATATAATTGACGGTCCAATTTCATGCTCGAAATACGACCCGCAATCGCACGGAAAAGTCACCAATCCGATCTCACGCTCGAGATATACGATTTGTGATTTTATTTAAAAATTGGCCAATCCGATCTCATGCGTGAGATACGATTCGTCAATTTATTTCGAAAATTAAATGGACATGGATGATATCTTGCTTGATTTGTTGCTATGCTTTTCTTGGTGCCTTCATTTGATTGCTCCCGTAAAGGAAAAACTCAAAAAATATTGGGATAAGTGTTTCAGAAGTCCTAAAACTTGTCATAAAAATGCATTTCAGTCCTAAAACTTACAAAAAATGCATTTAAGTCCTAAAACTTGTCAAATTGTTTCAAAACGAGTCCTAAAATCGACGCCGTTAACATTTTCCGTTAAAAATGTGATGTGGCATTTTAAATAATTTTTATTTTCCATGTGAATTTTTAATTTTTTTAAAATTTAGATTTAAAAACTAAAAAAATCAAATTTATTCATTTTATCTTATTTTCACCAAAAATTTAAAAAAAAAGTTAAAATATTTATTAAAAAACATTTTAATTAAAAAAATTTTAGTTAAAATATTTATTAAAAAACATATTTAAAAAGTTAACATTATTTTTTTAATTTACTTTTAAAAAATTTAAAAATAAAATTTTTAACTTTTCTTTTTAGTTTTTGTTGAAAATAAGATAAGAATCATTAATTTTTTAGTTTTTAAATCTATTTTTTAAATGGATAAAAATTAATTAAAAAATAAACCTGAAAAATAAAAAAATTATTTAAAATGCCACGTCAACATTTTTAATGGAAAATGCCAACGGCGTCGATCTTAGGACTCATTTCAAACAATTTGACAAGTTTTAGATTTAAATGCACTTTTTACAAGTTTTAGGGACTGAAATGCATTTTAAATGACAAGTTGAAGACTCGGAACATTTATCCCAAAAATATTTGAGTTAGGTTAAATACATGTTAGGATATTACTGGTTTTAAGGTTATGTTACATGTTTAGGATAGGAAATTTATTTCGAATTTCTTAAATAAAAAGACCAAAAACATTAATTTAGGATATCATATTTTCTTCTCATTAATTTAAATTGCACGTTTAATTATTCGACAATTTTAAATTTTGAATTTATAACAAAAAAAGAAAAAATTAGAATTAGGGCATTCTTTGCACGTCATTGCATATTAGGATAGATTGCATACTTATTAAGAAAATAATAAAAAAAATTATGTGCATGGCATATAGCGTTAGATTCATAAAATGCACGGTCATTTAGTGATTGTTGCTAGGTTCATTTAATTAGAAATTGCCCGTCATTAAGATTAGGTCTTTTGGTTAATTTAGATTGCATATTTAATTATTGCATATTCATTAAGAAAACATAAAAAAAAAAAAATTACTTTACTCATTCATATAGTTCGGGGATATACTATTATGTCATATCATTTCATGTTAGATTAAAAGCATTGCACTGTATATGGATTATATTCTCATTAAATCAGTGAGAACAAAAATTGAATGATTACATGTTAATTAGAAATCATATCTAGGGTTGTTAATGTGAATTCTGATTTAACATTGCAAATGCATTCGTTGTTTTGAGGTGAGTCTTGCAATTTATTCATTGTTTATCTAGGTGTTAAATTGGTGGTTTGCGCACTCGCATGATCGCCTCACATATTAGAGAAATAAATTTAAAATCAATTTAAGCTGCCTGCGAAAACATTTTTTTTGAAAATAAAATAATGGTACTGAAAGGGCATTAGAGAAATCTAGTGTAACCAAATCCCCGTACCCACAAATCTCTAGTTCGTATGAGTAAAATAATCCTCACATTATTTTACTTAGGTGTTTAATCGACCTACCGAAAACCGATTAGTGGCGACTCCTAGTTAAAAATCAACTGCATGTTAACAATTTGAACGTAAGTCGCGAATTAGTATGGGCTTGGGAGCGCTTGAGTTAAGTCTAGGCTTAACAATCCATTAACTAAACCTTAGATGGTTCCCTCGAAAAATTGGTCACAACACTACTAGGACAACTTTCTCCTCCTCATTGCACCTCAGGAGTGCAAATGTCTTATTTAGATCCTAAATTCGAAGAGATGTAGTCTCTGGATCTCCGATACCCGTGAACCTCGATGGGTTCAACTTTAGGAATTGTTCTACTAACTTATGGATTGGTCTCTCCCTCTCCACAGCTATGTTCCCAGCTGGAATTTCGGCAGGTGTGGCAACGGTTGCGGCAGCAACAATAGCATTGGCAACAGCAATAGCGGTGATTGCAATGATGGCGGTAAAGGCGGCAGCTTGGTTCTAGGCCTATTGCCCCCATCATATATCTCATCGCATCCAGCGCCTACATGATCCCGGCCCCGGTTCTCGAATCACCGGGGGCTGCCACCCCAACACCAACGGGAGGTGGTGCTACGCCACTGGCACTAGCCTAAGTTGGCGCCCAACCACGGTCTCCTTGGGTACCGACCCTCGTCGGCGTTCTACCTCGAGTCACTAGACCCATGGTCCTCTTTCTAGGAGTCTTATGCTCCTGATCACTCATAATGTAGCCTATCTACAAAACCTATTCCCAATTCCATATAGAATTAGAAATTGAGTGATCCACACAAAATAAACAATTCTACCAATCAACTATCATAGACATATACCAGCATGAATTAAAGGCATTTCCTACTGACTATCGCATAAACTATCGCACCTTATCACTCCAATCACTAACCTTGCTCCAATACCACTAAACGGGGATGTCACACCTCGACCCTCCTAGCACGTGCCTATCCCGCACTGGTCGATTAAATAGCAACGTCTCATGACACGTCACCGACCCATTCATTCTAATGCACATGCAGAAGCAATTAATTAAATCCTCTAACAACAACAAGATGTGATAGAAAAGCAGGGCCACAATTTTTTCTTGAAAATCAACACGCTTATATATCAAGCCAAGTCATATGCAATACTAGTCTATAAAAACAAAGTCTGCAAAATCGGAGGGTTTTATAAAACTACAAATCCCCATCCTCACTCTCATCCTCATTGGAGCCTTCAACTAAATATACCGGGGTCCTTGGATCTGAAAGATCTGAGTCCACCACCGAACCACTGGGAGGGTCTGTTGTGCCTTTCTCAAAAGCAACCTTCAGTACATACAGAGGTATCTTAGACTCAGGTATGGGACCCTCTTTCTGTCCATTCCGCTCCTGACGATATCATGATCTGTATTAATGAGATACCTTATGAGGTAAGGCCTCATCAACCCAGACCATGGTCTTTACCAGCTCATAGACCCACCCTCTTGGGTTCCCATGCAACGGGATAAAACACTTCTGCTCCGTGACCTCCTTTGGTCAACCAAAACCTTTAGGAGGGGCTGCCATCTGAGGACCTAAAAATGTTATCCCACAACGGGATGAAACGACGTCTCAGCAAGTTCACCTCCTAAGCTCTGTCTAGGAAGGAAATAAGCCCCAAGGGTTGCCTAAGCACAAACATGAGTCAAAGGACTTACTTTTGCCTCAGATCCTTTATGCAAGTCAGTACGATTTGCATAATCGATCCATCATTTCAACACATCAAGACATCAATCCGGATCGAGTCATCGATCAATCGACCTAGTTGATTCCATGTCATCAAGACCATCTCTTGATCAATCAACTTAATACTATCTATAAAGTTCGACCACGTCAAGAACTGATCACCTTAAATTGAAGATAGATAGTATAGCTCACCCAAAGCTAAGAATATAATATACTACTCACACAAAGCTGACATATTAAAGCCCTCAAGCCGATATAGTATACTAATAATGCTTACAAAAAGCTACCAAGATATACTGCTCACCCAAAACTGACATATCAAAGTCCGTAGCGATATAGTATACCGGTATCTTTTGCTCACCAAAAGCCGACATATCAAAATCCCGAGACTCATATAGTATACCCATGATGCTCACCCTAAGCTGATAAAGTATACTACTCACTCAAAGCTAATATATCAAAGTCCGTAGATTAATATAGTATACTTGTTCTCAACTGAGAATGCCACTATTTTTATCATTCCGATAAAAATAATCGTGTGTCGGTACACGGTCGAGTCTTAGCCAAAATATAATATTTTCCTTTCATAAATCCCACCATTTAATATGGTCCACCAAAATATTTTTGGCGCTATAAAGCGACGTTCGGTTATTTTCTAATTAAAAACTTAAATTAATAAATTTTAGGATAAATACCCCAAAATCATAATTCACACTCAATTTGCACAAAATAGTAGTCATTAAATAAATCAATCACACTATTGCAATCAGCACATAATTCCGGTCACTTTGGCTATTCCGGTCTAACTTCCGAAAATACTAATTAATTAAATAATTACTGAAATTAATTAATAAATACCAAAAATGCACACTTAGGCTCGTAAAGCCTAATTAAATACCGAGACGGGTTCAGAAAATTCCCGAACCTTACTAGATAAATATTATGGCTTATCTAGTTGCTAATTACACTAATCTAACCACCTAACATGTATTAACGATCAATTAATTCACTAATCCGTTCTAACTAACCACATAATCCAAGCTTAACTTAATCTAATCAACCCTTAAACGTCATTGGCTTCCTAAACAAGGATTAGTGAGTAAACTCACTTGATTAACAAACCGCTTGGACCAAAACGATGGCGAGACGAAGACTATCCACAAATCCCAAAGCGGGTGCACCAAGTGAGGTCCAAAAGGGCTTGAAAATGGGCCAAACAGTACCCTGCAAACCTAGAAATCTCAGTTCTGTGCAGTGGGCCGAGAGGGGCTAGATGGCATTGGCTTGGACTAGAAACAGTCCAGGATGAGGGAAACAGCTGCGGCAAGGCTTCCGGCGACTCGGTGGGCGACTAGGCGACTCCGGCAACGGCGGGGAGATGCGACTAGCTCGAGGGATGTCTTGGGGTCACAACAGAGGCGGAACGGCCCGGGGACTCGCGGGTTTGGCGCGCGAGTGGGTGGACGGCGAACGGCCTTTGGTGGCGCGACGGTGGCGTGCTGGTGATCCGACGGGCGGGGAGGCTTGGCTACTCGGTTTATGGGTTCTTGGGGAGTTCAAGCAACCGGAATGGAGGGGAAGAAGGAGGGGGACTAGCTTGCTATGGAGGGGCCACCTTGGTCTCCTCTCTATCTCTTTGTCCCCTTGGTGAGGTCCTCAATGCTAGCAAGCTTCCTTAGCCAATTTCCAGCAGCCAAATCTTCCTCTAAAAGTCTTGGTAGTGGTCCAAAAGTCATAGACCAAGGGGGCTACGAATTTGGGTTGGATTTTCCCTAAAGTGGACCAAAATCTCACTTGAAATAAATCAATTTGGCTCTCATAAATTCCACCAACGTATCCTTGATCAAATTGATATTTTTCTCACTAATTTTGTGATAAAAACAATCCTCTGAATTTCCCGATCGAAAATTGCCTTATCTCGACTTTTCGCCAAAAATCTCGGTTTGTAGAAAAATCTTCGGAGGCGAGTCAACATTTCTAAAATGGCTTGTGACATGATAGAACTTTCAATTTCTGAAATCAGATTCAAATTCGCAGTTAATTTCAATTTGGCTCGATTTTAGCTTAACCTAGGCTACCGAGTAGCTTTTATAAATTTTTAGTGTAAATGACCCGTGGTCAATTTTCTTCGAGTTCCAATAAACCTCTACAACACATTGGTAACTCTCGGTAGTCATAAAAATCTCAAGATTTCAAATACGGACATAGGGTGTCAAAACGATATAAAAATTAGTCTAGTGCCGATTGATGAGAATTTTGCGATTTAATGGAATCACCCATGTTTAGCCACATGTCTTAGTTGGACCAACCTATCTTTAATCTCTAATCGATCTTTCTTGTACCGAAATGATTTCTACAAATGAACACAATTGAGTAGTCAATTCCTAGTCGAATTCCCAAGTCTATTGCATTAAATTCTTTTAATAACTTTTCCATATAGTCTAGTTACCTCACGAGTGATCAGCTCCGAGAATAGCACTATAGGCGCGTCAATGAAAGACCTAATTTATTCAATTGAAAACAAGACTGAAATTCCAGGATGTTACATCAATGACTTGCAATCACCCAGTGCCGTTCTTTGACATCATTACCTAAAGAGGTGCAAAGGCTAGCATCGCTTAATCACCTAAATCACATATTGCCGAAATTTGGAGGAGAGGCACAAAAAAGAGGCAGGTGAGGATTGGCACAAGATTGCTCATATCCCGCACATAACTCACAAGCAAAGATATTATGGTGACCTTGTTTCCCAAAATTACATGAATAATTTCCAAATTGTCTATCAATACTTGATTTGATTAGGGGACATGCTGTAGATATAGAGTGCAATTTGCTTATTTGATTTCACAATGAGTAAAATGCTTGCGTAGTCCGATCATTCTAGAAAACTCACATAGATGAAGTGATGAAATATTTCTTTGGAAGATGGCCTCTAGTCTACTTGCCTTTAGCATAAATTTATCTCAATATGTTCCCACGTAATCAAATGTTCTGACAAAGATCTACGCATCAAATCAAGGGTATGGATGGTGACAATAAAATAAGTAGCATTTTCCTTTTTTACATGCAACAAGCTATTGATCTATTGATTTCTAAAATTAGGTGATCCTTGAACCTATTGAGCACCAGTCTGAACTTCCAAAGTGGAGTTGCTATGAATCAAGTACCAGTCAAGCTCGGGGAGGATAGTGAAAGTGATCTTATTATTAGCATTTGACAACGATTGATATTCTTGGTTTGCTTTTTAGTCATTCTGCAGAGGTTCTCAAGTGAATACTTTCCCCAATTTTTGGCACTATCTTGAGCAATTAAGTAAATGTCTCATTAAAAGGGGTCTTATGATATCTAGCTTGCGAGTCTAATCTATGACTTCTCCATTTTGATCACTACAAGGTTGTCCAGCGCATTTTGTTTGGTTGACAATTGACATGTTCTTCATCTCTTTGTGACCTATGAAGACGGACACTTTCCAAGAGCCTCCGTGTCGTGTCGGACATTTCGACACATGTTCAACACTCTCCGACACTCGAACACTCGATCAACTTTCTCAACACTTTCTAACACTCAAATCAGAATTCGACATATGAGTTTCCGACACATAATTCGATATCAATGTCAATTTAAAAATTCAATAAATGAGAGGTCAAAAAATATATATATATATATATATATATATATATATATATATATGAAAAAATAAAACACAATAATAAAAATAATAAATGAAGAAAGAAGAAAATTCTAATTTTCTCTTATCTTTGACCCTCACTTCTCGTGATACACAATTTAACCCTAAAGTTTTTTTTTTTTTCTCTTCTTTCAACATATCTACCATGTGAGTCCAAACTATTAATCGCTTGTCTTTTCTACAATGAATGATATTAATAAATGGTGGATTAATATTTTTAGTGTATATTCATTGTAGGCTTTTTTAATTATTTATTTATTTATGAATTTGATTCAAAATAATTTGATTGAAATAATAATAAAAATGATAATTTATTATGCAAAAATATATATTTAATATACAACGTATCCGTGTGTCAAAATTCTCTATTTTTTTTAGAAACAACATGTCGACGTGCCGTGTCATGTCGTGTCACGTATCAATATCGGTGCTACTTAGTTTGTGACAACAATGTCTGCCAAATAAAATAAAATAAAAGTCATTAATGAATGAACAAAGCAGTAGTCATTTTTTTCGTTTCTTTTCATGACTAAATCAATCATTACCAATTTTAAGTCTATGTAGTGGACTTCATGTAGACTCGATTTCCCTTGTGTCCATTCTTGTCTCAAATTTTTCTTGTTCTATTACTTCCAATGGTCACGTTGATTGGCACTGTGTTTGGTAGTCTTGCTTTGTCATGGCAATATGGATATTTTTGCCAAAGTGGTTGGCAAGGGTAACTTGCAATTTTGCCAAGTTTGTGAAAGAAGAAAGTACTTCAATGTAATGCCTCTTGATTGCTATTGACACCTGAATGTTAGTCAACAATTTCAGCATAGCATTCGTTCTTATAAAAGTATAAAAACAAAAACTAGCAAGATAAAAGCAAAAATAAAAAAATAAAAAAATGATAAACAAAATAAATAGACAAATAATAAAGACATCAACATATAAAAAGAATTCGGTCACAAGAAAAAAAAAAAAAAAAAGGTCGGTCCAATTCATGTAGCCCAACTTGATCCACAAGGCCATTGTGTCAGCCCATTAGCGCAACTTAGCTGTCACAAATTGTCCTAATCCATTTCTTTCTATTTGTGCTCAGCACATCTTCCTCCCCTTTCTCCCTCTCTCGTTTGAAGAGGAACGACGGAAGCAAGGATAAATGCGCGGTGAGAGAGTCGAACGAAGCAGCTCAGTTCGAGGGAGTTTCTCTATAAAGTTCTAGAAGGCTGATTTTGTACAAGCTTGTAACAGAATCGTCTGTTGGGATTCTGTTGGGCACCCGTATATCCGCCGGTAACCGCCACCGGTAACCGCCGCCGGCCATCAACGAACATACGCGCTGAGAGAGAGAGCTCAAACGGAGGGCGTTGATGGAACGGACTCGGGAGGTTTTTGAGCGTTTTAGGAGTTCACTCTCTCGGAAGCTCTGTTCGCCTCTGTTCTCAGTTCATCACCTTCGAAGCAGCTCGGTTCGGGTTCAATCCTCCTTCGCAAGCTCCGATTCTTGGCGGCCGTTTCTCGTCAGACGTCCTCCTTCTGGTATCACCGCCGATCGTAGCTCCGTCTCCGACCAGGTACTGTCTCCTCTCTCCTCTCCCTTCTGTCCTGCTTTGGGCGAAACACAAGGCTGAGTTGCTTTTGCGTAAACAAACGAGAATACGAGTTTTTTCCTGATGATTTGTGATGATGTTTTTGTTGAGAGAGTCGTTCTGGATGAAAGATTGCATTGACAATGTGTCTAGGCTCCTTGTTCGTAGTGCACGCAACCTGTTTGATGAAATTCCCAACTCATGTTTCTTTACCAATAAAACTGGATTGAGTTTGATATCTTATTTTTTTAGAATAAGTCCAGTAGTTCTTCATTGTGAAATTAATCGTTGGGAGCCTCAGTTTAATCCCGTAGCAGAGAGTTGTATTATGATAATCTGAATTGCAGTCAACTTGTTGAACCCTCACTAATCAGTCGTGCTCAGATGGATTTACGGATTCATATGGTTTTTGTTGTTTGAGTAGAATTAATCGATCAAGTTGTCGTTCGTACATCCGGTTCCACCATCCTTTCTCAGTAGATTTGTTTCCTTTTATATTTCTTGATTCTTTATACTCACTGGAATATACTTTGATTCTGCACGGGATGAACGTTGAGGGATGGTGTTAATTCCTTGATGGTTGGTGATGATCAACAGAAGGGAGCCTACGATTGGTGTTATTTGACTGAGGTCCACGTGCGTTGGCATTTGGTGAGATGTGTCTGAATTCCATTGATCAACACTAGCTTGTACCGTTCAGTCAGAATACCAAGCAGGACCAAGCATGGGAATCGAAGCAGGAGATCATATATGGTGTTCAAGATACCTTCTTGACGTGAGATTTCAATTCCTTGCTCAAGAAAATAACGGATTGCTGTTAACAGCAAACATGATAAGTGTACACAGACATGTTCTACGGTATTCAAATTCTTCATTTTTATGTTGCTTATATAATACAGAATAACTGAGCAAGCCAGTGTGTCCTAATAGTAGATCCGGGCAATAGAGGTAGTTGACTTCACCGTCACCATTTACCCCCAAGTTGATAAAAAAATTCTCTTCCTTCTCAGGGTGACTAGAATGTTGCAGGATGCCACACTAACTACAGGTTCACACCATAGAAATAACATGGATTTTATTCAGTATTTTGTTAACCTTCTTTTCTGCAGTACAAAAAGCATGAGAGAGAAGGAGGCTTTGAAATGATAAAGAAGGCAATTCTGAATCTCACTTCGCCATGAGGGGCACATTAGTGCCTATGGAGAAGGAAATGAGAGAAGGTTGACGGAAAAGCATGAAACCGCCAACATCGACACATTTTCTTGGGTAATGCTCAGAAGAATCATACCAGCTCCTAGTCAAATTCGAAGATTGCCCATCAAATTGAACTCAAATTTTGTTGTGATTCTCGAATTACTTGAATTCTGTTATGGAGGGAGTTGCCAATCGTGGTTGCTCAGTCTGTGTGGGCCGTGATAGTGAGCAGCAAGGAAAAGGTACTATAACAATTACCATACCAATTCCCTTTTGTGCTCTGTCTGAATATCAAATCGGAGATGCTTAACTTTCATAGAGGATTCAAGAAACGCTACCCTAAGTGAATAACATATAAGAAGTACTACCTTTCGGTCACAGTTCATGCATTTTACTGTGCAAAACTTTCTAACTTTTGCAATCCCACAGTTTTGCTTCCTAAACAAATGTAGATATTCATATCAGTCCTTACTCATTCAACATACGCAGAACATTATCGAAGTAAAGACTTCGACATCTCAATTGGACATCTCACTGTTTTTTGATATCGATAAAACAAAGTTGACCATCCTTGCTCAATCACTTAATGGCTCAAAATGATAAACAGGTTACTTGGAAGACAAGCGTTCTGCCTCAAACAAGGACCCATACGTCGTGACCTTGCTGAAACTACAAATTTATGGAGCCCATCCCTGAGGCTGAAGCTCTTGTTGCTCAAAAGCTAGCATTGAAGGTCTAAAATTCGAGCTGCTGATTAAGAAAGGCCAAATGCATTTATTAAAAATCAGTGAGTACATACAGGCTGAGAGACTGTGAACCCCTTTTCCTTTAGATTTAGGTCATTGAGAGAAGATCCTCATGTAAATAAAGCTTCCTAGATGGAGAGAATTAGGTGTCCAAGTTCAGACCTGGTCTCCTTTGCATTGGTTTCATCCTGCATCCGCTAGTTTCAATGTTTTGGGCATTTGAGTTCACCACTACCCTTTAATGTCATGGAGATATTCCTGTGTTCAAATTTTCAGTTACTACGATATTTTCAGTTGCAATGCATTCACATTTTCATTATCCTCATATGCTAAAATCATTCGATTCAGCATGTCCGACTTTCTTTCGAATAAAAGGCAGTTTGAGAGTTTGACTTCTGATTCAATCACGGACGAGTTTGTTGCATCTCTTCCAATGCTTATTAAGAGATTTTTGGGAAGTATAAATAGATCGCAATCCTCAGGATCCTGCAAGTTTGTCCATGCAACTCGGCAATTCCTTTTTCTTTGTGACGCAAAGAATTGTTCTCATTAACATAGAAAGTGCGGTACAAACATGTAAACAGAAATTTGGCAATACCATTACGTAACATTTTGCTTTTATAGAACTGAAAGTTACTCAGGTCCTTTTTTCCCCCTATTCTCCTCACACCAATTCAACCGTTTTATTCAACAATAGAACAAACAATTAGCAATGATACTGCTGCTAACTTATCTAACATGCCGTATTCAGCAGATTGAAAAATTTGAGAATTAGGATTGGTGTTTCTCTTAAATTATGGATGAGAAGACCTGCTAATAGGACTTCTTAAACGATTCCAAGGTCTGGTTAAGGAAAAAGCTGAAAGTTTTCATTAGTTAGTGGATTTCTGAAGTTGCTGGTAACTTTCTAACAACACTAGCAAAAAACGATTGACCGTGGTAACTCAAATGGCAGGTAACCCATTAGTAAATTACTCATACTATAATAAATTTAACAACGCTCGAAACTTATCAACTTCTTTGAATCGTTACATGGATATTTATTAAAGCATTAATCCTATAAGAAATTTGTCAATATAACAATAAATTAGTAAGTTACCTACTTATTTTAAAGTCCACAATTGTTTCTAGTAAAATATCAGCACCATAAGTAATTTATCAACCCTCATTAAATTAGTAAATTTTCAACTTCTTTAAAATTTACATAAAATACTAACCTTATGAGGAACTTACCAACCCTCCGTTGAATCACTGATTTACCAATTTTTGTGAAATTTTACGAGATTGAGTAGTAAACTACCAACAACATAGAGAATTTAGCAACATTTTATTAAATTAGTATAATTATCAACTTCTTTCAAATTTTACCAGTCTGTTTAGTAAAATATCAATCCTATAACAAATTTACCGAACATCCCAATAAATTAGTAAGTCAGTAAATTCTTTCACGTTTTACAAGTGCGGTTATTTCGCTTCCAACATATAAGGGACTTCCTAACATCCCATTTAATTAGTCTACTACTTTAGAGAAGTGTACACGTATGGTTGGTGAAATACCAACTCAGAGTGAATTAACCAACATCTCATCAAATAAGTAATCTGACATGCTAGTTTGAAAAAGCCCCCGCCACATTAATAAAGTGGTGCAAATTTATAGATCCATAAACCATCTTGATCTAAAACTAGCCCTCTAAAACAGAACACGGAAAAAATTTTAGAAATAGGAAACAAGCGCACAATTTTGTCATCAAACATTTTTCATATAAATTGTCTTTTATATACATATACATATAATGGGATAATAGGATGAACAAAAAAAAAACTATTTAAAAATTTTTCAAGATGAAATCATAGTTACATTCTCCAACGTGAACCTTTAAAGGATGAAATTTAATTAAATAAAAAATTAAATGAAATGATTTTTCTTTTTCAAAATAGCCTTGAAATTTCATCATTTTGATTGACAAAATTAATTTAATCCTTGAAATGTTTACGAAATCATATCAAGATGCCTAATTATGAATAACCTTTTCTCGCCGATGTTTTCAATGTATTCCTAAGGCATGCCCTGAGTAGAAATATCTTGCAAATAGTAGGAAAAATTGACAAATTCTGCTATGTAGTAAATTGAGACATGATATATATTTTCTTGAAAATGTCTCTTTTTGGCAAACTTTATTTCTACGGAAGTAAAGCCCAAAAGTAAAAAATAAATCATAGTGCCTTCAACATATGTGGGGTACCCGCAATAAACAAAAATAAAACATGTGAAATGTTTAATTATGACAAGTAGATCGCAAATATAAATATAAAAAATAAATAAAAGGAAGGAATGGGGCTACCACATTAGATTGTAATTGAATGAATAATGGTAATTTTGTCTTTTTAGGGAAAATGAGGTGGATTTAGTCACATTTGGTGTGGAAATAGCGTCACCCAAGATTAAATGCTTAAAAATTTATTCCATGGTAAAACTTTTATTACATAATTGGACATACTCTGAATCTAGACTATAAGCTGATATTTGAGGATTATTTGAAACATCACGCCTCATTTGTATAAATATATGAATAAAAAATAATAAAAATAAAATCTAGCAAATATAAAATCCATAATTACATAACTTTTATGGAAGAAAATGTATTTTTACTGTATACACAAATCCCCATATTTCATCTGCTCCATAAATAAATAAGTACTATATGCATAATTAGTAATGAATCTAATGATAAAATGCATAGTCGTAGATAACTTTAAATGAGCTAAATTTTAATATTCATATTTGAGAATTTCACGTTAAGAAGTACGTCAAAAAAAAAAAAAAAAAATTGAGGACCTGTTACTATTATTTGTAAGTTATTCATATATAATTAAATGAATCATCGAAGATAATTTCTATTACTTTGTAGCTGTCAAAGATAATTCCCAGTACTTTATAATTGGTGAGCACAAACTTTGATTTAAGGATTACAATAAGTTTAGGAATAAGTTTTGAAGTAGTTTCATTATTATGTAGATTTTGATAAGTCTTGAAAAAATACTCCCAATAAAATACACTTTATTGAGCAATATGTTAAATATAGATAAATATTAAAAAATGACAAAATTCAATAGAAAATCAATCAAAAAATTACTTATAGTTATAAAAAATTTGTAAATTAAATATATGTACCTAGGTTCTGCTCACCAAGAAAGATAAGAATAGATAAATATTTGATTGGCATCTAATCAACCTAGCTAAATTTGGTCATGATAACTAACAATTCAATGAATTCATGTATTTATTTTACTTTTAGGTGTTGTCCCTAAGAACATCAAATAATTAGGCATGTGTTTAGTCTCATTGAAAGAAATATAAGGCTATTTCCATGGACTTTGTGAGCGCTCAAGATAAGACCAATCACCATATAGTGTGTCTAATAACGTTCATCAACGCACTAAAAATATTTTTAATCATCTATGGGCATTTTGGTTATATTCTTATAGTTTCAATTGTCTTTTGTTTAACTATTATTATTATCAAAAGCATATTTTTACAGCATCAGCAAGTTTAAAGTATAGTCTGTATCACAATTTAAGATATATCTAATAATTCTATTGTAGTGTCTAATCAACATCTCGTACTCCTTTTAATTTAATATCAATTTTCTCGTAGAGATGTCAAAATAAAAGGCTGCTAATATTTCACTATTGTGACATAAATGTTTATATAACATATAAGATATCATAAAGTAAGTAAAACAAATATTGACAAAAAATCATGATATAATCAAATTAAAATTTACAAAATAGGAAAAAATAATTAACTTGAAGTATCGATAGGTACAACATATATCAACAACCAACCGTTGACAACAAAATTTTCATAAAAAAAGAAAGGAACACGTAAAATTTCTTTTCTTAAAATCAATCAAGGAAATTTTATATGTGCACTCCGGGGAAAATTTGTGAAATTCTTTGAAAATACAATTTTAATATTGCATTTTTCGGCAAAATATCCGACAATTCTTTTTGTGATACATTGTCAATAATTTGTGATGGATAATGTGATATCCATCAATTCTTGCCAGAAGAAAAAAGATAAACGTCAAGTGATTAGCAAAAATACAAGGAAGACTTTCCATTAAGAAGGAAACTGAAATACATGAAATTGGAAAATAATCTTGTAAAAATCACATGCAACTAGAAATATATGAAATTGGAAAATGATCTTGTAAAAATTCACGCCCAACTCTCTATGAATATATATAAGCAAATAGAGAAGAGAAAAGAAATCATTTTGCTGTCAAGAAGATTTTACATGAATGACCTGCTCGCCTTTTACACGCCAAGTTGATGGCACAACCTTGAAAATTCCAACAAATGGAGGAAATCTATGAAGAGAGGGAAATAGTTCTTACTTTATGCTTCTTTGTTACATTGATTTATAACATTTTACACGCTTGAAACATTGTAGAAAATTGTCCTATGATTCAATCGATAGTACAATTTTATGTCTCTTGTTTCTTTTAATCGGAGGATAAATTCACATGATGGTGGAGCCACTTAAGTAAAACTCCAAAATAAAACTCCACGTAAAGTCTAGCGCAGAATTTAATTCATGTGAATTTTGTTAAAACTTTTTACATCTTATTTTTATTGTGAAAATTCACATCACCAATGACATTAATAATATACTAATTATAATTTTAAACCCATGCAGTGCACAGGCATCTTGCGAATATAATTAAACAAAATGTGGTAGCTAAATGAACTCAGTTAGACACCTGTATCTTTTTTTTTTTTATTTGATACCCAGGACTCCACCTGCCGGGCTATCGACTTCGCCGACCACCTTGGCGTGTCAGGCTATCAACTTCGCCAACCACTTGGCGCCGCACCTGTGTCTATTTTGGTTAGTACTTTTTTTCTACAATTATGCAAAAAAAAAAAATTCTTGGGGTCCTTACAGGTTATTTGGCAATATTTTAATTTTTCCTTTTTATATCCAAAGAGACTGAACTATATCTAAATCCTATCCCAATATCGTCAATCCTAACTAAATATCATGGTTGCTCCGTGCATTGGTTCAAAGTAGTTTCACTAGCTATCGGTAAGCTGCAGAGTAGAACACTTTCGGGCTCAACCCTTACATAAAGCCTAATTTATTACCCAGTTCAAGTTAGTTTATTGAACGTTGTTACAATCCTATGATTTGGATCCTATGATTTTCTTCAAGGCGACAAAGTTTCTTATATTTAAATATTAAATCTTTTGCAGTAGTTACAAGTGTCTAGATTGAAGCTTTATCCCAAAAAATAGAGTTTTTGGTTACATATGATAGAGCTTATTGTGATGGTTTGCTACATATAAGTAGCATTTTGAGAGGAGCATTGCCTCTTAAATACCTTGAACTTGCTTTGTTATGGCAAAGCTTAGTGACAAAGATTACAAACAACTCATTGAAAGGATAACTAGAAGAGTGTCAAGCATTTGACTTTTGCTGGCAGACTACAACTCATTAAATCAATTATGCGCAACTTCATTATTTATAGGAGCCAAATTGTTGTGTTGCCAAAGAAAATATTGAAGCTAGTGGAAAGTAAGCGCACAACTAATCTTTGAAGAGGCAAGCCTGACGACGCCAAGGCAGCGAGAGCGGCTTGGAAAGATGTATGCCTTCTTAAATGTAAAGGGGTTGAGACAATTACATGTGTGCAATTGCCTCCGGAGATTGGTTATGAGAGCTGGCTTCATCTGGAATGCTTTGGTGTAGCTCTATTTGTTAAAGGACTAAAGAATTTGGTCTATTAAAGTATGCTGCTCACATTCAAATTGACTCTTCTTGCATTTGGTGGAAGCATTTGAATGTGAGCAGCGTGCTTAAGCCTCATGTCAAATAGATCACTGGGAAGTGCAAAACATTTTTGAGAACTCTACTAAAGTTTTGCTTGAAATGGGGCTATCTACTTTATTTAGACTGAAGGGTAACCTTGTGCTTCATGATGGTCTTTCCCCTTCTAATTGAGTGATTGGTTTTATGATGTTTGTTGTCAGAACTCAAGTGAAACATTTTATCTTCAAGCATAAGCTCATATTGTCCATTGAACACCAGAGACTGTGCAGCTATTGGGGCATTCCCTTGCTGCTGCTGTCTAATATGCAATGAGATGGTTGTTGGGCTTGAGTTGATTGTGCTAGATGTAGCATAGCCTTTGTAAGTTGGTGGTGATTCTTATTTGTCAGCCCATGGACAAATTTTCTTCTAAACGATCCCTTTGCGACAGCAGTGACATCAACGAGTGGAAAATTGTCATTTGCTCAATCAACACGTTGTCTTACACTTTTTCTAGTCGCCTTCTGAATAGAGGTAAATTAAGGAAAAGAGGACCCAAGGAAAAGATGGCACCTCACGCCGACAGGACACTGATATGGTCCACCAAGTGTAGTGGATTTCAAGCTGTAATGCTTTCATAAACGTCAAAAAAAAAAAAAAAAAACTTGTCATGTGTTTGCATTTTGTTTTGTTTGATTTATTCTTGTCTCAGACACATTTTTACTTTTTTTTTTTTTTTACACGCAACATAAGAAGTTTTCACAACATGTAAATATTGATATGTAATTTACATATAATTTTTTCAAAATAATGTTTATATTTGAATAACATTTTATGTTTTAAAAGGAAAGCAAAAAATCGTTTTTGCTTTTTAAAAAGCACAAATGAACAAATCTTAAGAAAACTCAGGTAAGTTTGATTTTCATGATTGTCCTCTTTCTTTCTATTTTATTATGTGTCATTTGTGAGGTAGAGAGGAGCTTAAAGGTGGACCAACATCATAACAAACCTCCAATTCCTCCCACTTCCCTTGACATTTATTAGACATATTACTTTACAGTAAAGCAGAAAAAAATTAATCATAATGTAGTTTTTCTGGTCTATACATCAACGTCAACTTGCCTTAGTATTGAATTGTATGTAATCTTTTACATATCTGGTGGATTGTTAGGATTTAGGACGACAATTAAATTGGGATGAAAGTGGCAGAAACTAATAACAATATGTCAAACATATAAATGGTATGCACGCATCTTGGCAAAAAGAAACGTGACCAAGCAAATTAGTAAGACATCTGAATCAGATGTTGGCCTTGGTTATGGCGTTGTCTAAGGAGCATGATTCATGCATAAGAGATTTACTCAAATTTCAAAAGTTAAGCGAGTTGAAGGTGATATATTAATAGTAGTATGGATGCATCTTGACAAAAGAACCCCAAAGTGCTTCTTTCTTTTCTTTTTTTCCTTTTTTAACTTCAAGCATAAAGTGAACCGGCCGGGTTATATAAAATTTCTGTTTTATTGATCAACGAGATTTGGAAGACATCTGTATCTGATGTGGGTCTTGGGTGAGAAATTGTGTAAGGACAATGATTGATGTGTAAGAGGTTACAAGTAAAGCAAGAAGATTTGCTTTATAAAAAAATCTTGCTTTCTTGACCAAGAAGATTAGGAAGACATCCCCATCTAAATGTTTTGGTTACATTCATGTGTAAAAGGTTACATTATATAAAAATTTTGCTTTATTAACCAAGAAGATTTGAAAAACAACCGCATCTAATGTGGGCCTTGACTGTGACATTGTATAAGGAGAATGATTCGTGTGTAAAAGTTTACAAGTAAAGCAAGAAGACTTGCTTTATAAAAAATTTTGCTTTCTTGACCAAGAAGATTAGGAAAATATTTCAAGTTTTGGTTACATTCATGTGTAAAAGGTTACATTATATAAAAAATTTGCTTTATTGACCAAGAAAATTTGGAAGACAACCGCATCTAATGTGGGCCTTGGTTGTGACATTGTATAAGAAGAATGATTGATGTGTAAAAGGTTAAATCCAATTTGATATTAAAGCAAGATGTTGACATATTGTTCTATAGTGTAAATGATCATATCCAACTTAATTAAGGCAAGATGATGTTGATATATTGTTTTAATATGTAAAACATTAAATGAGATGATAAGTTTTTTTTTCCAACTTTATTATAAAGCAACATATACAACATAAGTATGTGTTGGTTGAAGCATTAATGACATGGGATGTTTGGCAATCAGTTGTTGTCAATTTAAACATTTTTTATAATGTTATTATACACGTATATATCAGTAGTTATGTTCAAAGTTGTCGTTTTTGTTATTTGGATGATAAGAATCAACATAGAGTAATTACTTTTTATTTGAAACATTACTAATTATGTAAACAAGTTAGTGATTATTCATAGATTGACAATTGAATTCCTTATAAAAAGGTTGCTAATCATATCAAAAATCATTAGTTTCGTGCACAATTAAGTACCAACAATTTATTTAAGAAATCCTAGTTGCGCAAGAAGGGTTAGAAAGAGATGGAATAACATATAATTAAATTGGCATCCATAGAAATGTTGAAATAGGGAAGTTATAAGACATAATAGCTAATCGTGATTGGCTGTGAATAAGAATGTGCAACTTATGTTATCCTTATTATGAACCTCGATTATCTTGCCTAGTGTTCTGTGAACATTGCATTAATGTCTACTTGCCTTATTTATTCAATTAGAAAGTCTACAATAATAACATATACTAGAAAATATTTAAATGAGAAAAACTAATTCATGCATAGATATCAATGATAAGAATAAATCGTGCTACCTATCCCAAGTCATTCTTGCATGAAGCAATACTCACTTGAAATAAACATATAACAAATTCCTATCAATGACATTAGTAAATTTAAGAAATTGTATAAAGAAATAATATATTTATTAAAAATGAAAGGACACCCTGCATGAGAATTCATTGAAATATGCGAAAAGGGTTGTCATGCGTAGAGAAAAATGCATTAAAAAATAATCATGAAGACAATTCCTATTATTGGTGGGACGATGGGCGTGTTGCAGATCTAACAAAAGTAGATGTGCAGCGTGCGTAATAAAAGACTATGAAGAAGACTTGCCATACTTCGTATGAAGAAGAAACAATTACCATAAAAAAAAAAAAAATATTGTTGTATTTTTTATATGTAAAAAGAATGATAAAAGTTGGTGTAATGTATCAAATTTAAACTTAGAGGGGAAATAAGAGAAAAAGCTTGTCTGTAGTCATTAATAAATAAATAAATAAGTAAAAATAACTTTTGATTAGACGATGGAGACACGCTGGTAGTATGATCAAATAGGAAATTATTATGGAAGATTTGCTAAAGATTTATATTCTATTCTTGTAATATCTTATTTAGCTCTTATTATTGATTAGGATTTACTTTTTTATTTTTTTAATTAGCATAATATCTGGTGTATCTCTTAGAATTAGTTAGAGATATTAAGTAGATCTTTTCTTTCTCTTTTCTATTAGACAATATATTATATAAATATTGTATTGTACGTTAAGTAATACAAGTGAATTACAATTCATCACATGATATCAGAGTTAGAGGTTCCGAGTTCGAATATTTCCAAATCTCATTTGCGTCCCCAATTAGATTTCCACACTTAATAATAGGTAAAAGATCATACTAAACATAAAGGGAAGTATTAAAATATTTAAATAATAAATCATCACATCATCTAAAAGTTTAAGATTTTAGAACAATTAATAGTGGTCCACCAAATCTCACAAAAATTCGGCAAAGCTTTGATTATGTGTATTGAATGGAGCTTAATTAGAAGAATAATATGTTAGGGGATAGAAAGAAGAGCCAAAGTTAACATATCCAAGAGAGAACTTGTCTGGTGGACATTTGTCAAGAAAAATACAAAATTTGAATTAATCAAAAGATTCCAAACTAACCGATATGATTGCAATGCGAAATTGAAATAGTAAAGGATTGTATGCAACTGTACACGCTAGAAAAGGTGTTGGGTATATGCATCAATTTGCCCTCGCTTGAGAGTCCTTTTCAATTTTTGGAAAAGCTTAGAATGGGAAGAGATCTTTAAGGCAATTCTCTAATTCTATAGAGAATAGGAAAAACATGCATAAGCTTTGATCATAGGAAGCAAATGATTTGGAGAGATTAGCAATGAGCGTGTTTTAGTAAAATAGTAGCAATAATGTCACGTGACAATATGAAGGAGAGTTTTGGATTGGGAGGTCCTTTAACAGATAAAGCACAAATCCAATCGAAAACTATGAGGAAGGTGATTAATAAGCATGTCAGTTTGCTTTCTTTTGATCTTTTAAGCAGCCCCTTTTTTATACAGGTAAGCAACTTTCTACTCCTGGGGAACTCCCATTTTGAATTACACGAAATAAGTCATTTGGCAAAATATTTTCCTTTTTTCTTTTAATCTAGAAAGAGTCTTAGCTATAATAGAAACCTATCTTAATATCAACAATCCTAACTAATTACGGCCTTGCGTTGGGTCGGAGGAGTTTCAGTAGCTATAGGTAAGTTACAAAGTAAAACTAAGGTGTTCAATGGATAGTCTCGGGTCCCGCTTGGCTCCTACTTTGGGTGTAATTTGTTATGCAAATCAACTTAAATTATTTGAGCTTTGTTGTGATCTTATAATCTTCTTCAAAGGTGACAAGGCTTCTTATCTTTAAATTTTAAATCTCTTTCAGCAGTTTCAACAAATTTCTGAGTTGAAGCTTAATCCTCGAAGATGACTAAACTTATTCGGGTAACTTCCTACAAATAAGTAGCATTATAAGAGGTGCATTGCCTATTATATACCTATAAATTCTTTTAATATCTGGCAAAGCTTAGTGACTAAGATGGCAAACCACTTGTTGAAAGGATAACCCTAAGACTGTCAAGTAATTCCGTGGAAATTAGCTTGCTCCTGAAAATGCCTTCAAAGATTGGCTTTATTTGGATTATTTTGGTTCACCTTTATCAGTTAAAAGGACCAAAGTATTTGGTTTGTTGAATCTAAGAGTGACTATACCTACATTTGGTGGGTGCTTTTGAATGTGAGCAACATACTTAAGCCTCATGTCAAAACATATTATTGAGAACCATAAATTTTCTAACTCTCCTTACGATTAGATTGGATTTTTATCTAGGCCAAAAGAGTGGAACTATATAATTGGAAAGGTAAATAGGGCCTGAAACATTTGAACTTGGGACCTCATACTTTAATACTATGTGAAATATTTGTAGGACCATTATTAACTATTCTAAAAGTTTAAGTTATTAAATAATTGTACGATTAATTATTTAAATATTCTAACATTCTTGTTGAAATCTAAATAAGGTTATGTGATTTAATCTTGCCATGCTTTAATGCCATTTCCTGATGCTTAGGAATAGAAATAGGAGGTCAGGTTGCTATGGCAAACTTATTTGGTTTAAACCTAATGTTCCTAAGTTTGGATTAATATTCTAAACAAGCTGGTCAGTATTGATAGACAACCGATGTTGTCATACAAGCTACACTTGTTATTTCGGCAACGCTTAATTTTAAATCTAGGTATCACCTTTTGTTTGACTAATCTTTCTACAAGACGGGACATAGTTTTGAGACATGGCCTTTCTTTGTGATGCTGACGGAGCTATTGAATGTGGGGACATTGAATGTCAGTGGGCTTTACGATACCTCAAAAGAAAAACTTTTTCAAAAACTCTCTTGGAGCTTTGCATGGAATAGGATTATCTATATTATTTAGATTGAAAGGAACTATGTGTTTCATGATGGTCCTTCCCCTTTTGTTGATCGAGTGATTAGTTTTATATGGTCCTTCCCCTCTACTGATTGAGTGATTAGTTTTATTATAGTTGTTGTTAAAACTCAAATATAACATTTTATGATCAAGCATGAATTGATATTATCTACTTAATATTAGAGATTGTACGGTTCCTGTGCTGATTCCAATTTGTCTACCAACTAGATTGAAAGGGTGTCTTGTCAAAAAAAAAATAAAAAAGGATTGAAAGGGTGTAATTTTGCTTCTCCAACACATCATCTCACACTTTTTCTAGTCGGCTTTTGGAAAAAGGAAATGGATGATAAAAAGGAAAAGGGTAAAAGATGACACATCAAATCAAAAGACAATGATATGATCCACCACAAGTGGATCATGAACTGATATTATCTATTGAATACTACAGATTGTACGGTTCCTGTGCTGATTTCAATTTGTCTACCGACTAGATTGAAAGGGTGTCTTGTCAAAAAAAAAAAATTGAAAGGGTGTGGTTTTGCTTCTCCAACACATCATCTCACACTTTTTCTAGTCGGCTTTTGGAAAAAGGAAAAGGATGATAAAAATGAAAAGGGTAAAAGACGACACATCAAATCAAAAGACAATGATATGATATGATCCACCACAGGTGGATCATAAACTGATATTATCTACTGAATACTAGAGATTGTACGGTTCTTGTGCCGATTCCAATTTGTCTATCGACTAGATTGAAAGGGTGTCTTGTCAAAAAAAAAATGATTGAAAGGGTGTGGTTTTTGCTTCTCCAACACATCATCTCACACTTTTTCTAGTCGGCTTTTGGAAAAAGGAAAGGGATGATAAAAAGGAAAAGGGTAAAAGACGACACATCAAATCAAAAGACAATGATATAATCCACTTGTGGTGGATTTCGAGCTCTCCACTTTCAGAGACACCAACAAAACCTTATCTGTTTAACTTAATTAATCTTAGACTACAAAAAAAAAACTTAATTAATCTTAATATGAAATCAGTTTTAGAATTTTTTTGGCCCGAAACATGTAAAATTTTCACAAATGTAATTTATCATCGTTTTTTTTTTGTATTTAAATAATATTTTAAATTTTAACAGAAAAGTTAACAATTTTTTTTGCATTTTGAAAAACACAAACAAATGAGTGCGAAGAAAATTAAGCTATCCTGTGTTATTTGTGAAACCAAAACTCTACATCATACAAACACACATACATACAATATACATATCTGTCAATGATAGGAAAGTCCGGTAGAGTGCAGTTTAATGATTGAGTCACATTATCACAAAACTATATCCTTTCTCACCTCTCCTAAATTAGTTAGATATATTACGTTAAAATAAAATAGAATAAAACTCAATCTAGGAAAAAAAAAGCCATTAGAAACTCTAAATTATGCCTATCAAAACACAATTATTATAAATAAATAAAAATTGTGACACCAAAAATCTTATACTTATGTCACTCATTGACCCCATCTAGGTTCTAAATCTACCTAGATGGACAATGGAAGGTAAACAATGTTGTCAACCTAGCTTGAGTGAAATGAAAAATGAAGTTATTTTGGTTAGAAAATCATCGAAGGCTGTCATAGTGGGTATCACATTGGTATAAACTTAGGATTTTGATATTACAAAAAAAAAAAAAAAGTTTAGAGCAATGCGTCATAATGGATATAAATTATAATTTTTATATCACATAAAAGTTCTGAGTAAATGTGTCATGATGAATATAATTTAGATTTGTTAGTGGTTTTGTCATATTTCTTGTTTAAATGCACAGAGGCACTAATGAAGTGGAATGTTTTACTATTAGTATCTATCGTTTTAAAGGTTAACAACATGAAAAATCTTAAATTCGTACATATAAGATAAATTCACTTTAAACTAAATTTTGTAACTGCAAAAAAATTCAAACTACCTTTGACAAATTTATTCTCTATTAATTTCCATTAAAATTTACTGTCAAATTACTAAGTTAAATGATAAATGACAATTGACAAATGTATCGATTTGAGGTTTTACACTTTATTTGTCACAGGTAAACCAATGTATGGATTTTTATAGTATTAATCAAATTTAAAATGTAAATTCATCACAAATGTACTAGTTTGAAATTTTTAAAGATAAAAAAATTAATTTAGAGTAAATTTATCATAAGTATCTTAATTTAGAATTTTTAGTGACAAAAAAATAATTTAAGATAAATTTATTATAAGCGTATTAATTTAAAAAAATTTGTGATATTAATTATCATCTAAAAACTTTTTATTATCTAATATCATCGCGCACTTATTTTATCATCAAGTTTTATGCAACGAATGAAGTTGTTGGCCATTAATGAGGACAACTAATAAATAAACATTTGATATTTAATTTATAGAGTTTCAAAAGCGCATGTTCTCGCAGAAGAAGAGGGGAAAGACATACGTGGCACACAAAAAAGAAAAACAATAGAATATAGTTAACCATGGTGAGTTAAGTTACTTTTTGGCCATGTCTTTTGTCAACCTGATGATGGTACGAATTCAGAGATGTGGACCCACCTCTATCGTACTCGTCCAATTCAGCTTCCCCGCATACCGACAGTCATTCCACCCTTTAAGTGCAGTCGTGGCCCCACCTGATAGATGTTATTCACTTTGCCTTTTGTTTTGCTCTGCTTCTCCAAGCACGTAGTCTTCACTTTATGGTTGCCTTTGGACAAAAAGGAGAAAGTAAGAAAAACAGAGGACAGGTAAAACTGAGAACACATTAAATCGAAGGACAATGATACCACCTATAGTGAATTCTCTAGCTTCGCGTTCTCACAAGCCGAAAACGATTCCTATCAAAAAATTATTTATTTTTTCATTTGAATAGAACAACGCATTAAATAATTATATAAATTTTTATTAAAATAAAAATAATAAAAATACATTTGATACAATTCAAAAAAATTATTTCTAATTTTTCGTTTAATTAAAAAATGTCAATAGAGATTTAATAGTTCATGTTTGCATAAAATTGGATTTTTATAAAGATTTAACTAATCAAGATATTCTAAAATGGCTTAGAAAATGCAACTTAATAATTAATTAAAGATGGATAGCTGGAATTGATAGCAAAGTGTCCTGGTAGTTTATAACTCACAATATAAGGAGGTTGACAATAAATCTCTAGGAGTTACAATAACCAAGTGCACAAACCTTTTGAACTTTTTAACTACAAGAAAAAGAGCAAATATTGCTTGGTGGTGTGGGCAATGACAAAATAACTCATAATAGACAAATCTTCAAGCAAATGACATCAAATTTCATGTAGCATAAGCTTTGTTCGACTGCCATGAACACAATACAAATTGTAATACAAAAGACTCATTTAAAGCCAATTAATTTTCTAAGAACAAAATTACAAATAATTTTAAAAGATGTTTCCAATGGCATCTTAAGAGAAGAAGATTGTCTTCTCTAAGCCAAGTTGTCAAGCTATTGCAACTTAGCATTGTTTATAAAAGAAAACGATGATATAAAAAAATTAATATGATAAAGTCCCAAGAGCTGTTTAATTGTGAATCTAATTTTCATCAAAATATTTTTACATTTTTTTATGCCAAACTAATTCTAAAGTATAATTAATACTAAAATCTAGTAGAACTACTCAAAATTTTATTTCTAAATTTTTCCTAAATTGAAAAATGGCGACTCTAATTGGGTTAGGAGACCTAGCCTAGATGTGGGTCTCACCCAAATCTTGTATCAATTTTGTAAAGACAAATATTAGATTATAGTGAGCTTGTTTCTCTAAAATGACATTATACCTCTTTTTATTATCGGAAATAGAAAAGTAAATATTTTTACTATTTATTTTTATTCTAAATTTATCTTGGCTACTAATTTATTCCAAAAAATGAAAAATTAACTGATGTACATATATAAATTTCTTTTTTTTTTTTTCTGTTTTAGAAAGTAAAAAAAAAAAAGGAAGATAGAAAAAAATAAAAATATTATCAAATACTCCCTTAATTTCTATAGTTTCCAAAGAGCACGGTCTCTGAAAAACGTGGAGGTGGGAGGAGAAGACAAACGTGGCACGAAAAGTTAAAAGAAAAGAAAATCAAACTAGCTAAGTGATGGTTGCTCATGAACCACGGTAGAGTTAAGTCATTTTTTTGGGCAAGTCTTCTGTCAACGTCACGCTGTAGATCGCAGTACGGCTTCATTGATGTGGGCCCTAGCTTAGGCCTTAGTGATAGCCATGGGACCCAACTCATCATCCTCGTCCTATTGTCTTTGAACACGTTGTCCAATCTAGCTTTGCCAGCTACCAGCAGAATCTCTCAACCCCAAAGTGTGATCGCAACCCCACGTGAAAGATGCTCTTTCTCATTGTTGTTTGTTTTGTTTGCTTTACCAAACACGTTCTCTTTAAAGTTAATATTCGAAAAAATCTAAATTTATATATATATATATATAATAAAATTATTTTAAATTAATTTGATGTACGATAAATTTATTTTTCATTAATTTTTATTAAATTTTCTTATCAAATTAAATATATGATAATTGATAGACATATCGGTGTGGAGTTTTACCATATAAATTTATACTTTTTTCATGAGTAAATTTATTATTTAGAATTTTTTGTTTAGTATAAATTTATCGTTTTTGTGATATTCATTCTTATCTTTATCCTTTTTACAAGGAAAAAAGTGAAAAAGAAGACACATCAAATCGCAGGACAATGATACCAGCTGTAATGAATTTCAAGCTTTGCCTTCTCACAAACCTCAACAAATTATCTAAGGGTTGTGTTGAAATATAATATATAATAGATATATCTTGAACGAAATTTTACATGTATTTGACTTACAACATTTGAAATTTTCACAACATTTATTAATGCTTAATTTGTACATAATTTTTTAAAATCCTTTAGTATTTGAATAACAATATAAAATTTAGTTTTTTGCATTTTCAAAAGCATAAATAAATGTTCTAATAAAACTTAGCAAACTACGATGATTATGATTACCTTCTTCTGTACCATGGTATCATGCGTCATTTGGGAAACCAAACTATACACACGCACGCACGCGGACACGCGCGCGCGCACACACACATATATATAATGAGCCTAATGGTTGAGCTATATCATTTCAAAACTCCATCCATTCCCACCAGACTACATATATAAGAAAGTAAGATAGAATGGGACCTAATGGTTGAGATATATCATTTCAAAACTCCATTCCTTCCCACTTTTCTTAACATTAATTAGGCATATTGCTTTAAAACAAAGCAAGAAAGACTTAATCATCGCGCCAAATCTAAGATGATGCTTTTCAAACTATACATTAACATCGACTTACCTTGTTTATTAAATTGGATGTAATCATATATATCGGTTTTGCAATTGGTATTTGTCCTTTAAATATTTTTCACTATCTATTAGTACTGTACACTTATACTATCTTTAAGAGGGTTTTTTTGTACAATAAATGGTCGGCCATTAAGGAGTGCTAATTAAAAGTTTAATATTTGGCATTTAATGTTGAGTGTTCCTAAAGCGCCTGGCCTCTCATCTAAAAAATGCAGCGGAGGAAAAAGAAGACAGACGTGGTGCACAAAAAAAAAAAAAAAAACAAAAAGGTAATGGTTAATAGATAATCATAGTCGAGTCGAGTTAAGTTACTTTTTGGCTATGTCAATCAAGTGGCAACTAGTATGCTTGGTCTCCATTCAAGCTCATGCTGTAGATGGCAGTACAACTTCATACGCGTGGATCTTAATATTAAGCCTCGCTAATTAGCCGTGGATTCCCACCGTGCTCATCCTCTCTGTCTTTGTATCGTGTAATTATTTTGGTTTTTAAATTAATTTGAATAGTTGAATTATGCAAATTGCTCCTTCTTTTACTTAGATGCTTTATATGATAATGACACGCAAAAGGTAAGGGTATGTGTTCAGCAAAAGCATAACTATAATTATAAAAAATCGTAACCGAAGTACATGCCAAAATTTGTATATTATGAAAATCGTGTGATTAAAAGTGCCAAACACCTGCAGACAAAAAGTCGGTCTTCAAAGGATAGCGCAAAGATATACCTCTATAGGTGTGGTTTGTCTTGACAAAGGAAATATATACTTTTAGACAGACGAGGTTTGTTTTGGGCTGCAAGTTCAACTTTTGGGAGACCGGTGAATCACCTTCACCATCTGCTGGCCGACCGGTTGCTCGAGACTTTTCGCTACACCTCCCTGTAACTCTCTTCTCTGTAGTGAAAAGAAGAAATGCATCGGAGAGACACCAGAGATGGATGAACAGCAACATTCTAAAATTTAGTTTTTGCATTTTAAAAAGCATAAGCAAATATGTCCTAAGGAAACGCAGGTAACTCTGGTCATTATGATTACCGTCTTTTGTTTTATTTTATTGTGTATTATTTGTGAAACCAAATTATGTTGTGTATTTTGTACTTGAATAACATTTTGAATTTTAACAGAAAAGTAAACAGTTGTTTTTGAGTTTTAAGAACCACAAATAAACGGGTGCTAAAAAAATTCAGCTATTATGTGTCATTTGTGAAACCAAAACTATGTATGTATATACATATCTATCCATGATAGGAAAGGTAAAGTTAAATGGCTGAGTCACATTATCACAAAACTCCATTCTTTCACCTTTCTTAAATTAATTAAACATATTACTTTACAATAAAGTAGAATAAAACTCAATCATCTCGTTTGGTCTATGAAAAAAGTCATTAAAAACTTTCAATTATGCTCACTATAACACATTTATTCTAACCAAATCGACTAAAGAAAATTTGGATATCTCGAAAACCATGTTCCATATTTTCACAATTTTCATAGTTTGAGTATTAATAGAAATTTCCATGAAGTTCTCTTCCAGTCAATTGTCCACCCAGTCAAGTGCAAAAAACGCAATAGAAGCATGCTGCTGGTGTGCTTCTTGTCCGCGAGGAAAGAAGAGCAAGAACGTTCAGTTCAAATTTGACTCCTATATGTATGTTTTGGTACAATTGATGCGTGGCAAGATTGGTTTGAGGTTTCATCCTTCTCTTTAAAGATGATCGTGTCACTCCTGCTTTCTTGTCTATAAATTAGAGTGTAACAATTAATGTATGTGATAAGGGGAAAGATCAACACTAAAAATGAGATTAATTGTTATGATATAGTAAAATTTATTGATATCATATTTTTTTCGGTTCATGAAGCCCATCTATGGAACTTTACAATTTTTGTATTGTCGTAGTGGAATCGACTAAGAGAAAACAACACTATTAATGAGGACGATTAGCAAGTCAACGATTTTTTATTTCTAGAGTTTCAAAAGCTTATGGTCTCTCTATCTAAAAATAAAAAGCAGAGGGGGAGAAAGAAAGACGAGCGCAGAGGAGGAGAACGGATGTGCCAAAAAAAGAAAAACAAAACAAAAGAACACAGCGATGGATAATATCAACCATGATGGCGTTAAGTTGCTTTATGGCATGTCCTTCGTGTGGTAATTATTATGCTACCTCTTCCGTCAACCTTGCACCCCCAGCAGTAGCTAGGCTTTAGGGAATACTCGTGGGACCCAGCTCCAGTGTACCCGTCTTATCTCTTTTATTACACGTTGTCGAGCACAGAATCGCCACGTACCAATGGAATCACGAACACGTCGTTTTAATTACACGTTTTATGGTTGCCTTTGGAAAAAGGAGAAAGTAAGGAGAAAGAAAAAAGGGACAAGGGAAAAAGTGGGCAAATCAAATCTGAGGATAATGATCCCTGAATTTCGAATTTTGTGCTCTCACTTACTTCAGCACAATGTATATAATCCTGCCTTGAGTAAGTTCTTACACTTTATTCTACTTGAAGTCTGTAAAATTTTCACAACCATTAAATCTTGATATGTAATTTAGGTGTAATTTTTTCAAAATCCTTTTATAGTTAAATAACATTTTAAAATTTATTTTTTATTTTAAAATGCATAAAAAAACAAGCCCTAAGAAAATTTAGTGAACTTTGATCATCATTATTACCTTCTTTCTTTCTATTTTACTATGCGTTATTTGTAAAACCAAATTATGTATATATTTTGTATTCAAATAGTATTTTGAATTTTAACAGAAAAGTAGACAATTGTTTTTAAGTTTTAAGAAACAGGAGCAAGTGAGTGCTAAGAAAATTCAGCTACTATGTGTTATTTGCAAAACCAAAACTATATATATCAATCAATGATAGGAAAGTTAAGTAGAGCGCAAGTTAAACGGTTGAGTCTCGTGATCACAACACTCCTTTCTTTCAACTTTCTTAAATTAATTAGACATATTACTTCACAATAAAGTAGAATAAAACTCAATCATCTCGTATGATATGAGAAATAAACCCTTAAAAACCTCAAATTTTATCCACTATAATATTTACCTTAATCATTTTTTATGACACTAAAAATCCTTCAACAAGATTTTTACAACAAGTGTTGTTAAAAATCTAGCTTCACGAATGACGGGATTGACATTAGGGATGAACACGATTCTAGGATAGAATCGGATTGGTGGGAACTTATAGATTTCAAGTTTCAAGATATGAATAATGAATTCCAGATTCTAAAAAATGAGGAATCTATTTTGACTAATAGATTTCAAATTTTTAATTAAGGGAACTCGGAACCTAAAACCTTGGACTTGTAACTTATAAATTAAAATAAATTGTAATATCTTTTTATTCATGTCTCTGTGCAATCCTCCGATATTTTTGCCGTTTAATGATGAGTATATAATGTAAAAGCACTAGTGCAAGTATTTATTTTATGACTAAGATTTTGACTTTAATGATGTTTATATTTATCATTTGTCTAAATAACTTATGAGTGGAACTTGGGTAAGCCTTGGTATCAACCCTGGAACCTACGATAGGGTAGATTCGAGGTTCTAAGGTGTGTAACAGAGGTTTCAAGTTCTAAAAAATGAGAAATTTATTCCCGTTCCAAGTGAAATTTACGGAACCTAAAACCGCTCACCTCTATTTGACATGACATCAACGTTACTTGAATGAAATAAAAACAATGTTGTTTTGGTTGAAAAATCATTTGATGAAATACATGGGTATTAGAGTTTTTTATGTCACAAGAATAAATTTAGAATAAATATATCGCAATAAGCATAATTTTGGATTTTTTAAATAAAATAAAATTGAGATAAAAATGATCATTTGTATTACTTACAAAAATGAAAGAACAAAAATATTTTCAATGTTTACAAAAATGTCAACAATTGAAATATTTTTCATTAATTAATTATTTCAAGCGACGTAAGCGATTATTTATTGATTTGAAGTTGATTATTCAGTGTGGAAAGATGGAGAATTTAATACTAAATCATTTATTTTTCACGAAGTAATTGAAGTCTTAATCTAATATAATATTTCTAATATTTCTACAACAATGTATGAACACGAACTTGCGGTACATATATGAATGAGCCTAATCTTTCTCGTGTGCACACGAGGGGAGCATTGATGAAGTGAGATGTTTTGCTATTAGTATTTATAAATTATTATCATGTATTTATATTATCTTTAAGTTTTATGCACTGAATGAGGCGATCGGCCATTAATGAGGAAAATTAATAAATCAACATTTGATTATTAATTTCTAGAACTGGAAAAGTGCATCCTCACTTTATCAAAAAAAAACGCTGAGGAGGAAAAAGAAGACAGAAGTGGCTTAACATTAATCATGGTTAATAATAATTATGGTCGAGTTAAGTTGCTCTAGACCATATCGGTCACTTGGCAATTATTACGTTTCATCTTCTGTCACCTTCATGATGCAGATGGGATGCCCATTCTGCAAATAGTAGTCCATCTTCATACACATGAACCCCAATACTAGGTCTCAGTAAATAGTAGTCGGGCCCACCACCGTACTCGTCCTCTCTCTCTTCGTATTATGTAACCTTTTTGGTTTTTATTTTATTTTATTAATTTGAACAATGGATTTATACACATCGTTCTTTCTTTTACTACATGCTCCAAGAGAAAATGACGACCGGACAGTAAGGGCACGTGTTCAACAAAGGCGTACATTAAATTATAAAAAGATCATATACAAGAGCACGCGACAAAACATATATTACGAAAATCATATGACCAAGAAGCGCCGAACACCCGCAGGTAAGAAGTCAGAATTCAAAGAACGGTGCAAAGATATACATCTACTGGGGTGTCTTGACAAAGGAAATTCATATATTTTTAGAGACGAGGTTTGTTTTGGGATGCGATTTCAGCAGCTAATTGGTTTCACGGGAATTGGTGAATAACCTTAACCACCTGCTGGCTGACCAGTTGCGCAGGACTTCTCGCTAAACCTTCATGTAACTCTTGATTCTATAATGAAAAAAGGAAATGCACTAGGGAGACACTGGAGGCGGATGAACAACAACATCACCATAGTCAAAGCAATTGTCGGGAAACAAATCGTTGGAAAGGGACGATGAGAATTGCGTTCTTTTGGAAGAGTTACAAATTATATTGTTGAACAAAGTAATGAAGAGTTACTCCTCTGATCCCATTCATCATGAATGATAATGGCTACTAATCTCTCACACATGGCTTGCGTGCATACACACATACGAACGTGTCTACACTATAAAAGATGCTCCAAAAGTATGTTAAAGGGTATCTCGCGCAGTTTAGGCAAGTATTAGAGTATGCCCGCAAGAAAACAACATGAATTTTATAAGACTCCTAGTTTTTCAAGAATATTAAAAGATGATTTGCACATTCTATCCATGTTTCAAGAAACGCATTCTTAGTAATGACGAGGTCGGCTGGGTATGATGTCACTAAATTGTTACAAGTGACCAAATAGGAATTGATGCGGTCTCGCAATACCATTACAAAACATCTACAAGGAAATTCGGCAAAGATTTAATTGTGTATATTGAATAGAGTCAAAATAGAAGAATAATATGTTAGGGGATATAAATAAGAGCCGATCTCAAAAGGTTAGACAGGGGACTTGTCTCATATTGATTGTTAAAGAAGAGCTATAGATGTGAACTAATGGATATTCCAAACTAATTGATATGATTGCAATAGTAGACCTAAACAGTAAAAGATTTTGTACAATCTATATATGCAACAAAAAACCTTGGGTATGTCCATCATTTTGCCCCGTTTTGCTAGTACAATCCTTTTGAAATTTATAAAAAAAAAGGAGTGACACGCATAAAATGTCTAAATATATCATTTTGCATTAAATAAATGTGCAAGTTTTGGTATTACGTTATGTTGGGAAAAAGATCTTTAAGGCAGTTTTATTTACTTATTTAGAGAATATGAGAAAATAAAGAAAGAATGTAGAAGCATTTTATTCATAGGAAGCAAATATTTTTGAGAGATTAGGAAAGAGAGTGAACTTCCTTAATCAAATTGTAATGTTTAAGTAAAATAATAGCAATAATGTCAAGTGAAGATATGAAGGAGAATTTTGAATTGAGGTTTAGCATTGACAATAAAATGTTAACAAATCTATTGTTATCTATGCATATAATGTTGGACATAAATTGCATAATTCCAAGATCTTCATAACTAGAATAAGAACATGCATAATTGAGTAGAAAGATTAACGTATCTGTTTTGGGATCCATCGTTCTTTAAAGCATGATTATCCACGCATAAAGGGGATTACCCACGCATCAAGTCATTTTCCTCCTATTGCCCTCCGTATCATTAGCTCAATGAGGCGGCCCTCACCTTTAGCGTTAGGTAAACGTTTTTTATGTGAGGATACATGTGAGAATTAGGGTTAAAGGAGAAACTTGAGCACTATTTATAGAGTTTCCAATCAAGCCCCCTCATTATGGGCCAGGTTCAACTCGGCCTACAATAGCTAGTTTCATATTAAACTAATTAAGAAACCTTCTATCTTACCTTAGACCAATTATGTTTTACAAGAACCATAAAAACAAGAACTTACAAAATTCACATTAGAAAAACTCTCATATAAAACTTTCTATTTTAATGGAAATAATTTATGTCCTAACACGTATTGCATATGTATCAATAAATCTACACATATATGAGTTATTAATCGCATCTTATGTCTCTGTGCCCAAATCAAAACAAACTAATAGGTTGTGGGTTTTTTTTTTTTTTTTTTGTTACCAACTTTTTCATACCTCAAAATCCATCCCAAGAAGTTAGACAATGACCTCCATCATTTGAAAAAAATAATATATAGAACGAAGCCTTGGGAAAAAATGAAGTGTTTGTCTTCAGAGAGGCAATTTACTTATCCAACTTGGTCCTATTCTCCTTTGCTCCGCGACCACGGAAACGGCCGGATAAAACCAGCCTACGAAATAAATATCAATTTCAATGGGTCCTAGATGCGTTATGGACTTAAGTTTCACCTTCTATTATGCGTGGCCGAAGAAAAATGCTATTTTCAACATAGACTTGTTATGCACTTTCCTTAACATTAATTAGACATATTATTTTACATATTTTTTCAATATATACATAGGGACATAGGTTTTGTCATTGGTATTAGTCATTCAAATATTATTTATTATCTAATATTATTGTGCACTTATATTATCTCTAAGGAGTTCTTTCATAATAAATGAGGTGGGGAACCATTAATGAGTGACAACTGACGTATCAATATTTGGCCTTTAATATTTAGAGTTGTCTATGTGTAAAATACAAAGGAGGAAGGAGGAGACAGAAGTGGCGCAAAACCCAGAAAGAAATTAAAAAAAAAAAAAAAAGAATAACAAAGTAATGTCAATAGGTGACCACGGTGGAGAGTTAAGTTGCTTTCTGGCTACGTCGGTCACGTACCAATACGACTTCATGCACGTGGGCCCCACTTTGTACCTGTCCTGTCTATCTACGTACACAGTTATCCACTCCAAATTCACCACTTACCGACAAAATCTCCGCCCCAAATTGTGATCTCGGGCCTCGGCTCCACTTGAAAGATATTTTTGCAACTTTTGGTTTTCTCTATTATTTATTTGAATAGTTGATATATGCATATCGTTTTTGCTTTTACTTAGATGCTACATGATTATAACATTTGAAAAGTGAGGGCATGTGTTCAGCATAAATATACATCTTTTTATTTTTCCACCACAACACAAATTATAAAAGAATTATATATGAAAGTGCATATCAATCAATATGTATATATTATTAAAAATTGTGCAACTAAGAAGCTCCGAACACCTACAGACAAAAAATAGTGCTTTTAAGTAACAATGCAAAGTTATATGCTTGCTGGTGTGTCTCGACAAAGGGAAACTTAGCCACCAGCCAAGAATATCTTCAGATTAGGCGAGGTTAGTTTTAGGCAGCAATTTCAGCGGCCAGTTGGTTTTGTGGGAACTAACAAATCGCCTTCGCCACCTACTGGCTGATTGGTTGCTCAAGGCTTTTTCGTTGAACCTTCTCGCAACTCTCTTGTTTCCGTAATGTAAAACGACAACACAAGAGTCCAAAGGCATGAAAAGAAGAAATGCATTAGAAGAGGGACACCAAAGGTGGATGAACAACGACACCTCTATAATTGAAGTGATGGTCGTGAAACATGTCGTTGGCAAGAGAAAACGAGAATGACATCTTTCTGGAAGAGTTGTCGAGAAGAGTTACTTCTCCTACCACATTCTCTTTGAAAAATGATGACTACTAGTCTTTCACACAGAACATGTAGACCGGCGGATGATCCAAATAGATGTTAAAGGATACTTCGGGTAGCCTAGACAGATATTAGAGTATTCACACAAGAAAACAATACGGATTTTATAAAGTATTTGCAAAGAGAAGATTAGTCAACTTCAAGAACTGTTTTACCATTCCTTTTATTAAAATTTTAAAGTTATAAAAAATCCTCATCAGCTTGCTTTTATGTGCCCACCACATAAAAGATTTCATGCTAGTTCATTCGAAATGGTACTTCTTCTTTTTCGTTAAGGCAGAAGCGGAGATTCATGAACATAAGTTTTTTACTATGTGAAGTTAGATGTTGAAGTTCCTAGAGAGCTATAATAATTTTATATCTTCTCAAGATCCTACTAATTTGAATACGATGTTACTACTAAACAATTTGGGCATGCATGTGACGTGCAATGTTTTCCAAGGAAAGCATGTGATGAAATAGTTTTGAGCATTGGCGAAGGGAGGTTTTGCTATCAATTTATGTCATTTAGGTAGTTTCAATTTTTCTATTGTTATTGTACAATCATATTGCCTTAAGAGAGTTTCTGTAAAATAATTAAGGTATGTTGCCGATGTTAAGTTTTGTCTTTAAAATGAGGTGATTGGCCATTAATGAGGGACAATCAACAAAGGGGGTGCTATTTCCACCCCTATATGACTAACTCCATTAATCTTTCACTGAAAAGGCAAAATTGCCTTCTATCATTCAATTGCAATTTAAATTGATTGTCCCAAATTTATTTATTTTCCATTTTTTAGTATTTCCATATCCATGTAAAATCTACTTACCGAAATTAAGAATTTTATACATTTATTTTTTGTTTATTGTATATTTTCTAGGTAAATTAAAGGCATTGTGCTTTTTTATAGTTAGATATTACTTCCATAAAGATTTGTTTATTAGAAAAGAGAAATTTCCAAGAAATCTATTTTTTTCTACATAGTTGATCACATTTATGGATAAATTGTTAAGTAGATACAATTTCATCAAACCAAAACATCACATAAAGTAAGAACTTTGGATTGACAAAAATCAAAATCATCTATGAACTGTTTATGTAAAAATATCAAGATGCCTCATTGTACACAATATTTTTAGTATGTTCTTACATGCTTTCTATAAAAGTATCTCGTCAATATAATAAGAAAAAAAGAGTAAATAAAGGGACTTGATAAATATATTAGACTAATGAAATTAATAAAAAGTTCACCTAGAAAGTGAGTTTTTGAGATAAGAGGGACAAAAAAATGGATCAATTATTATAAGATCAATGATGAAGAAGAGACTCTTCAATTTTATACTATATCAAAAAATGTCTTTACTATTAGCTAGATAATTTGACAGGGAGTATATAAAATGTTATAAGAATATATTGATAATGCACTTTGCTTTAATACACTAAAAAGCAAAACAAAACATTTGAAATGTTTAATTATCGTAATTATCCTAAATAGAAAAAGGAAAGGGGCCATCAATATAAATTGCAACTGAAAGATTGAGAATAGTGTTGTCTTTTTGGTATAAATGGGGTTGGATAAAGTTATTTAGGGGTGGAAATAGCACCACCCTTAACAAATTAACATTTGATTTTTAGTATATAGTATGTAAAATCTCCATTCTAATTGTTAATGGTATTTGGATATTTACTTGATTTTGCATATTTTTCAGGATTATACATATATCTCCTTCAATAATGCATGTCTTTGATTAATTATATGTGGCATTATAGTTATCTTATTACTTTAAATAGTTATCTAATAAAGTCTCATGTATTGTTTATCAATACGTAAAAATATACAGTTTTTCCCCATTTTCTCTCTTTATTTTATTCTTATCATGGTACTAGAGCCATTATAAATTGATGAAGCGCCATTAAGTCTTTAATCTATAGTGGTGGTTGCAATATTACGTCAGCTCTGCCGGTGTCCGTATTTGGTCAAACCCGTCGCTATTGAGTGTCATTACACCCCACTTTTGCTGTTTTTTTTTTTTTTTTTTTGCAAAATCGACGCCATCATCAAACTCACCGTCCTCCAAAGTGATAGACCCTGAAATTTCAGCCTCGTTCGCTACTGCACGTCACGCTCTGCCACGTGCTGCAACGTTTTAGATTCACTGACCTCAACAACTTTCGGTTAGCTCTCATGTAAAAATCTTGGGAACCAGCCTTTGGAAGAATTGGTTTGGAACAGTTCAAAATAGTGCTCAATCTTTTCTATTTAATGACCCTCGCTACTCTCTTTTAGTTCTCACTCCCATAGCTAGCCTCTCTCAGACTCTTCATCTCTCTGACTTTCCCCAGCAGTGCCCTTGATCTCTCTATTCCTGGAGTCTTTGCCCATGCCATCTCATCTCATCTCTCTGTTGATCTTGCCGACACTGTCTCCTGTCCTCCTCTCTTGATCTGGCCGGTTGGGGCCTTGCTTTTGTTGGTCGGCCGTCGATCAGCCCACTATTAGCCAGGTTCGTTCTTTCTTATAGCGACTAACTAGAGAGCTTTTCTGAAAATGAATAGATTGATGAAACAAAGAATGCTTAGGGAAACTACCGACGTCTTTTATTTGGATTTAAAAATATGACTTATATGGCGTAAAGATTTACATATTTAGGATATTTAGCCTTCTTCAAATTTGGCACATAAGAAGATGTAACATGTCCCAATTTCCAATTCTAAATGGAATTCACAAGAGAAGATTAGCCAACTTTAAGAGCCGTTCTACCATTCTGCATATTAAAATCTAAAGTCAAAAAACATCCTCATCAGCTTGCTTTTTTGTTATCCCACCGCACATCGTACTTCTATACCAATCTGCAATTTCTTTTTTGCACACAAAGACTTCATTCACAATTTATACTTCATAATCTTTTCTTCAGTTTTTTTTTTTTTTGGTTAAGAATATTTTCTTCAGTTTTTTATTAGGACAAAAGTGGAAATTCATTAACATAAATTTTTTTTACCATGTGAAGTTAGATTTTGAGTTGCCCCGCAGCCATGATAATTTTCCGATCCAAGTTCTATTAATCTTAATATCCGGTGTTTACTACGAAACAACTGGGGCATACATGTGAACCGGCACTGTATTAAAAGGAAAGCATGTGAACGTGCACTGTTTTCTAAGGAAAGCATGTGATGCAACTAGGAAAATGGGCATCATCAGAAAAAGCCGGGCTCATTTGTTCTTTAGCCCCCTTGGGAGAAATTTTCATTTACAGCTTCTGAGAAAAAAAAAAACTTTAATTTTCACTTTCTAGACCCGTGGGCGGCTTAAATATTGTTTGTCAATTCCTATATTTTCTTTTATTAAACAGGGTCGGTGGTAATTACTTTTTAAAAGTAAAATTTACTGGTCCCATGAATAGGTTACAAACTTCATGTAAATTTTTAGTGTTACAAATTAAGATTTACTGTTACATTGCAGAAAGCATAATTTTGTTTTTTCAAACTTGTCCTTTTGTTTTTTTAATATATGGGACAATAAGAATCAACACAGATAATTTACTTTTTATGTAAAAAATTACTAATAATGTGAACAGGTGAGTACTTATTTATATATGGAAAGTTGAATATCTTGTAAAAGTTACTGGCCACATGAAAATTACTCGCTATGTACATACTAAGAGTCACATGATTTCTTTTAAGAATCAAGGCAGATCGAGGGGGTTAGAAAGAAATGGAATGAAGTATAATTGAATTGACATCCATAGAAATTATGAACATGCAACTAGCGTGGAAGGGAGAGTGATCAAATCCAACAACTAATTGTGATTATAAGTGAATAAGAACGTGCAACACTAGCTATCCTTATTAAAGATCTCAAGTATCTTGCCAAATGTTTCATGAAATATTAAGTATCATGTTAAGACTTGTGCTATTACTCATAAATTTGGACTTGATTTCAAATTATCGCCACTTTATGTACTTTTTCTTCATGTGGAATAGGTTATATATTGGAATACATTTATCTTACTTGCTCGATGTGATTTAGAAGTCGACACTAATAAGAAAAGGGGCTTGGTAAAGAGTTCAAAAGAAATTGTGCACAAATTGACAGGGACGCTAGACCTTAGACTCAACATCTTCATTTGTCTTCTTCTCTGACACGTACGGTCTTGCAAAGTACGATAATTTATCACCGAGCATAAGCTGATCTTGTCCACTGAACACTAGAGAGTGGGCATCCATCGGGGCATTCCCTGTGCTGCTGCCCTTGTCGAGACAGCTATGATAACTTTCTAAGCTGGAATGAGATGGTTTCCGGGCTTGAGCAGATTGTTGTGGATGTAGTGTAGCCCTAGTAAGTGGATTCCGATTCTCATTTGTAGGCCAATGAAGTGAAAAATTGTGGCTTTACTTCAACATCATGTTACCTTACACTTTCTGTCTGCCCAAAAGAGAAAAAGTAAGGGGGAAAAAAAGATGACAAGTACAAAGGACAATGATATGTTCCACCACCTCTAGCGGATTTCAAGAAGATCACCAACTTAGCTAATGGCTTGTCTTGATAGATTTTTACATTTTATTTTTGTTTATTCTCTCGTCGTCTCAATCTACATTTTACATTATTTTGTCTTTAAACATATGAAATTTTCACAACATGTAAACATTAATATGTAATTTGAATCATAACTTTTTATATTTAAATAACAATTTGAATTTTACACAAGAAAGCACAAAGTTATTTTTATTTTTTAAAAGCTTTTGATCATTGTGACAACCTTGTTTCGTTCTAATTTATAATGCGTCATATATTAAAACCAAACTAAGAAGAAAGTCCAGCAGAATGGAGCTTAACGGTTGAACCACACATCACTCAATTACCTCTCATTTCCCTTAATGTTAATTAGACATATTACTTAACAGTATAGTAGAAAAAAATTTAATCAATCTAATATAATCTAACATAATGTTTCTAGAAGAATGTATGAATATGAGCTCACCTTACTTATTAGATGGGATGGAATCTTATATGACATAGGATGCTTTGGAATTAGTATTTGTCAATTTAATATATTCTATTATCTATTATTATTGTACACTTAATCTTAAGGACAGACTTTTTATACATCATCTAAGAAGACTCTAGCCTTGAAACGACAGGACTAATATCTTCTCATCCCCGTAGAGAGAGAGAGAACAAATATGGCAGAAGCTATCATTAGCATTGGTGGAAGCATCCTTGCCGATCAGATTACTCAAGCACTGGAAAAGGTTGGAAATTTAGGAGCTGTCAAGCGTGAACTTCAGATGCTCAGGAGCACCGCCACCATGCTTCATGCTGTGCTGGAGGATGCAGAAGAGCAACACCAGCAGAGTTCCCAAATCGAAGATTTGGTGGAGAAACTAAAAGAGGCTTTCTATGACTTGCAAGACGTGCTTGAAGAATTTGACATAGAAGCTACGCGACAAGAACTGAGGGGTGACAATCAGATGATCAAGGTGGTAAGGAAATTTTTCTCAAGTTCAAACCAGCTTGCTTTTGGACTGAAGATGAGTAGAAAAATAAGAGAAGTGAGGGAGAGATTGGTAGCTATTAAGGCTGATAATAAACTCCTCTTGGACAAGCTTCCTATGAATTCGCAAGCAAAGAGAGGGCGGAGGAACAGAGAGGAGACGCATTCGTTTATACGTGAGGAAGACATTATTGGAAGAGATAATGATAAAAAGAACGTCATGAAATTCTTACTGGATTTGGATGTGAAAGAGGACGTTTCTATCCTTCCAATAGTTGGTATTGGTGGGCTTGGAAAAACAGCTCTTGCTAAATTTGTGTATAATGATGAGATGATCAGCAAACATTTTGACTTGAAAATGTGGGTTTGTGTCTCTAATGACTTTGACATGATAAAAATAGTGAAAGATATCATAGTTCGTGTGAAGAAGGAAGAACCAAAATGCAGTTCGATGGAGGAGTTGCAAAGTGAATTGAGGGAAATAATTGATGGAAGGAGATATCTCTTAGTTTTGGATGATTTGTGGGATGCAAAATTAGAAACATGGCACTACTTGAAATCATTATTGATGGGAGGTGCTAGAGGAAGCAAGATCCTTATAACTACACGCCTTCCTTTGGTTGCAAAGATCACCTCCTCCCCTGCTCCGCCTCTTCTTCTTAATGGCTTATCTGAAAGTGATTCTCTTGATTTGTTGATGCGAATGGCTGGTCGAAAAGAAGGGGCTAGCCAAGATCCTAGCATGCTAGCTATTGGTAAAGAGATAGTTAAAAAGTGTTATGGAGTTCCATTGATTGTTCGAACTATTGGGAGGTTATTATTCTTTAAGGAAACTAAAGATGAATGGTTACATTTCAAAGATGTTGAGCTCCCAAAAGTGTCTCAAACGGAAGATGATATAATATCTATTCTCAGGCTAAGTTATGACCATCTTCCTTCACATTTGAAACAATGTTTCGCCATTTGTTCATTGTTTCCCAAAGATTCTGAGATAAAGAAGCATACTTTAGTTGATCTTTGGATGGCAGAAGGATTTATCCAGCCATCAAATTCAGGTAAGCTTTTAGAAGACATTGCTCATGAATATTTCATGGATCTATGTTGGAGTAACTTCTTCCAAGATTTTACAAAAGATCCATACGCAAAGGAGGAAACTTGCAAGATGCATGATTTGATGCATGATCTAGCTTGCTTAGTTGCAAGGAACAGGTGTTGGGTGGCAAGGGATGACACAAATGAAATAAATGAAAGAACTCGTCATATATCCTATGGTTTGACTTTCAATTTGATGGATGAACTTCCAATCTTACGCTTGAAAGCAAGTGCACTGAGAACATTTCTATCTACTACTAGTTGGATAGAAAGACTACAAAGAGAACCAACAAGTGAAGTGGATCTAGGCCAATTAATTCAAAATTTCAAGAGATTGCGCATCTTGGATCTACGAGGCATAAAGGTCAAGAAGGTGCCAAGGTCCATTTATAAGTTAAAGTTTCTCACTTATCTTGATCTCTCTTACAACCGCACACTCAAAAGGCTTCCTAACTCCATTACAAAATTGCAGAGCTTGCAAACACTAAATCTCAAAAGCTGTAGTGCCCTCGAAGAGTTGCCAAGTGATATAAAGAAGTTAGTCAGCCTTCGGAATCTGGACATATATGGTTGTCGGAAACTTAGTTATTTGCCACGTGGAATAGGGGAATTGAGTTCTTTGCATAGGCTAACGCACTTCATTTTGCCCAAAGATAAAGCTCGTGCTAAGAATTATTGTGGACTTGGGGAGCTAAAGGGGCTTAATAACATTCGGGGACAACTTTTAATTGAAAATTTGGGATATGTAACAAATGCGGAAGTTAAATGCGAGGATGAGATATTGATGGGGAAGCATTCTCTGGAATTTTTGGTACTTCGTTGGGTCGACTTAGATACTGATGATGTAGTAATAGATGAAGCGTTGTTTGCTAGACTAAAGCCGCCCTCAAATTTGCGAAGTTTGCACATCTTGGGATATAAAGGTGGGAGCTTTCCCAAGTGGATGATGGATAGCCTTGTATCTTTCTTGCCACATTTAGTTGACGTATCGTTTAGATTTTGCAATAGACATGGACGTCTACCCTCACTGGACCAACTACCTTACCTCAAGTCTTTGTGTTTTTATTATATGCATGAATTGGAATATATCGGGTCGGACCAATCATCCCCTTCACCAGCATCATTTCCTAGTCTATTGAAATTGGAGATCAATTACTGTGAAAAATTAAAAGCCATGCCACCAACTCCTCATCTTGAGGAGTTAAGTCTAAGGAATGCCAACGGAGCGTTGTTGATAAATCAGATGATGCTTGGCCTTAATAAGTTGAAGAGACTGGAGATTGAAAGTACAGAGTTTCCAGAATGTTTGCCTGAGGAGGGTTTCCAAAGTCTCACTTCCCTTGAATCTCTTAAGATCGATTATTGTCATAATTTGATTTCCCTCTCGCAAGGTATGCGGCATCTATCGAAGCTCGTGGATCTTGATATTAGGGGTGTACAGAGCTGGATCTATCCAAAGACGAAAACGGCAACATCTTGGATTTCCATGGAGGCCTTCAGAGTCTCCGCTCCGTGAAAATCAAGAGCCTTTCCAAACTGACATCTCTCCCACAATGGATTCCACAGCTCCGCAGTCTCGAGCATCTCCAAATTCATAGCTGCGGCAATTTGAAGACATTATCAGAGCAGATCGACGCCCTTCAATCACTTCGATATCTCGATATTTCCTATTGCTACTCGTTGATATCTGGCAGTGTAAAGAATTCCAGGAGAGTTGCGAAAGAAAAGCAGGCGAGGACTGGGACAAGATTGCTCATATCCCGAATATACAATTTGGATGGTAGATCTAGCCCTAATTTTCTTCACTGAAGGTATGTGGGACCTTGTTTCCCAGATTTTTGCATTTATAATTTTCGGATATCGTGTTTCCATACTCGATTTGATTTGGGGAGGGACATGAAAAAATCGCTGAAAGGTTTGGGCGCATCGCTTCATTCCGAAGAGTGCGAGAAAAATGAGGAAAAATTCATACTTCGTCTCATCCAGCGATTGATTTCCCAAGGGTATATTTCTGCTCGAGGGGAGGACAGCGAAGGCGATCTTTAGCATTTGACCACAATCGACGCTCTCGATTTGCTGTTCACCCATTCTGCAGGGGTTCTCAGGTAAAATCCTTTTGCCAATCTTGAGCACCGCCTCAAGCAATCCGAGTAAATGTTTTGAAATTAAAAGAGGTCGTATTTGTGACTTCTCCATTTTGATTGTCCTGCACATTTTGTTTGGTTGACAATTGATATGTTCTTTGTCTCTCGTCGACAACGTCTGCGAAAGAAATGTGTGCTGCGTGAGGCAGAATGAATGGATGAAGCGGTAGTCATTGTTGTCGTTTCTCTTGATGACTAAATCAATCGCTACCGATGTGAAGTCTTATGTCGTGGACCTCGTGTGGAATCGGTTTCTCTTGTATCCACTCTCATCTTAGATTTTTCTTGTTCTGTGACTTCAATTGGCCATACTGATGATTATTGTGTTTGGTAGTCTTGCTTTGCCATGGTGATATCTGATGGATATTTTCGCCGAAGCCGTTGGCGAGGGCAATTTGCGATTGTGCGAAGTTTGTGAGAGAAGAAAGTACTTCAATGTGATTGCCTTTTGATTGCAAGAGGAAAGAATTAGGTGCACTGTCAATATTCACAATGTTATTTTATTTGAAAATTCCTTCTTATGTGGCATTCTTCCTATAGGGAGTTCCGGAACAAAACTTTCAAGCTCACTTGTGTTTGTTTGGTGTAACTGGAAATCTTGCACTTTGACGAATGCAAACCTTGTCTGATACATCTCCTCCCTCTATGCTACTGTTGCATCTGGTAAGTTTTGCTCATTTTTCTCCATTTTGTGACTTTGATGACTTTTTCAGTTAGCTTGTTATATTGTTCTTGCAGTAATTGAATTTATAGGAATCTGGTCTTTACATTGAAAATACAATGGAACCAATTAGTGATCACAACAGGAGCCTCTGCCATCTTACATCTAACTTATAATGGAACAGAACCAATGTAATTGTTCCAACTGGCAAAATATTGGGAATCGAACATGTATGCTAGCATGATCAGTGTTTTTGTCTTGCAGGAATCTATAATACCAAGTATTTCCAATATCCTATAGGCAGCATTGGGTTTTGCACATAATTAATGTGGAAATTTCTTTGTTTATAAATGTGGACTTTAAGTTCTGCTTTAATGACCTATGACTACTAAAGTTTTATCTTTGTAAATTGCTAGTTTCTTTTCTAAGGATTGATGAGTATGATTCAGTGATTTTTACTATCCCAAACTGCAGGATATGGATGTGGTTGAGGCGCTCATTCGAGGGCTAGTCTTGTTCCAAGGAAGATGTCTGATGGTGAGATTGATTTTTTTTCTTGAATACTTCAATTTGACCAATGATGGATTGTCTTTACAGCTAATAGCCATCTTTTCACCTTGATTTGCAGGTTAGTCACGATGAGCATCCAATATCTGGAAGAATGGACAAGCTTTGGGTGGTTTCTCAAGGCAAGGTGGCGCCTTTCTGTGGTAATTTCCAGGATCATAATAAGATACTTCAGTCCTCATCGAATCAGGTGAGTTTAGTTCTTGTCATCAGCCAAGAGTGGTTCAGTGAGATCACATCACATTACCTTATAAAACATAAAATGAGGCTTTGTTACATAGAGAAAGCCAAAAAGGATGAAGAGAGGATTGCTGCTGATATACATGATGCACTCACAGTAACAACGGCCCTCGTTTGTCATTTTGATTGGGGCTCATGGAAGGACGAGTCTTAAGTTTTTAACAACGAATATGCAGTATCACTTGCCAATAGGTTAAAAAGTTGTACTTTTGACTCTAAGTACAGAATTGCTTTTAGTGACTATATTGTAGGAGCCACAAAATACAATGTAAATTTATGTATGTGAATTGGTTAGATAATATCCTTTTAACATTTACAGGTCAATATTCAAAATAAGAAGCTCTCTTTCTTCCCATAACAGTTATTGTATAGATGGAAGGATAAATTTAAAACAGAGGTTTGAAAATGTGAATGAAACAGCTAAATTTTGAATGAATTATGTTGACCGAAACCCATTTAAAAACTGATTACCTGGTCAAAGAATAAAGTTTATCTTTCTTCTATTCAAATTCCCACTCCATCTCTTGATAAAGGTAGCTTTAACCACCAAAAAAGAAAAAATAATCGTGGTTTCATTGTTTAGAGAGGCAACAGTTAGATCAAACTAATTTTTGTTGGACTTTACTGTGATACCATGAAAGGTTCCATTTGTCAGCCTAAAGGAGATAGTGGAACTCAAGTCTCTGGTTCATTTTGAAAGCCAGAAAATGAAATTTATTGGATTGTTAATTGATGGAAATTGCTGTACTGTCTTCTCTTCTCAATCAGCTCATCCCACATCGAGATTTGACATGCCTTACCCTCTGACAGATTGTTTGCGGTTGCTTGTTCCAAGGACAGAGGCGATGTTGCTCTTCTTAAGCAGCAATATGGATGGAATAAAACTGCTAATGAGGTCATTATCATCGTAGAAGCTTATTGAACTCTGAGGGATCGAAGGCCTACCCTGCTGATCAAGTCGTGAGAGACATCAGCAGGAAGTTTGGTTTTGTGCTCTTCGACAGCTCTTCTAAAACCCCTTTTCTGGCCTGTGTGAGTAACAATAATGTTCATTGGTTTCATTCTGGGATATCGCTCTCAATCTCTCCCTCCACCTGTGATCTATATCTAATCCTTTCTGTTCTCTGAATCATTCAGGATGTTATGGCAGTTTTCCTTCCTTCTGGGGAATTGATTCTGGAGGCAGTCTTGTTCGCTCAGATGATGCAGAAGTCGTGAAGATGGGCTTTGGGAAGTCTTTCGCACCATTTCCTAAAGGTAATTATTTTTTCAGTTTGTTGATGCAGCTCCACTGGAATTTGGTCCATGCATTGCAATCTGAAAAGTAAGGATGGATGAGCTCTGCTGATATTAAGCAGAGTCCAGAGGAGAATGTTATGTTGTTTTTTTTTTTTTTTTTTTTTTTTTTTTTGGTAAGGTAAGATTTGTATTGATAAGACTTTGCACAAAGTACAAGAAAAGCCTGGCACCACCAAAACGAACACTCAAAAGGACCTAATTCGCGGGAGAGTGTAAGGGTGCCAAGTTCCAAAAAACAAACTGAACTAAGAAACAAAAGACCAAGCCAAAACTAAAAGAGAATGTTATGTTGTTGGGTAACAGCATTTTGGAAAAATTGGTTTTGAACATAAATTTATAATCTAAGGTTAAGATTGTGTTCTTTACCTGTATCCATGTATTGAAATGTGCCTTTTCATGTACAATGTTGCTCTTCCAATGGTTTTTGAGTGCCAAATCATTCACATGTTAATGTTGCCTTCTTTTCCAACTCAGGATGCTTCTTTACCAGCTCTAAATGTTTGAGGAGTTACGATCATGCACCGAATGAGGTGAAGCCAGTTCCTAGGGTAAATAGCTTTGGCTGAGTACAAAGCGCTACATTTGAAGTGGTGCAGAGACTAAGGAGTCCAGTATGCCTAGAGTTGGGAGTGCTGAACTTGTCCTTGCACTGCCGAGTCATGTGCATTGTGGCCCCTTTTGGCCAGGCCATTAGCTATTGAATGGCCTTCTGTTGCTTATGACCCAGTCACCCTTTCTCATACACTGACAATTTTTTCAGCTCTAATGGTCCGTTGCTCTATATTGAGAGTTTGAGATGACATCGTTTTTATGCAGCTGTATATGCACTTATAAAACCAAGCCTTTACAGAACCTGATCATGCTTTGTGCAGTAATATCTTTCTGGCATTTCATTTAGTTGTCATGCAAAGTCTATCCAATGTAATATTTTCCGCATAGAATCTCTACTAGTAAATCAGACCAGGACGATATTGTCATATGCAAACAAATGTGAACCGTTATAACTTGGAGTGTGCTGGTTCTCATGTGGAAATCAAGTTTACACAACACCTTGTGAAGGGTCATGTGAACTTTAATAACAGACAATGATAGCATGTTAGATATTAAGGCTAAAGCGGTAACCTCTCATGCAATTTTAAAGCTGTCAAAATGAGCTTGATGCCTGTCAGTACAAACTTAACATGAAGATAGAGGTAGCTATATTGACATATGAGCTCTCGCTAAAATTTCTTACATAAGTAAGTAATGGTTTTGATTTATGTGCAGTCTGCATAGCACAAGCTGCACAACTACCTTACTAGTCCTGCTTAAAAAAATTCTGGATATCCACTTCTTTTTGTTTAATTACTCTGCACAAAATTTGTATTCAACATGTTCATGGATCTCTATACACCATCAAGTATACTATGAGCACCGTGCTTAAATTAGGTCTCCACCTATCTATATGTAGACTTAATATCGACTTAGCTACAGCTTTTGGTAGGTCTGGGGCCTTAAACAACTTGCAGACGCGCTACTCACCTTTGCCTCTCCTAAAGATAAACCTAATTGTGGCTAAATGAGCCAGAACATCCCCACCCACAGGTTTCTTTGGGTCTAATATGAACACAGCACCGCCTAGATCATCTACGACCGAAACAAACAAAATCATAGACAAAGTCATCAAAAATCATCTTTCATATTTCCGAGTTACTCAACTTGAGTTTTGAGAATACAAATGATTTTTCCTTAACTCAAGGACTGTAGCTACTGCAATGGTGCGATTTGAATGTCATGTAACATAAACAAAAGCCAGATTGCTCGTGTAAGAAAGTTCAACAAAGTTTTTTTAATTATCAAAAGAAAATTATTGCGAACTCAATGGAGATGATGTTGGGTAATTAGCTTTCATATATTGTGACTAGATTTTTCTCGGGCTCATTAAAACCATGATATCCACAAACTGTTGACCTTAAACCCATATGCTATTGTGTGTAGTTAAAAACATATTGCACTGATTAATTTTATGTTTTTTTTTCTTTATGACGAAACATAGTGATTGATAAATTTCATTTCATTTGAGGTTATTCGAAATGACACTGAATAATTTTCTTTTGGTTACATCTCTTATGAAGTCCTATGACCTTTCAATGACATGCCATGCTTGATTAAGTTCCTACGAGAATATAAGGCTGTATTATTTGCATTCAATTGGCTAAACATAAATAGAAGAAGCAGAAAGGATACTTCGGCCTTACCCTTATGATATATTTTGCATTTGATACACAAAGGTGACATTGTAGTTGACAAATCTTTTGGGTCACCATCACAGTTAGAGAAAGTATCTCATGTCATTCATGAATGGTTTGTTGTCGAGCACATGAAACTTAGGGACAAGCTATGACAAGGGTGACAAAGTGTCCATTGCAGAGAAAGGAAATGAACAAGTGCTTGGGAGCTCATTATATGCCTCTTGCGGTCAATACGATGACTAACATAAATTGCAGATTAACAAAAAAAAGCACTTCGTCTGCCTTCCTGGTTGGAGAGACTCCTTCAGTCCTTCGCATCGGTGATGCCTCCTAGTGTTATCTGAAAAACATGTGTTGTCAAGTTCAACATATATGGAATATCTCAGTCTCATCTTATTGACAGATGAGCTCTTCCTAAATTTTTTGATTAAATTAAGTGATGGTCTTGATAGATGTGCATCATCTACATAACAGCACAGCTAAAAATAACATACCGGTCCTTCTGAGGAAAATTCTCAATAGCTGCTTCTTTTTGTTTAATTCCTCTGGACAAAATTCCTATTCAACATGTTCATGGATCTCTAGGCAACATCAAGTATAAAGTGAGCATCATGCTTAAATCAGGTCTCCACCCATCCCTATTTAGACTAATTATCGACTTTCTCACAGATTTTGATCTAGACTTCCAGATATTTTACTTGGTCTCAGCAGCATGGTCTGAAAAATTTCAACGAATTATATAACTAGAGGAAGATTTGTAGTATGGCTTCATCAATGGTTGGGTATTTTATTTCCATAGCACAGGCAGCGCATGTAAGTATACTACAAGTATACTGCTCATATTCTAGTCTCCACCTATTCATATATAGACTTAGTATCAACTTTCTCTCCAATTGATATTAGATTTCTAGAAATTTCGTTTAATGTCTGCAGTGTAATCTGGTAAATTTCAATAAAGTGTATAGCTAGACGAAGATCAAGACAAAAAGGATATAGCTTCAGCTTTAGGTAGGTCTGGGGCTTTGAACACCTTGCAAACCCACTGCTCACTTTTGCCATTCGTAAACATCAACCTAATTGTGGTTGCATGACCCAGAACATGCCCACCTGCATGCTTCTTTGATGCCACTGAAACAAAGAAATCAAAGAAAAAGTCGTCAAAAAAATTATCTTTTTTGCTTAACTCATGGACTGTGGCTACCGTGTGCATCACTAGTTTACACCAAATAGCTGGGTTCTTGAGATTTACGAGAACCAGTATGAGCTTAGTGTAGTCACCAAATTGCTATTTTTCAGTGTGCAACCATCAAAGAGCTAAATTGGATAAGATCCTTTAACGGATGCATGACTAGGTGGGAGAAATGAGATGTGATGCGGTACCTTGATTGGTCATGTACACTGCCACATTAAATTCCTCGGCTATCTTAAGTAAGCATGAGACCATTTGTGCCAATGTTTGCTGCAAGTGGAAATCTATTAGTGTCAAACTAGATGAGCTGAAAATTTGCAACTCGCATGATTTGATGGTTTCGGAATCGACCTGACGCCCTGCAAGTTATCCCCTTCCATTATATTCCACTCGAAAGAGAGCGATCACTGAATCCACAATCTGAAAGATATTAGTCAGCTAGGGTCAACCATCGACACCTTACAAAATGTGTGCAGTTTGATTCTTGAGCACTGTCTTACCAGGAACCTAAATGGTTCTTCAGACACCTTGGCAGCCAAACTGAGAAGGAAGTTATACTGATGCTCAGAAGTAGAGGCACGGGCATAAATGATCTTCAAATTCATGGAAAGACTAGACTACAGCAAGTACATTAGCCAGAAAAGAAGGAAGACTTGCCACCAGTGTAGAAAGCATTGCTTCCATTACGTGCGACGGCACCAGGATCCATGCCAAATCTTTCAGCTATTTGTACAATTCAATCATGGCAACTGCAGGTGTACCAAGTTAAGAAAGTGCATATGCGCTTACATGGACATAAGCCGAGTATGAAACAAAAGCAGCTCTGTTGAGGTCAAGGAAATGACCAACAGATTATAATAGGATACAAAGTTTTTCTGTGGCGAGGTATGCTACCTTGCCCTTTGCCCCTCCCACGTGAGTTGGCAGCTGTTAAAAATTGTTAGAATCGTGGAATCCAAAACCATAAGATATCATCTCATGGAACGGGATCAGCTTTAATGAAGAGTGATGGAAAGAAGGGAAAATAACGTTGTAGGATTTGCATATATAGTAGAGTACTTCAAGCATCCTATTCAACTGATGATCAACCCAAGTCCAAGTCTGACAATGACTATGGCTTCTGATTGGTTATGACCTAGTACGCTCTCCTGGCCTTTTTCCTACTTGGTTTGAACCACTATAGATTGTTCCAGTATGCTGATTGCCGTTTACAGAAGATGAGAGTGCCAAACTTCCAGAATCACCTAATAAACACGTTCCGATGCCAATATTAACCACAGCTTTATTCTTTACTAGAAATTCAATCATTATCTTGCTATTTATGTTGTTCATCTAGGAAACATAACATGAAATAGAAGTTAACGACGAAAACCTAACATGCAATTCTGACCAACCTGAGTAGTCACAAACAGGGTATGTGCAAGCTGTGTTTTCCCAGACCTGAAGTGACGTTAGCAGCATTTTCTGAGAAAGCCAACTAACAAAAGCAACTAAAAGTTCATCAAGGGTAACGTTATTGGACTGTGCTTGTCACTGAGATACGCCAAATGCTTCTGTAATTGCCTGAGTTTCAGTACCACCTGTTTAACATTGCAGATCCGGGGAAAGCTGTTTTTGGTGAAACGCATGAAGAATAATATACACAATCTACAAAAGAAAGTCTATTACCGCCTAAAAGCTCATTGAGGGCTTGGCTTCCAGTTGTGATGCAAATAACTGACTTGCTCTGGAAAAAACAAAGACATTGAAAGTACTTTGTGTTTAGAGCAAGTGCAGTTTTCTACAGTCGATATGCTAATTTGCAGGCTTTATTTCAAGGGTCAATGACTCATTCAGGTCTTCCGAACCATTTTTGGCTCGAAATTTGCTGAATTAAGGACTTACTCTGAGCATAGCTTCAATTCCCGTAATAAAACGAGAATTCTGATGAAAACAAAGAGAAGTTATTGTGAGATGCATATAGAAGTTGCAATTGATTACATCGCCATCTCAGCAGGATAAGAAGAAATGAAGCTCTAACCACTATCTTTTCAGCTGATTCACATATCTTATCAACTTTTGCTTCAGAGAAACCTTTGGTTCTAGTTAAGTGCTACAAAAAACAAAACAAAGACAGAGGAAATCACCTTAGCCAAATAATACCTCCACTTAATTTTCGGAACTGAATATCAGATATACCTTCTCTGTATGCATCATCAAGACATTTGCAAGTGTCGATCCCCGCATCCTGTATCTTTTTCACATCTCCAGCGTGGATTCCCTGAGAAATACCTGCAAACGAAAAAAAAACAACCCACCATCGTGTTTAACTCTATATTTTCTGGTGAATGTAGAATGTCAAGTGTTCCAATAGTGATTGTTGACGAATTTAGCTTAAGAGATTCGTTATGAATCCATCTATGCCGTAAATACATGGATAATAGATGTAACGATGGTGCAATTACTATGTGATGTAACATAACAAAGGCCAAATTGCTCTTGTATGATTTAGAAGACATACGTCAAAGGAGGTGAATTAGACGTATCATATTCAAGTAGTGGCGGAAATTACTTCTTGTCATTTAAGGAAAGAAAATTAAACTATCGCATGCACAGAAAATCACGACAAGTTCAAGAGGAAGTCGAATGGACACTCAGAATCATTCTTGGCAATCACATCACGAAAAGGAAATGAATTGAAATTTGTGGAGCTCACGAACTCACTTGAGAGCTGAAATGAAGGGGTTTCTAGTCTACTGAGTCACAGGCTGCAGCCTTAACATGAACAGCTTTTCCATCATCCTGCATATGCTCTTAGTTGGACATTTCACTTTTTTCCCCTGAAGATTTACCTTCAAATCTTTCGCTACGATTTTCTCTTACCCCTGGCGCTTCTTGTTCAAAAGAATCAAGAATAGAAGGATTTCCATTAAATAACATATTCATTCCATCGTCTGACCCACGTAGCTGTCCATCCTTCATCTTGAGCTTCTTGGCAAGCTTCCTTTCCAATTTCAGATCCTCCTCGGCAGATATATCAGCTTTCCGCATGACACGCTCGAGATACTCTTTGACCTTAGTCTTTGATTTTCTCTTCACAATATTCTTCACTTTGCTGGATTTCAGCGAACCAGAAATGTCCTTCAACGAAAACTCGAGCTTAACCATCACGTTAAACTAAGTTTTCCGGTGAATGTAGAATGTCAGGACAAAAGCATTTCCTAGATAATCACTGACAATCTAGCGTTCCAACAGATATTATTGATGAATTTAGCTTAGGATATTCGTTATTAATCCTATTGGGAATAACGGATCCCCGAAAACCGGATTCGACACCGAATCGAATCCCTAAATCAAGCGGAAGACGAAGCCCAAGAAAACGACACGTATCACCGATCCTAAAGCACACCACAGAGTCGAGCGTACCTTGTTAGCCACAGATTAAACACCGTCGTTAATGGAGGAAGAGAATCCGGTCGATGAAGCCTTGAAGGGAAGAAATTGGAAGCCGTATGCCTCGTTCTTCGGGAGAGAAAACGCGGGGGAGAAGCGTACGTTGATTGTGCCAAAGGGTACATTTCTCTCTCTCTCTCCTCCCTTTATACCTTCCCCTCCACGGGCCCTATTCTCGTGGGCCGGGCCCTTTGGGCCCAACTTGAGCGGATGGACCTTGAGCCCATCTTATAAATCCATCATCTCCCACTCGCACATGGTGGTGCAAAACCAACATGGGCGGACAGCCCTACTCAGCCCCATCGAGAGAAAAATCCAGCATAGACTCTCTTAACATGGTGGGCCGAACATAATCCTCTTTTCCTCTCTTCAACATTCATACCAGTGAATAATCCGTGCGACCAAAGCATACTTTGAGAGCTCGTTGCCATACATCATCTGTTAGGAATATATAGCAGCTCATAATAGGCATCACACTCCGAGTAGATTTAATATGCAGTACCCTAGATCAATCGATCACATTTATATCTCTCTTGATCTCTTTTAAACAATGATATATTTATTGTATTCATAATTATGATTATCACAAAGACAGTCATAATTGGTTAACCGGTGAATACAAAACTACAATGTGATTCTCCAAAATCGATCTTCCTCTTTTCTTCAAACTCTTAATTTCAGTCCAGTTTGCTTTTCTAGAAATGCCCCATTAGATCGAATCACTCATGACCATTGGCAACATCCTAAGATAGCAAACACTAAATAGAAATCTTGAGAATAAGTAAGAGTCATGAGGGGACTAAGAAATTGAGGAACTCTCATCCTCAAGAGTCTCACACGACATAAAAGTTGAGATCAAACTTTTGCCACTCTTATTGGTCGTCTCATGCATACGTAGTATGAAATACGTATTACGGTATTAACTCCTTTCCCATGGAGCGTATGTCTATACCTTTCAATACCGTACAGATGATAGTTCAGACATACCCAATGTCTAACTTGAGTTCACGTATCTACTCATTCATAAAATTCATCAAAACTTACATCTGGCATCATAGACAGATTAAGTAAAATGTGTGGGGTATTTTTACTTTCGGACATCGTAAGAATTATGTCCTCATCTTAACACTCAGTTAAGGCGACATACGTGTTTTAAGCTTGAGCTCTCGATTATCACCTAGATAATAAGCTTAAAAACAGTCTCATCTCTATTTATCACACAGTAAACAGAGGCGATTACCCGTGTGAGTGGGCTAATCTAATATCTGTCCGACATACTTCTCAACCTAAAATAATGCACTAAGCATTAAGATGCATAAGGATTAAACAAAGATTCATAGGCATTAATGATGAAAACACAAATTCATCAAATTGTGAACACTTAGGGAAAATACTTATTCAAGACATCGGTCTCTACGCAATCCTAAAAATTTCATATGGCCACAAAACACATCTCTAGGTATTGGCTTTGTCATAGGATCTGCTACCATTCCATGCGTAGTATGTACTCTAAGTTCACATCTTTTCGTGCAACCATATCCTTGACAAGATTATACTTGGTATCTATAGGTTTGGTCTTGCCATGATATTTTGGATCTTTGGTGTACACTTTTGCTGCTTGGCTACCACGGTTAACCAATAATAAATCTGCAGCACTTTTAGTAACACCTAAATAATCCAAAAATCTCTTAAGCCAAACATCTTCTTATCTGCCTGGCGATAATACCACGAACTCAACTTACATCGTGGACAAGGCTATACACTTCTGTTTCTTACTGCTCTAACATATGGTGCCATTATTCGGTAAGAAAACAAACCCAGAGATAGATTTCCTTTCATTTAAATCTCCTCTCCAATCAGTATTAGAATAGCCTTAGGGTCGTAGATCCTTTTCCTTAATAACTCAACGTATAATCAGCAGTTCCCTTTAGATACCTCAGTATTCTCTTAACGGCTTTCCAATGTGCTTGACCTGGATTGGATTGACATCTGCTCATCATTCCGTCTACAAAGCGTATGTCGGGTGTTGTACACATCATAGCATACATCAAGCTCCCAACAGCACTAGCATAAGGAACATGTTTCATTTGTTCCTTCTCTTGTGGAGTCCTTGGACACAGACTATGGCTCAATCCTTCACCTTTTTGCAATAGGAGTGTTTATGGATTTACAATCACATATCCTTCAACTCAAAGTTAGAAGACAACTATCTCTTGATAGTATTAACCAACCCCATATTGCTTTCGGCAATTAGTATATCATAAACATATAATGATATGATCACAAATTGATCATTGGATCTATTGATATATACACAATGATCATCGTCAATCATTGTAAAATCATATGCCACTATGGCATTATGAAAATGTATATACCTTTGTCTCGATGACTGCTTAAGGCCATATTATCGACCCCCAAAGTCAACATACCTTTTCTTCTTGGCCTTTAACTATGAAACCAGCAGGTAGTTTCATATATATTCATTCATCTAATTCTCTATTGAGGAAAGCAGTCTTTACATCCATTTGATGTAACTCAAGATCTAGACTAGCTACTATTGCCGAGAATAATGCGAATCAAAGTAAATCTCACTACAGGAGAAAATGTACTTTCATAATCAATTTCTTCCTGTTGATTATACCTCTTCACCATAAGGCGAGCCATACGCCTTTTATTGAGCCATCAGCCTTTCGCTTTATTTAGAGAACCTACTTGTTCCAATAGCTCTGCGTCCTTTTGGAAGATCAACCAGTTCCCAGACTTGGTTTGATTTCATTGACTCCATTTCCTCTTTCATTGCATGAATCCATTTTTCCTTATTAGGGCAGTTCAGAGCCTCAATAATATTTCTTGGCTCATCCTCATCTTGTGGAGCAACTATAAAAGTTTCCCTTTCAATGTCAAAACATCGACGGGGGAATACTTTGGCGACTTGTTCACCGTATGGGAGATTGTACACTTAGCACATCATTCCCATCATGCTCCCACTTGGATTAGGTAATGATGATGTCGTCACATCAGGTGGTTGCAATTGAGAATGAGTTGAATTCAATTCATTACATATCATATTACTCCCACTTGAACGAAGTCAACCGACATTATTATCTTAATCCAAGGTTTCAAATAGGGAGTTATTTTCCCTTATTTCGCCCCCTTAGAAAATTCATCCACTAAGGATGTGACATCCCGTGATTCAAATTCAGTTATACTCCCACTTTTCTGCTCACCTATGAACACATACCATTTTGAGTGTTCGCAGTATTTCATGAAAATACTCTTATTTTCTTTGGGACCCAATTTCCCAAACTTGTGAGAGGACTCATGAATATAGGCAGCACAACCCCATGGCTTAAGAAAACTTAAGTCCGGTGTTCTAACTGTTCATAACTCATATGAAGTGGAAATAACTGATTTGGAAGGCATCCGGTTAAGTATGTTGGCAGATTAACAACGCATCACTCCAAAAGTGATAGGTAAGTTAGCATGCGCCATCTTAGACCTAACAATTCCAAAGTAGGGTTCTGTTTCTTCTCTCTCGCAACACCATTTTGTTGAAGAGTATATGGAATAGACAACTATCTTTCTATTCCTTTTTCATCACATAATTTTCTGAACTTATCGATAAATATTCTTAACCTCGATCGGATCTAAATACCTTTATTTTCTTGTCTAATTGATTTTCTGCCGATTCATAAACATTTTGAAACAACTTATGCCTCAGATTTATGAGAAATCAAATAGACATATCCGAATCGAGTAGAATCATCTATAAAAGTGATGAAACAAACAGCCCATTGCCTTCCGCTCACATTCATTGAACCACATATGCCCAAATGGATTAAATGCCGAGGAAATTCAGCTCTTTTACCTTTTCCAAATGGTCTCATTGTCATTTTCCCTACTAGGCAATGCTCACATATGGACAAATCAACTTTTTCAATATTGCCCAACAAGCCCTTTTTGGCTAGTCTTTTCATATGTTGTTGTTGGCCCATATGACCAAGTCTAGTATGCCACACAATCACATCATTATCATATAAGGTAGAAGACGTGAAACAAGGGAATAACATATTGACATCATCACAGTCAACGTTTAGTACAATAAAACTATCTAGAAAGTGACCACAACCATAGTAGTTTGTATCTAAACACAAATCTACACCTTTATTATGGAAGTTCATACCAAAACCAAGCTTAACCAACACTAAGACGAGACACTTAAATTTCGACGAATCTCTAGAGCATATAGAACATCAAGATGCGTCCACCATGCATGTTCAATTGGCAGGTGCCAATTCCTTTACATCAGCTCTAGAGTTGTTTCCAATATAGATCCACTTAGTTCCAATTGGTATCGTCGGAATTCCACGAAGGATCCTCTATCCTTTGCTACATGGTCTGTCGCTCATGAATCTACATTCCACAAAGGATTAGATTCAGCCTATAATGCAGAACTTAACACATAAGCAAAGTTCTCAAATGTACAAGAGGTGTATAGCTTCTTTGGCTCACGACAGTCGCGAGCATAGTGACCTCTCTTGTCACAATTGTAACATCACACCCTTAACATTTTCTTCACTTGAGGACGTTTTCCTCTCTTGTGTTGGTTAACTCTTAATTTCTTGCAATAAGGATTTGATCCTTTGCATTCCCACATATTGAACGAATCAATACGCTTGTGCTTAGAGCACAAAGCCCTTTCTGAGCTAGAACTAGCATAGCAAATGTCTATTTACGGCTCAAATACCGTTAAGCGGTCCTCTACTAGCTCAAGGTGGTGCACGACACCCTCAATGTCTTCCATAATGTGGTCATGAGCTTCTAGTGCTTCTTGCTTTTCCAGCACATATTAAATCTTCATATTCAATATTTCACAATTATTGCCGTTCATATCAGCAATTACATTCTCAGTTGCTGAACCATCGATCTGAACACATCAGACATATATGCACGAATAATTAATGCCTATCATTTATGCATCCCTATTTGCATAGACCCATCATATTAATAAATAATTTCAAGTAAGGCTTCAGAATCAAAAGGTCACTATGTTTCCAATCATCCTCCAAAAATCCTAACTTAAAATTATTATTAATATAATTATCTTATGCAAATAAATCCTATGAAGTTACAAAAACTTCTATTACTACCCTGACTAATTACCCACAAAGAACCAAAGCAATGGCGAAAGCGAGATAAAAAATCTTAACATTCAATAAAATAACAATGCTTTCACATGATACAACTAATATATCGGTTGCTACATCAACAACAATCGGTAGTAATAATTACATAATCAATCAAAGAAATAAATAGGGAATGTCCCTTCTAATCTATCGACCATAATATCTCGAGAAAACTGAAGGTACATTTGCCAACCATGGAAAAAAACTTTTGGAGAGTTTTCATGTCGCTCCAAGGCGCATTCACTCGGCGCCATGTGGCGCTCAATCTAGGGTTGAAGTCTTGTCCAACTCAATCCATAGTGCTCTCTCACAAAAGCTTCCACCGACTTCCTATAACCGGGACCACGTTGACCTCCCATAGCCGATCCAACACTTTGCTTGCCATTCGGGTGGAAGAGTGTTCATCAAAGCCGGCACCTTCTGAAAATCCGGCATAAGATAACCATTCCGGATGATTTCTGTATCATCCGATTGACCCGACCACATGTGATACTAAATCACCGTCATGCCACCTAGATAATCGGCTAACTCTTTCATCAGCCTCTTAAGTCTTGCATTTCCCTCATGCGTTCTCGGGATTGCAGGTATCCTTGCATAACGCATCATAGTTCCTGCAACAAATGCAGAATTAAAAATGGATCACTTATAATCCATAATTAATATAAGAGAAAATACATAATTTTTCAAAATTCATGCAACAAATGCAGAATTAAAAATGGATTAATGCAGAATTAAAAATGGATTACTTATAATCCACATAGGCATGACTGAAAAGAAAACAAATTCCTTTTTTTTTTTTTTTTTTTCGGGTCAACGGTCAAAGTCAACGGTCAACGATCGGTCAACGGTCGGGTCAACGGTCGCGCAGGTCGGACCGGTTGGACCGGACGGACCGGTCGGACAGTCGGGTCGGGCCGTCTTCGGAGTGGACGAAGCCGAGGCCGCCGGCCGCGCGTGCGGTGGGCGACGTCACGCGAGCGTCGGCGCACGTGCGCGGCACGCGCCGAGCTTCCTCGGGTCGGTCACCGTTGGGTCGGGTCGGTCGCCGTCGGGTCGGGTCGCCGGCCGGTTACGGCTGGCCAACCGTCGTCGGCTCGCGTCATCAATGACGCGTCATCCCCAGAAGCGATTATCGGCCGTTGGTGACGTCACGATGACGTCGGCCCGATGACGTCGGCACGCGTCGGTCAGCGGACCGCGCGTGTCGGTTCGCCGCCAGCCGGCGCGCGTGCCGGTTCGCCACCGGCGCGTGTGGCGCACGTATTTAGCGAAGCCCGCTTCCCGGCGCGTCGCGCCCACGCCGCGCCTTCGGGCGCGCGTGTGGGGCGTGCGGCGGCTTCGGCGGCGGTCGACACATCGTCGGACTCGTCTCGACGTCGCGCTTCCCCCGGTGCCTTCAGAATTTTATTTCGACTTACGAAAACTCAGAAAAAAGGCCGAAAAGCGCTCGGGTGTCGGGATTTTCGCCCGGTTCCGTACGGCCGAAGGGATTTCGCGAAAAATCAATCAAAAACATCAGAATTGATCGGAAAACGTGAACTAGGGCTCTGATACCAATGTTGGGAATAACGGATCCCCGAAAACCGGATTCGACACCGAATCGAATCCCTAAATCAAGCGGAAGACGAAGCCCAAGAAAACGACACGTATCACCGATCCTAAAGCACACCACAGAGTCGAGCGTACCTTGTTAGCCACAGATTAAACACCGTCGTTAATGGAGGAAGAGAATCCGGTCGATGAAGCCTTGAAGGGAAGAAATTGGAAGCCGTATGCCCTGTTCTTCGGGAGAGAAAACGCGGGGAGAGAAGCGTATGTTGATTGTGCCAAAGGGTACATTTCTCTCTCTCCCCTCCCTTTTATACCTTCCCCTCCACGGGCCCTATTCCCGTGGGCCGGGCCCTTTTGGGCCCAACTTGAGCGGATGGACCTTGAGCCCATCTTATAAATCCATCAAATCCAGCTACGTCACGAATACACGGGAAAAAAGACATCCGGTGGATGTCACGTAACATAACGAAGGCTGAATTGCTCTTGGATGATCAGAAGATAAAAACTAAAAACTATCGTGCACGCGCAGAAAATCGCGACAAGTTCGAGAGAAAGGCCGAGATGTAAGAACGCCAATGGATTCACGGTGATGTTCCAGGAAAATCGAGCTAAACTGAGCAACCGAAACCGAAATCAAGCTCATGCACTTAGCAGTATTCAGAGTCACTTAACATCGACATTCAAAGAGATATACGGTCAACTTGAGAACAGAGACCAGAAAATCACGATGATCAACTTCAGAATCAAACGGCCATGGAGTTCGGTGCGTCTACGCAGGAGAAGAGACTTTGATTTGTGGATTTTGGAAACGATCGCAAATCGGAGGGAATCTATATAGATTTAGAGGCGGGAAGTGGGGAAGAATGGCTATTGGCTTATTCTTCTTTTTCTTTCTTTTTCTTTTTTTTTTTTATAGAAAAAGAGGTTTGATGGAGTTTTGTTATTATAAATTGAGCTTTAATGGATCTGATAAATTCTTAAAATCTTTTTAAATCCACTCTTAAAGAGGATGAGAAAATTGGGTATGACTTTTTTTTTTTTTGGACTGAATAATTTAATTTGATTTGGCTTAGTTTTGTACTCACCTTCGTCTCGCTTGGTTTATAATTTTCTCAAATTGGACCGCATAAATTTCTTCTTACAAAAGGAAAATAATCGATCTGCATTGTGGTCAATTCTTGGTTTAATTGCATTGTGCTCAAACTCCGCACTTATCGCTCATAAAATCATGAAAATATCAATCAACAATTAAGCTTATTCACAATGACTTGCCAAGCACTCACTCGTGACCGATTTGGTTGTGCTGAACCTTAATCGGCATACATCCTAAAATTTGTAACTAGGTGATTTAGTAAAGAGTGACGGACATGGAGTGTGTTTAATGTCTAGAATTTAATTAAAATTGAAAGTGCATTGCTTACATTATTTAAGACTGCAGGTGTACTAAGTTAAGAAAGTGCACATGCGCTTACATGGACACAGGACGATTCAAAAACACAAGTATCTTTGTGTAGGATTTGCAAATAAAGTAGAGCATCTTCAAGCATCACATTCGACTAATGATCAACCCAAGTCCGAGTCCGACTATGATTAAGGCTTTTACTCGGTTGTGACATAGTACAAACTAGTACAAACTCTTCTGGCCTTTTTCCTGCTTGGTTTGAGCCACTGTACATGCGCTCCAGTAGACTGACTGCAGATTACAGAAAATGAGAGTGGCATACTTTTAGAATCACCTAATAAACACATCATGATGCCAAGATCACCCACATCTTTATACTCCATAGAAATTCAATCATTATGTTACTATTTGGCATTTTTCATCAGGAAAAAAAAAAAAAACAAATGCAACAGAAGTTCAAGACAGAAACCTAATATCCAATTCAGACCAACCCGAGAAGTAACGCATGGGGTACATGCAAGCTGTGTTTTCCGCGACCTGAAGTGACGTTGGCAGCATTTTTCTGAGAAAGCTAATTAACAAAAAAGCAACTAAAAGTTCATCAAAGGTAACGTTGTTGGACTGTGATTTTCACCCAGGTTCGCCAAATGCTTCCGTAATTGCCGGAGTTTCAATACCACCTGTAAAGATTGCCAAACCGGTGAAATTTGTTTCCGTTGAAATGCATGGAGCAAAAGACACAGAGTCTGCAAAAGAAAGTCTGTTACCGCCTAAAAGCTTATCGAGGGCTTGGCTTCCAGTAGTCGATTCTCTCCACATTATTCTTCACTTTGCTGGATATGAGCGAATCAGAATCGTCCTTCAACGAAGACTCGAGCTCAACCATCGTGTCAAACTCTATGTTTTCTGGTGAATGTAGAATGACAGGACAAAAGCATTTCCTAAATGATCAATGACAATGTAGCGCTCCAACAGTCTTTATTGATGAATTAAGCTTGGGACATTCGTTATTAATCCAGCTATGTCACGAATACATGGAAAATAAGAGGTACAAATGGTGCAATTCCAAGGTTACGTAACATAAGGAAGGCTGGAATTGCTCTTGTATGGTCAGGATACAAAAACTGAAAAGTGAAAACCACTGCACGCGCAGGAAATCACGGCAAGTTCGAGAGAAAGCTCGAGATGTAAATCACGGTAATCACAGCCATAGCTTCATCGAACCATTTGCATCTCAATTTTAACTTTCGGAACACGGATCAGAAAATCACGATAATCATCTCAGAATCAAAGAATGCACCGAAACGCATTACGAAAACGCATTATGAACAGAGGAGTTTTCTACACTCCGTTTTGCCGTAACGCACGTTTGTTTGTTGATCGTTTCGAGCAGGTCTTCTGCTCCGTCGTCAACGTCCTCTCGTTCCACCATCTTCTGCTCTTTGGCTCTGAACATCAACGAGCGAACACGAGACAAAACTCAGAATCATCATCGCCGGGCGATCGCGCCGCGGAAAGGGACATGAGGTGAGATCAAGCGGAGCTTCGTGAAACTCACCTGAGAGACAAAAGCATCTTCGACGAAGATGGAATTTCACTCTGCGCAGGAGGAGAAACTTTCGATTTTTTTTTTTTTTTTTCGCAGATTTTGGAAACGATCGGAAATTGGAGGGAATCTTATATATACAGAGAGGCGGGAACCGGGGGAATGGCTCTCGGCTTATTTTTCTTTTTTTTTTTTCTCTTTTAAGAAAAAGAGGTTTAACTTATTTATTTATTTATTTCACATTAAATAACTCAGTTTTTTTTTTTTTTAGCTTGGTTTTATATTTATATTAATCCTGTTCGGCTTATAATTTTCTTAAATTGGACTGAATTAAGTTCTTAAAAAAGGAAAAGAATCAATCCATATTGTCGTCAATACTTGGTTTAGTTGCATTATGTTCAAACTGCACGCTTATTGCTCACAGAATTAAGAAAATATCAATGAATAATTGAGTTATTTGGAATGACTTGCTAAGAACTTACTCGTGACTAGTTTGGGCACATGTCCTAAAATTTGTAACTCAGTGATTCAGTAAAAGGCAATGAACATGGAGCATGTGTTTTCTTTTACAGCAATCTTCTCGAATGTTTTTGTCTTGGGCTCTTGTTGTTCCTTGTTCCATTTCACGTAAGCCGTTTGATGTTTGCCCTGAGCGAGAGGCATTTGCTTTTGTTGGGCTTGTTTCTTGAATTTGGAGTGAGGCATTACCATCTTGAGATGACCTGTTTTCAAATCATTGGTAAAACAGTGGCTTTCTCAAATGAATGAAGCGCGGCAAGAGAGTTTGGTTGCTTTGTCGCCTCACCAGTGCATTCGCCTACCCTGAGAGGAAACTTGAGTTTTGGTGAGATTTTACTTAACTGGTCACAGCGTAGATTCATGACCACCAGCAAGAGAGTGCAAGATAGGAACAAGGACAAGAGGGTCCATGATCTCGAAATTGCCACTGAGAAGCAAAAGTGGTGTCAAAGGTGTTGGTTTTGATGGAAATGATGAAAAAGGAACTCGAGATGATAATCCCTATGAGATCGCTGGATCTATAGCCAAGCAAACGGTATGGTGGATTTTATTCGGATGTCACCAAAATTGTTTTGAGTTGTGTAAGGATAAGAAGGGGGTATTGTGGTTAGAGGAAGAGGAGAGATTGATTAGGGGACATTCTGGCATGGCTGTTGAATACGTGACTAGGATGTTGATGATGTCGGTTGATAAATGGCTTCCTCTAGACAAAATTGCTCATTTCATGAGAGAGTCTGGTTTGCCAGCTGATTTTAGGAGCAAGTGGGTACACGAGTATCCGCAACACTTCAAAGTGGTTAAATCTCCAGATGAAGTTGATTACCTCGAGCTCATAGAGTGGAATCCTGCTTGGGCTATCGCAGAGTTGGAGAAGCCCATATTGGGGGTATCAGAATTTGCCTTTTCATACTCCAGGGTTGCTTTCCCTATCTTTCCCCTTGAAGTTTCCTGCTAGTTATAAGAAGGTGTGTAGATATGGAGGGAAGATTGAGCACTTTCAAAAAAGGTCTTACTTGACTCCTTACGTTGATGCATGTTGCCTTCAAGCTGGATTGAAAGAATTCAATAAGAGATCCATTGCAGCAATGCACGAGTTACTTAGCTTCACAATGGAAAAGAGGTTGGTAACCAATCACCTCGCGCACTTCCGACAAGAATTTGTGATGCCTCAAAAGCTTATGAGACTCTGTTGAAGCATTATGGTGTTTTCTATGTCTCGAGAGGGGAAAGAGGTTTAGTGTGTTCTTCAAAGGAGCTTATGAAGGTGCGGAGCTAATTCAGAAATGTCCGCTCATTATTTGGAAGGAAAAAGTCCTAAGCCTTATTGGTTATACGGGAGGAAGAAAAAGATGGAAAATTTTATGGACTCATCAAATATTGAAGATAATGATTTTCTAGAGGGTAGCTCGAGGATGGAGCATTGCTATGCAGCTTAACCAAATAGAAGCCATCAATGAATTGGAGGATATTGCAGTTGGAGATAGCTCCTTAATGGATATACATGAAATTGACAATAAATACAAGCCTCATGATTCATTTTAAGGTCATATGTTCTTATTCGAGTTGTTAAGATAACTTGCTTTCAGTCTTCTTCATCATGAGTCCAAAGATTCAAGTTTTTGTACAGATTTAATTAGACAAACTCGCTTACATCTATAAATAAAGTTAATTAATAGTGGAATGATTCATCTCATTCCTTGTTAGTCCTAAAAATTGCCACCGGAACTCCTGAAATCAATGATTCAGAAAGAATGTGCAGATAATGCTTTTGGCAACTCTCAGCTTGCCTTGTTGCTAGCAAGGTCATCGAAGCAATCTATTTACAATGACTAGTTCATTCTCGTTATTGGTCCGACTTAATGAGTGTAGCTGTACTAATCTGCTATTCTGAAGATGAACTTGCCACCCTACATCTGAATCTCAATTGTTGGGTCAAAGAGATGATTGGGTAGTAGCTATTATGGAGAACACAGCCTCAGCTATTATGATGATTGACATTCTCTCTCTTGTTGTTACAAATTAGATGCTGAGCTCACCTTGCAGTAATGCCTTGTTCATCACTCCGCATGGATATTTAGGTCCACAATGTCTATGACTGCCTTCCGCAACAAACCTTCATTTGCTTTCTATTCGATTGCCTGTTTCATAGGTCTTGTAATTCTGTTTAAATTCTCCGTGAATCTATGGCACACTCCTGTTTTTGGATTCTACTAGAGAACTTCCTTTTGTTGGATTTTAGAACCCAACATCTAACAGTAAGTAGTTTTTACTACTCCTTGTTGATGTTGGGCTGTGTTCATGGTTGATTCACTTCAATAGCTTACTGTTTCGTTGTGAAGAAAGAAATACAAGAGCTTTCGAAAATAGCAAGACTATTTTTTTTTTTATTTGAATGATAGATGGCTTTCCACGGCTTTTGGTTGTGTGACAACGACATTACTAATGTGCATTCTTTCTTATACCTCATAGCATGAATTGTGTTTATCATTTGTTACATGGGCTAGCATCTGCTTGACGCTATTGTGCAGTAAATTTCTTTTGCTTATCAAAAGAAAATTCTTAGCAAACTCACTAGAGATGATACTGATTAATTCAAAGAGAGCAACAGGCTCTCCAAAGGACACTGTTTATCGTTCACTTTGACACTTGGAAGTGCACTTTGCGAAGAACCACCACTGGCATACCACCATCTTGACTGCAAGCCCCGTAATTCTTACTCAGAAGGTTCTCAGCGTGGGCTGCACAGGAAATGCACAAGGAAACTACTTCAGTGAACAGAAAATATGCTAAAACTGTAGATACTAGCACTATGCCACCATAAACCAGATAAATCCCCTAGCTATTGGTTAGTAGTAAATGGGACTGATGAATTTCAACAACACAATGAGGGAACATGCTTCATTCATGCAAATTCAAAGTATTACTACTTTCTCTCGTAAGAAAATTTGAAGTACTTTGCCATCTTTATCAATTCTCTTGCCAATGGAACATCATATGGGTGTCACAGCAAAATCAATCACCTGATAAATAATTGCTATCGGTACAGCACCTAAAGTTGAGTAAAATATCAAAAAATACCGCATCATATGCCCTTGGAGGAACTCTCACAGATCTATCTCAACAGAACAACCTATGCCATTTATGGTCAACCACTAAATTTGCAACATCAAAATAATTACCAAGTTCATGCCAACCTAATCGCCAAGGTCATATTCGAAAACAGAAATTTGACTTTGATGAAAGGAAAAAATTATTTGATAATCAGCCGGCGCATAGAAGAGATGCATTGTTCCAGACCAAGACTAGAAAAACAACAGATTAAAGGAGAAATTATTTGACAATTGGACAAAGCGCAATGAAGAGATGCGTTGTTTTCGACCAAGACTAGAAAAACAACAGATATACCTGTAAGACCGTGAACGAGACCTTGAAGGACTGCGAATATTGCCCCTTGGACTCTGAGACCTGGTTGCTGGATAACCCCTCTCCTGAATGGGACTTCGACTATCTTCCTTGGACTTGGAGACCTCTTACTAGACCGCTTAATCTTGTGCTCCTGAGGATATGGAGAATGTGGCACAGACCCAGATCGCATTGGAGACTGGTATCGATCCTTTGCCCCACGGCTCCTGGTTCAAGGAATCGGTATATCCATTGAGATGGGAAATAATAAAAATGGAACATAAAAGATTCCCTTACATAAAACAGAACACGATCTAGGTAACAAAAGATCTTACAAGGAAACATTACTCGGCTTGAAGCATGAATTTTACGAAAAAAAGAAAAAAAGTACCATCAGCAAAGGCTAATATGAAGTACCAAGAAAATCTGTTTTGCAAGTAAAAAAATTACACTCAACTTACAAAATCATATAAGCATCAACATGATGGCATCACTATCTAACTAATTGAAGATGACCGTTACCTGCACCTTAATAAGAGTTCCGTACAAATTACCAACTTGGACCCAAATACTGGAATTAGTCTCATTAATGATGTACCGGTACGTCAGCGTCCAACAACTGCATGGCTCTCTTTGGCCCAACTTTCTAAAACCTCAAACTATCTTTGACAATGTCATCATATCTCTACACACCGGTATTGCTTCCCTTGATTGAGGATGATTTCTTTCTTTGGCCATAAAAACGCTCTAGTTCATTTCTTAACTGGATGATGGTATATGCAAAACAAAATAAAGCTTCAAGACCTTTTCATTGATAACTATGTTAGATCACACAGAGAAAACAAATAGTGAAAAAAAGGTACTTTAGTGATTTAATCATCTGCTGACAATGCTTTACCAATCAGTTCAGTTGCAACTGCAGGCTACCAGACCTAGTAAGCAAAAAGCCCATGCTTTGACAGTAATTGGCGAAGGTGGGATAATAACATTATAAAAGCTTTGACAGAATGGTAAGGGAGTTGTCCATCTCTCTCTTTTGTCGTTGAACTTTATTTACCCATAGGTCTTTAAAATCTTCCTGTTCACTTTAATATCTGCATAAACAAGGCCACAAGCAGATACTGTTCAATACCATAGAAATGATTCTTCTCTGCATCAATCACCCCAAATCGATAAAAACCACTGTAGTATGAACATAATAGGATAGAGATGCATCAGATTACTAATACCAAAGGAACAAGGCCAGCAAAACAATAAAATTCTCATATACAGCAATCTGCCATGCTAAAGTCAGCAAAGTTTTCCTTTCAACTGTACATGGCCACTCTTTTCACTCATAAGCATAATGTGATTGGTCCACAACTAAACCATTCCAAGAAAAATGGTTGGCTAGGACGATTGGTCGCCTTTGCCACTCATTTAGCCAGTCCTACATATTTTAACAAAAGGCTACTATTTCAATAAATTAAATTTGAATAGTTCGCCATGGTCTGTATCCAGAATAGACAAACAGCTTCCTATCTATAAGCACAAATGTCCAAGGAAATAAACACGAAAATGTTTACCTATATGGACAAGAAATGAATGAAGAATGCATAGCTTTCTGTTCAAAATTTAGCTAGAGTGAAAATCCCATCCCACAATTACTACAAACATACAGGGCTTACAAAACACATAAAACTATAAAAAGAATGTGAAATTCTACTACTTTAATGCATTGGGCAAATATCATCCACTAAAGTTCACCAAGAATGAGAATCAACAAATAACTCAAACTACTTTTTATATAGCAAAGATTGAACTGAAATAACTTGATCTAGATTTCACATACCAAAAAGATTAAAACTACAATGTACAAAGCATTATTAGTTGAAAATACATATAGACAGTATAAATCACGTTATACTTGACATAAAAGTGAAAGAATGCCACTAAGAGTTTTGTATATTCTTCCCAGGCCAATAAGGCACCCTTAGTACTGTAAGTTCCTAATATGCTCAACTACAGTGTACTTATCATCCTAAAAGAGGAACAGAAAAGTATAAAACCAGTAACAATGCAATTGAATCCACTCGGACAAAAATGCCAAACCTTGAGTCATGCCTATCTGGTGTTGGTGACCTCGAGTAAGCTATAAGAAAATACAAAAACAGAATAAGATTCTCCAAACTCACAAGGATGTCCATCATGACAGACTGCTCCATTTGTTGTACAGCCCAAAGGGAGAGAAAGCCACAAATCAGAATGGACATGAAGTCAAAATTACTGACAATGATTGTGGCGTCTTGGACACCTTGATGTACTTCTCCTTCTTTCCCTGTGTCGCCCACTTCATTTTAAAATGGGGGAAAAAGAGTTTACCAAAAAAAACCTGTCATGAATCGATGGAAACAAATGCCATAAAGACAACCTAGTGAAATGAAGAATGTGACAAATTGTACCTCACACGCTCAGTCACGCGCATCTCGTAAGGAGTTTTCTGTTCTCCTCAGCAAAAACAATTCTTATCTCACGTCCTCCAATAACAGTATGATTCATTTGCTGCTTAGCCTCAGCTGCATCTTCCGCATATCGGAACTTCACAAATCCAAAGCCACGAGGCTCCCTGTTAATGCAATATACAATCACTGAAGTACTAAATTACATCCCCCATGATTGTCGGAGATGAGATATGTTAGGATTAACGGATCCCCAAAACACCGGATTCGACACTAAATCGAACCCCTAAATCAATGTGGAAGCGAAGCCCAAGAAAACGACACGTATCACCAATCCTAAAGCACACCACAGAGTCGAGCGTACCTTTTAATCCACAGATTAGACACCGACGCCAATGGAGGAAGAAAATCCGCCAAATTTGATCCGATGAAGCCTTGAAGGGAAGAATTGAAAGCCGTATGCCCTCTTGTTCCTTTTGAGAGAGAAAACACGCATGAGAGAAAAGACGTACGTGAATTATGATTTCCAACCAACGTCTTCTCTCTCTCTCTCTCCCTTTTATACCCCATTCTCTCCACGGGCCCTATTCCCATGGGCCGGGCTTTGGGCCCGGCTTGGGCGGACGGGGCCTCAAGCCCTTTAATTAAATAAAGCTTTCATCTCCCACTCGCACAAGGTGGGCCGAACAGGATTCTCTTTACCTCTCTTCAACATTCATGCAGGTGAATAATCAGGTGCGACCAGCATACTTTGAGAGCTCGTTGCTATACATCTGTTAGGAATATATAACAGCTCATAATGGGCGTCACACTCGAGTAGATTTAGTATGCGGTACCCTAGATCGATCGATCACATTTATATCTCCCTTGATCTCTTTTAAACATGATATATATATTGTATCCACAATTATAGTTATCACAAAGACAATCATAATTGGTCGAGCCCGGTGAATACAAAACTATAATGTGATTCTTCAAAAATCGATCTTCCTCTTTCCTTCAAACTCTCAATTTCAGTCAGCTTGCTTTTCTAGAAATGCCCCATTAGATCAATCATCTCATGACCATTGGCAACACACTACGATAGCAAACACTAAATAGAAATCTTGAGAATAAGTAAAGTCTGAGGGGACTAAAAAATTGAGGAACTCTTTTTCTCAAGAGTCTCACACGTCATAAAAGTTAAGATCAAACTTTTGCCACTCTTATTGGTCGTCTCATGCATCGTAGTATGAAATACGTATTACGGTATTAACTCCTTTCCCATGGAGCGTATGTCTACATCTTTCAATACCGTACAGATGATAGTTCAGACATACCTAATGTCTAACTTGAGTTCACGCGGACATACCCAATGTCTAACTTGAGTTCACGTATCTACTCATTCACAAAATTCATCAGAACTCACATCGGCATCTTAGACAGATAGAGTAAAATATGTGGGGTATTTTACTTTCGGACATCGTAAGAATTATGTCCTCATCTTAACACTCAGTTAAGGCGACATACACATTTTAAGCTTGCACTCTCGATTATCACCTAGATAATAAGCTTAAAAACAGTCTCATCTGTATTTATCACACAGTAAACAGAGGCGATTACCCGTGTGAGTGGGCTAATCTTATATCTGTCCGACATACTTCTCAACTTAAAATAATGCACTGAGCATTAAGATGCATAAAAGATTATACTAAGATTCATAGACATTAATCAATAAAAAATAAAATTTCATAAATGTGAACAACTCGGGGGAAATTACAATTCGGTACATCGGACTCTACGCAATCCTAGAGATTTTACATGACCACAAAACACATCTCTAGGTATTGGCTTGGTCATAGGATCTGCTACTATTCTATGCGTAGATATGTACTCCAAGTTCACATCCTTTCGTGCAACCATATCTTTTACAAAGTTATACTTGGTATCTATATGTTTGGTCTTGCCATGATACTTTGGATCTTTGGTGTACGCTATAGCTGCTTGGCTATCACAATTAACCAACAATGGATTTGCAGCTTTCTCAATAACACCTAAATGATCCAAAAATCTCTTAAGCCAAACTCCTTCTTGTACCGCTGCTGATAACGCCACGAACTCAGCTTCCATCGTGGACAAGGCTATGCACGTTTGCTTCTTATTGCTCCATGATATGGCGCCATTGTTCGATAAGAAAGCAAAACCTGAGGTAGATTTTCTTTCATCTAAATCTCCTCCCCAATCAGCATCTGAATAGCCTTCAAGTCGCGAGATCCTTTCCTTGATAATTCAACTTGAAATCAGCGGTTCCCTTCGAGATACCTCGGTATTCTCTTCACGGCTTTCGAGTGTCTGGACTTGGATTAGATTGGTATCTACTCACCATTCCAACTGCAAAGCATATGTCGGGTCTTGTACACATCATAGCATACATCAAACTCCCAACAGCACTAGCATAAGGAACATGTTTCATTTGTTCCTTCTCTTGTGGAGTCCCTGGACACAGTCTATGGCTCAATCCTTCACCTTTTGCAATAGGAGTGTTTCTGGGTTTACAGTCCTGCATACGAAATCGTCCAAGAACCTTATTTATATAGGTTTCTTGCGAAAGAGACAACGATCTCTTGAACGATCTCTCGAAATCTTAACTCCAAGAATGTATGCAGCCTCACCCATATCCTTCATCTCAAAGTTAGAAGACAACCATCTTTTGACGGTATTAACCAACCCCATATTGCTTAGGCAATCAGTATATCATCAACATATAATGATATGATCACAAATTGATCCTTGGATCTTTTGATATATACACAATGATCCTCATCAATCATTGTAAAATCATATGCCACTATGGCATTATGAAAACGTATATACCATTGTCTTGATGATTGCTTAAGACCATATATCGACCTTAAAAGTCGACATACTTTTCTTCTTGGCCTTTCACTATGAAACCAGTAGGTTGTTCCATATATATTTCTTCCTCTAATTCTCCATTGAGGAAAGCAGTCTTTACATCCATTTGATGTAACTCAAGATCCAGACTAGCTACTATTGCCAGAATAATGCGAATCGAGGTAAATCTTACTACAGGAGAAAACGTATCTTCATAATCAATTCCTTCCTGTTGATTATACCCTTTCGCCACAAGGCGAGCCTTATGCCTTTCAATCGAGCCATCAGCTTTTCGCTTTATTTTGAGAACCCACTTGTTCCCAATAGCTCTGCGTCCTTTTGGAAGATCAACCGGTTCCCAGACTTGGTTTGATTCCATTGACTCCATTTCCTCTTCCATTGCATGAATCCATTTTTCTTTACTAGGGCACTTGAGCCTCATTGATATTTCTTGGCTCATCCTCATCTTGTGGAGCAACCATAAAAGTTTCCCCTTCAATGTCAAAACGTCGACGGGGAATACTTTGGCGACTTGTTCGCCTTACGGGAGATTGTACACTTTGCACATCATTCCTATTACGCTCCCACTTGGATGAACTCCACCAATATCATTATCTTGATCCAAAGTCTCAAATAGGGAGTGATCTTCCCTTATTTCGCCCTTCTTAGGAAACTCATCCTCTAAGAATGTGACATCTCGTGATTCATATTCGATTACACTCCCACTTTCCTGCTCACCGGTGAACACATACCCTTTTGAGTGTTACGAGTATCTTATGAAAATACTCTTCTTTCCTCACGGGACCTAATTTCCCAAATTTGTGAGAGGACTCATGTGTATAGGCAGCACAACCCCATGGCTTAAGAAAACTTAAGTCCGGTTTTCTACTGTCCATAACTCATATGGAGTGGAAGTAACTAATTTGGAAGGCACCCGGTTAAGTATATAGGCAGCGATTAACAATGCATCACTCCAAAAGGTGATAGGTAAGTTAGCATGCGCCATCATAGACCTAACCATTTCCGGTAGGGTTCTGTTTCTTCTCTGCAACACCATTTTGTTGAGGAGTATACGGAATAGACAACTGTCTTTCTATTCCTTTTTCATCACATAATTTTCTGAACTCATCGGATAAATATTCTCGACCTCGATCGGATCTCAATGTTTTTATTTTCTTGTCTAATTGATTTTCTACCAGGTTCATAAACCTTTTGAAACAACTTATTGCTTCAGACTTATGAGAAATCAAATAGACATATTCGAATCAGTATAATCATCAATAAAAGTGATGAAATAAACAGCCCTATGCCTTCCTCTCACATTCATTGGACCACGAGACATCGAGAATGGATTAAATGCAAAGGAAATTCAGCTATTTTCCCTTTCCCAAATGGTTTCCGTATTGTTTTCCTTCTAGGCAATGCTTACATATGGGTAAATCGACTTTTTCAATGTTACCCAACAAGCCCTCTTTGGCTAGTCTATTCATACGTTGTTGGCCAATGTGACCAAGCCTAGCATGCCACACATTCACATCATTATCATAGGTATTAGAAGATGTGATGAGGAATAACAAACATTTGCATTAATATACTCAATATCAATACAATAAAACCATCTAGAAAATAACCACAACCATAGTAATTTGTATCTAAAAACAAATCCACACCTCTACTATAGAAGTTCAAATTAAAACCTAATTTAACCAACATTAATACAGACACTAAATTCCGACGAATCTCGGAGCATACAACACATCATGAAGTAACAACTTGCGTCCACCACGCATATTCAATTGGCATGTGCCAATTCCTTTCACTCGACTGGAGTTGTTTCCCACATAGATCCACTTAGTTCCAGTTGGTACTCATCGAAATTCTACGAAGGATCCTCTATCCTTCGCTACATGGTCCGTCGCTCTGAATCCACAGTCCACAAAGGATTAGACTCGGTTAAAAAACACGAACTCGACACATAAGCAAAGTTCTGAAAAGTACAAGGGGTGCATACCTTATTTGGCTCACGACAGTCGCGAGCATAGTGACCCTTCTTGTCACAGTTGTAGCATTTCACCCTTGCTAACTTCTTCATGTGAGGACGCTTTCCTCTATTATGTTGGTTAAACTTGGGTTTCTTCCCTGAAGGACCAGCTTCTTCCTTGCCTTTCCCTTATCAAACCAGCTAGGGCGTGCGCTTGGAGCTCGAAGCTCCATTTGAGCTAGAACTAGCATGATAAAGTTCAGCATCCGGCAGCCGCCAATAGAGCGGTCGTCTTCCAGCTCAAGATGACGCATTGCATCCTCAAAGGTTTTGATGTTTTCATTATGAGTCAGGTGCACCTTCATATGCTCCCAACTACGAGGCAAGGAGCAATTACCGCTTGCACTTGCTGCTCATACGTGAGGACATGGCCGGCGTCTCTCGGCTCAGTTATCATGTTTGACATCTTTCTAAGATGTTGCTTCATGGTCGACCATGAGGCTTCTTATAGGAGTCAAACGATAGTGAGCTGCCTCGTCTAGTCATCGAAGTGTGACCAAATCTAGCTTCCAATGCCTCCCACATTTCCTTGGCATTGTCAAAACGCGAAACTCTCGCATGACGTCATTTCCATCTGCTCAGCAACGTGATGCGAGCTAGAGAGTTCATTCTTTTCCACACAAAAAAGCTTATTTGTCCTTTTTGTGCTGTTCGGTGGTTCCATCTTCGGGTTCAACCATGGTCATGACAAGAGCCTTAAGTGCTTCTTGCTTTTCAAAGACATCTTGGATTTTCATTTGCCAAACTTCATAGTTGTCTCTATTGAGCTTTTCACCTTTGTTCAGCTCAGCAACTATGCTCTTTGTGGCTGAAGCCATTGATCTGAACAAATCAGAAAAATATGCACGAATTATTAATGCCTATCATTTATGCATCCCTATTTGCATAGACCCATCATATTAATAAATAATTTCAAGTAAGGCTTCGGAATCAAAAGGTCACTACGTTTCCAATCATCCTCCAAAAATCCTAACTTAAAACTATCATTAATATGATTGTCATATGCAAAATTAATTCTATGAAGCTACAAAAACTTCTATAACTACCCATAGCTAATTACCCCAACAACCTTGAGCAATAATAGAAAGCAACGAGATAATTGAATTCCAATAAAACAATAATGCTTTCAATCAATACAACTAACATATCGGTTGTTACATCAATAACAATCGGGTAGTAAACAATATATTATATGTCCACAAAACACACTTAACATACATCAGCCAATACAACTAACACATAGTCGGCACACAAAGGGGAAAGATCCTCTTTTGTTCAATTTCTTGATCTTTTCCCTTGTAACAATACAGTAATATTCATTTACAAAATCTATCACAATTTTCTTATAGGAGGCGACTCCGTTGACATCCCATATGCGATTCAACATATCTTGCCATTCAGGTGAAAGAGTGCTTATGAAAAATCGCACCATCTCTGACTGTGACATAGGACGACCATTCCATATGACCTGTTGAATTTTCTCATTGACTTCAAGGACGTGATCAATTAAGTCACCACTCTCCCACCGATGATCGGTCGGCTCGACATCAACTTAGACAGCTTTTCCTTTTGTTCATCGGTCAGCTGCGCGAATAGGTGTGCGCAACCTCGGGAGGCATTGTTCACGCAACAAATGCAGAGAACAAATAAGGGATTACATATAATCCACATAGACTTAATTGAAAAAAGAAACACATTCGTTTCCCCATTTTTTTTTTGGTCAACGGTCAACGGTCGTCGGTCAAGTCAACGGTCAACGCTCGGCGATCGTCGGACCGGTCGGACCGATCGAACCGGACGGACCGGTCGGACCCGATCGGACCAGACGGACCGGACGGACCGGTCGGACCGGAAGGACCGTTCGGGCGGCCCGGCCGCACGTGCCGCGCGCGTGCGCGGGTTGACGTCACACAGACGTCAGCGGCACGTGCCACGCGCGTGCCATCGTCAGCGGGTCGGGTCGGGTCGGTTCGCGGGTCGGGTCGCCGCCCGGCCAACCGACGTCATCGCTAACGTCATTGATGACGTCAGCCCAGCGGTTACTGACCGTTGGGTGACGTCATGCTGACATCAGCATGCGTCGGTCCGTGGACCGGCGTGTACCGGTTCGCAGGCCGGCGGCACGCACGCGCCGATTCGCCGACCGGCTCGTGTGCCGCACGCGCCTGGCGATCAAGCGCTTCCGGGCGCGTCGCGCCACGCGCGCGCCTTACGCGCGCGTGTGGGCGCGTGCGGCGTCGCCCCGGCCGCACTCGAGACATCTCCGGACTCGTCTCGACGTCGCCTTTCTCCGGTGCTTTCAGAATTTGTTTTTGACATTCGAAAACTCATGAAAATGGCCGAAGAAGTCTCGGGTGTCGGGATTGCTCGCCCGATCCGTACGGCCAGAAGTTCCCTTTGCGAAAAATCAATCAAAACACATCAAATTGATCGGGAAAACGTGAACTAGGGCTCACGATACCAATGTTAGGATTAACGGATCCCAAAACACCGGATTCGACACTAAATCGAACCCCTAAATCAATGCGGAAGCGAAGCCCAAGAAAACGACACGTATCACGATCCTAAAGCACACCACGAGTCGGCGTACCTTTTAATCCACAGATTAGACACCGACGCCAATGGAGGAAGAAAATCCGGTCAAATTTGATCCGATGAAGCCTTGAAGGGAAGAATTGAAAGCCGTATGCCTCTTGTTCCTTTTGAGAGAGAAAACACGCGGGAGAGAAAAGACGTACGTGAATTATGATTTCCAACCAACGTCTTCTCTCTCTCTCTCTCTCTCTCTCTCTCTCTCTCCCCTGTTATACCCCATTCTCTCCACGGGCCCCTATTCCCATGGGCCGGGCTTTCTGAGCCCGGCTTGGGGTGACGGGGCCTCAAGCCCTTTAATTAAATAAAGCTTTCAAGATATAAAAAGATCAACACGTAATGGTTCTCCTCTCTTCGATTTTGCCTATTTCTGAAATCCCAGTAGCTTAATACCAAAAAAGAAAGTAGTATACAATTTATTAGTTTGTATCAGAAAACAGCCAAACAACAAGCCTTTCAAAATTGGCACCCACATTGTAAACACAGGTAAGGGAAACCTGTAAAACAATGGCAATATGGCATACTCACAAACGCGGATGTCTTGTGACAAGTACCATCCTGTTTTGGCAAAAAAGGCGATAGCAAAATGATTTTATGTAAGCCTGGAATTGTAGAACCAATCATTCTCTCAAAAGTTCTTTACATCATCTGTTCCTTCAATTATATGCAGCTTGGCAGCTCAATGTATTCTGAATTAGTATTCCAATAGGAGGGATGGAGGAGGAGGAGGAGGAGAATCAATTAAAACAGCAATTCTTCCTCCGACCAGAAACCAACACTAAAAACAGGTTTCTTCACTAACAATATGTAAACAGAAAAAATACCCACGGGTGCCAGCTAGGCTTCTAGGAAACATCGCTCGAGGAGCCGATGTTGACTAGGTCGTCCTTGGTGTGCGCGTGTGTGCCCACCCCCATAAGAAATTATTTGTTTTTTTTTTCAAGTTTTCCGTTAAAAATTCGCTATTATTTTATGACACAGATGGATGGCACTGTCGGCCATGTGGTAATTATTACGCTGCCTCCAGGGCTATGTCAACCTTATGGCAATACGGCTTCACGTGAACCCCAGCAGTAGTTAGGAATATTCGTGGGACCCAACTCCACCCTACTCATCCTATTCCATTTTATTACATGTTGTCCAATCCACAATTGCCACGTACCCATGGAATCACCAACACATTACCATACCTTTTTATGGTTGCCTTGGAAAAAGGAGAAAGTAACGAAAAAAAAAAATAAAGACAAGAAAAATTAGGCACATCAAATCAAATGACAATAATACCGTGAATTTCGAATTTTGTGCTCTCATGAACCTCGGTATAATACACACACATATATAATATTTGCCTTGATCAAGCTTTCACACTTTTTTGGCTTGAAACCAATTAAATTTTCACAACCGTTAAATCTTGATATGTAATTTAGGTATAATTTTTTCAAATCTGTTAATATTTAAATAAAAATTCTAAATTTTGCATTTTAAAAAACATAAACAAACAAGTCCTAAGAAATTTTAAAGACCGCATGGAAACGTTTCGATTGCTTGATTTTTCTATTTTTTACTCCCTAAAATAGAAAAGATCAGAAAATCACTTGGTAACATCAATTAATTTTTTTATTTTTCAAAATAGGAAAGTGATCGGGAAATAAATTCATAATAGAAATAAAAAGAAAAAAAAAATTCTTGTTCTCAAAAATAATTTTTAGAAATAAGTCATTTTTTTATTTTCTTCTTTTTCCTTGCCATGGCGCTGCCCTTAGATTTGTTCACCACCATCGGCGATTGGCGGCGAAGATCAACAAGCAAAAAAAAAAAGCACAAAAATACAAAAAATTTGTAAATCGTGCCAAACGCATTCCTATTATTTTTCTATTCCGAAAAATTAAAATTCTATATAATTGTCGAGGCGTTATTTAACTCAAAAATTATTCAAGAGAGTAGAAATAAAAGAGATTATTCCATGTAACATACATATTACCATTTGCATTGCGAACTCTAATCATCATTGTTACCTTCTTTCATTCTATTTTATTGTGTGTTATTGGTGAAACCAAATTATGTATATATTTTTTATTCAAATAATATTTCGAACTTTAACAGAAAAGTAGATAATTTTTTTAGTTTTAAAAAACATAAACAAATGAATGCTAAGAAAAATCAACTATTACGTGTCATTTGTGAAACCAAAACTACGTATATATGTTTATATCTATCAATTATAGGAAAGTAAGGTAGAGTGCAGTTCAACGGTTGAGTATCACAAAACTCCACTCTCTCACCTTTCTCAGATTAATTAGACATATTACTTTACAATGATGTAAAAAAAAAACTTAACCACCTTGTTTGATCTGATAAAAAGTCATTAAAAACTCCAAATTTTATCCTCTAAGATATTTACCTTAAACATTTTTTTGATACTAAAAATCTTAAATTTGTACCTACATGATAATTCCTACAATGAGCATCATTAAAAATGTAGCTTCGTAGATGATGAAAGCCAAATGTGGTTGGCACCAAATGCATGAGTGAAATAAAGACGATGTTTTGATTGGAAAATCATCTGACGAAATGTTGACAAAGAGTGAATATATCACATGAGTATAAGGTTAGGGTTCTTGATGTCACAAAAATAAGTTTGGAATAAATGTGTTGCAAGTGAATATAATTTGGAGTCTTTTATGTGATAAAAAAAATTCTAAGGTAAAATAATCGCTTGCATTGCTTACAAAAATGAAAGAATGAAAATATTTTCAATGTCTATAAAAAATTTAGACAATAAATTAATTAAAATATTTTTCATTAACTAATTATTTCAAGCGATAGAAGCGATTATTTATTAAAAAATCTTTTAAATTATTTATTTTTCCTGAAATAAATGAAAACCTTAATATAGTATTTTAGAACAATATATGAACAAGAGCTTGCCGTACACATATGAATGAGCCCTAGTCTTTCTTGTGTACACACTCGGGGAGCATTGATGAAGTGGGATGGTTTTGCTATTAGTATTTATAATTTAAGTATTTTTATTAATTATTATTATCATGCACTTATATTATCTCGGGTTCATACTCTCAAAAATCATAATTAATACATATGTGACAAATTTACTTTAAACTAATTTTTGACAACAAAAAACTCCAAACTAGTACATTCTGACAGATTTATCCAAAATGACTGTAAAAAACTTTAAATTGATACACTTATAACAAATTTACTCCAAAATAATTTGTTCAATCGCAAAAAAATTTAAAATAATATATTTGTAACAAATATGCCATCAATTAAATTAGATTAATACCATAAAAATCGTAAAAATGGTATAACTATGACAAACAGAGAATAAAATCTCAAGCTGATATATTAGTTAACTGTCACATGTCATTTTATTCAGCAAATTGACAACAAAATTTAACATAAACTAGAAAAAGAAAAATTTATTATAAGTACATCGGTTTATAGTAAATTTATTAAAATATATCAATTTGAGATTTTTGATAATAAAAAAATTAATTGAAAATATATTTATCATAAATATATAAATTTGAGGTCTTTTAGTTATTAACCCACTCATCTTTTTAAGTTTTACGCAACCAATGAGGCGATCGGCCATTAATAAGGATAATTAATAAGTCAATATTTGATTATTAATTTCTGGAGCCTTAAAGGCGCATGACCTCCCTATCCAAAAAATGCAGGGGGACCGAAAGAAGACAGACGTCGCTTGGAACCTAAAGCGATGGTTAATAGTTAATCATGGTCGAGTTAAGTTGATTTTAGACCATGTCAATTTCTTAGCAATTATTACACTTCAATCTTCTATCAATCACATGACAGTACGTCCATGATGCTGATATTAGTACATGTTCATACACATGAACCCTATAGTCTTGGGACCCACATCCACCGTGCTCGTCCTATCTCAATATGTAATATGTAACCTTTTTGGTTTTTATTTTATTTTATTAATTTGAATAGTTGATTTATATATATCGTTCTTTCTTTTATTTAGATAATCTATGGGATAATGACACATGAAAATGTGAGGGCACGTGTTCAATATAAGCAATCCATTAAATTATAAATAATTTCATATACGAAAGTACCCAACAAAGCATATATTATGAAAATTGTGTGACTAACAAGTGCCTAACACCTGCGGACTAGAAGTCAGATTTCAAAGAACGGTGCAAAGATATACATTTACTAGGGTGTCTTGACGACGGAAATTCATATATTTTGGAGGCGAGGTTTGTTTTGGGTGTGCAATTTCAGCAGCTGATTGGTTTTGCTAAAAAACAAAACAAAACATTTGAAATGTTTAATTATTGTAATTATCCTAAATAGAAAAGGAAAGGGGCCATCAATATAAACTGCAACTGAAAGATTGAGAAAAATGTTGTCTTTTTAGTATAAATGGGGTTGGATAAAGTTATTTAGGGGGTGGAAATAGCACTGCCATTAACAAATTAACATTTCATTCTTAGTATATAGTATGTAAAATCTCCATTCTAATTGTTGATGATATTTGGACATTTACTTGATTTTGCATATTTTTCAGGATTATACATATATCTCCTTCAATAATGCATATCCTTGATTAATTATATGTGGCATTTTATTTATCTTATTGTTTTAAATAGTTATCTAATAAAGTATCAAGTATTGTTTATCAATACGTAAAAATATGCAGTTGTTCACCATTTTCTCTCTTCATTTTATTCTTATCATGGTACTAGAGCCATTGTAAATTGATGAAGCGCCATTAAGTCTTTAATCTATAGTGGTGTTTGCAATATTACGTCAGCTCTACCAGTGTTTGCATTTGGTCAAACCCGTCGCTATTGAGTGTCATTACCCCCCCTTCAACTGTTTTTTTTTTTTTTTTTTTGCAAAATCGACACCATCATCAAACTCACCATCCTCGAAAGTGATAGGCCCTGAAATTTCAGCCCCGTTCGTTGCCGCACATCATGCTCTGCCACGTGTTGCAATGTTTCAGATTCACTAACCTCAACAACTTTCGATTAGCTCTCATCATCATAATTACCTTCCTTCATTTTATTTATTTATTTATTTATTTATTTATTTATTGTATTTAATTGATTTTGCATATTTTCAGGATTATACACATATCTCCTTCAATAATGCATATCCTTGATTAATTATATGTGGCATTATATTTATCTTATTACTTTAAATAGTTATCTAATAAAGTCTCATGTATTATTTATCAATACGTAAAAATATACAGTTATTTCCCATTTTCTCTCTTCATTTTATTCTTATCATGGTACTAGAGCCATTGTAAATTGATGAAGCGACATTAAGTCTATAATCTATAGTGGTAGTTGCAATATTACATCAGCTCTGCCGGTGTCCATATTTGGTCAAACCTGTCGCTATTGAGTGTCATTATGCCCCCTTCTGCTGTCTTTTTCGCAAAATTGATGCCATCATCAAATTCCCCATCCTCCAAAGTGATAGGCCCTGAAATTTCAGCCCTGTTCGCTGCCGCATGTCACGCTCTGCCTCGTGCTGCAACGTTTCAGATTCACTGACCTCAACAACTTTCGATTAGCTCTCATGTAAAAATCTTGGGAACTAGCCTTTGGAAGAACTGGTTTGGAACAGTTCAAAATAATGCTAAATCTTTTCTATTTAAAGACCCTCGCTACTCTCTTTTAGTTCTCACTCCCATAGCTAGCCTCTCTCTAAGACTCTTCGTCTGTCGACTTTCCCCAGCAGTGCCCTTGATCTCTCTATTCCTGGAGTCTTTGCCCATGCCGTCTCATCTCATCTCTCTCTTGATCTTGCCGACACCATCTCCTGTCCTTCTCTCTTGATCTGGCTGGTTGGGGCCTCGCCTTTGTTGGTCGGCCGTGGATCAGCCCACTATTAGCCAGGTTTGTTCTTTCTTATAGCGACTAACCAGAGAGCTTTTCTGAAAATGAATAGATTGATGAAACAAAGAATGCTTAGGGAAACTATCGACGTCTTTTATTTGGATTTAAAAACATGACTTATATGGTGTAAAGATTTACATATTTAGGATATTTAGCCTTCTTCAAATTGGGCACATAAGAAGATGTAACATGTCCCAATTTCCAATTCCAAACAGAATTCACAAGAGAAGATTAGCCAACTTTAAGAGCCGTTCTACCATTCCGCATATTAAAATCTGAAGTCGAAAAGCATCTTCATCAGCTAGCTTTTGTTATCCCACCGCACATTGTACTTCTATACCAATCTGCAATTTCTTTTTTGCACACAAAGGTTTCATACTGCTTCATTAACAATTTATACTTTATAATCTTTTCTTCAGTTTTTTATTTGGACAAAAGCGGAAATTCATTAACATAAATCTTTTTTACCATGTGAAGTTAGATTTTAATGGGCCCCCACAGCTATGATAATTTTCCGTCTTCTCAAGATCCAAGTTCTATTAATCTTAATACTCCGGTGTTTACTACAAAACAACTAGGGCATGCATGTGAATCGGCACTGTATTAAAAAGAAAGCATTTGAACGTGCACTGTTTTCTAAGGAAAGCATGTGATGAAACTAGGAAAATGGGCATCATCAGAAAAAAGCCGGGCTCATTTGTTCTTTAGCCCCCTTGGGAGAAATTTTCATTTACAGCTGCTAAAAAAAAAAAACTTTAATTTTCACCTTCTAGGCCCGTGGGCGGCTTAAGTATTGTTTGTCAATTCATATATTTTCTTTTATTAAACAGGGTCGGTGGTAATTACTTTTTAAAGCAAAACTTACTCGTCCCATGAATAGGTCACAAACTTTATGCAAATTTTTGGTCTTACAAATTAAGATTTACTGTTACATTGCAAAAAGCATCAATTTCTTTTTCAAACTTGTCCTTAAAAAAAAATACATGGGACGATAAGAATCAATGTAGATAGGTTACCTTTTATGTAAAAAATTATTAATAATATAAATAGGTGATTACTTATTTATATATTGGAAGTCGAATATCTTGTAAAAAGTTACTGGTCACATGAAAAATTACTTGCTACGTACATACTAAGAGTCACATGATTTCTTTTGAAAATCCTGGCAAAGCAAGGGGAGGTTAGAAAGAAATGGAATTAAATATAATTGATTCGGCATCCATAGAAATTATGAACATGCAACTAACATGAAAGGGGGAGTGACCAAATACAACAACTAATTGTGATTATAAGTGAATAAGAACGTGCAACACCTACTATCCTTATTAAAGATCTCAAGCATCTTGCCAAATGTTTCGTGAAATATTTAGTATCATGTTAACACTCGTGCTATTACTCATAAATTTCGACCTGATTTCAAATGATCGCCATTTTATGTACTTTTTCTTCGTGCGGAATAGGTCATATATTGGAACACATTTATCTTACTTGTTGGATGTGATTTAGGAGAACTTGAGTTCAACACTAATAAGAAAAGGGGCTTGGTAAAGAGTTCAAAAGAGATTGTGCACAAATTGACAGGGACGCTAGACCTTAAGACTCAATATCTTCATTTGTCTTGTTCTCTGACACGTACGGTCTTGCAAAGTACAACATTTTATCACCGAGCATAAGCTGATCTTGTCCACCGAACACTAGAGAGTGGGCATCCATCGGGGCATTCCTATGCTGCTGCCCCTTGTCGAGACAGCTATAATAACTTTCTAAGCTGCAATGAGATGGTTTCCGGGCTTGAGCAGATTGTGGTGGATGTAGTGTAGCCCTCGTAAGTGGATTCTGATTCTCATTTTGTCGGCCAATGAAGTGAAAAATTGTGGCTTTGCTTCAACATCATGTTACCTTACACTTTCTGTTCGCCCAAAAAGAAAAAAAGTAAGGAAAAAGAAAAGATAACAAGTACAAAGGACAACGACATGGTCCAACACCTCCAGAGGATTTTAAGAGCATCACCAACTTAGTTCATGGCTTGTCTTGATAGATTTTTACATTTTATTTTTGTTTCTTCTAATGTTGTCTCAGTCTACATTTTACATTATTTTGTCTTTAAACATATTAAATTTTCACAACACGTAAACATTAATATGTAATTTGAATAATGACTATTATATTTAAATAACATTTTGAATTTTACATAAGAAAGCACAAAATTAATTTTATTTTTTAAAAAGCCTCCGATCATTGTAATTACATTGTTTCGTTTTAATTTATTACGCATCATATATTAAAACCAAACTAAGAAGAAAGTCCAGCAGAATGGAGCTTAACGGTTGAACCACATCATCACTTAATTACCTCCCAATTTCCTTAATTTTAATCAGACATATTACTTAACAGTATAGTAGGAAAAGACTTAATCAATCTAATATAATCTAACATAATGTTTCTAGAAGAATGTATGAATAGGAACTTGCCTTACTTATTAGATGGGATGGAATTTTATATGACATAGGATGCTTTGGAATTACTGTTTGTCGGTCAAATATTTTCTATTATCTACTATTATTGTACACTTATTTAATCTCAAGGACAGACTTTTTATACATCATCTAAGAAGACTCTAGCCTTGGAACGACAGGACTAAAATCTTCTCAACCCCATAGACAAAGAGAGATAGAGAGAACAAATATGGCAGAAGCTGTCATCAGCATTGGTGGAAGCGTCCTTGCCAATCTGATTACTCAAGCACTGGGAAAGGTTGGAAATTTAGGGGGCATCAAGCGTGAACTTCGGGTGCTCGAGAGCACCGTCACCATGCTTCAGGCTCTGCTGGACGATGCAGAAGAGCAACAACACCAGAGTTCCCAAATCAAAGATTGGGTGGAGAAACTAAAAGAGGTTTTCTATGATTTGCAGGACGTGCTTGAAGAATTTAATATAGAAGCTATGCGACGAGAACTGAAGGGCAACAATCAAATGATCAAGGTGGTAAGGACACTTTCTTCAAGTTTAAACCAGCTTGCTTTTGAACTGAAGATGAGTAGAAAAATAACAGAAGTGAGGGAGAGATTGGTAGTTATTAAAGATGAAAAGGATTTCCAGTTAGACAAGGGACCTAGAGGGTGGAGGAAGAGTGAGGAGACGCATTCGTTTATGCATGAGGAAGACATTATTGGAAGAGATAATGAGAAAAAGAATGTTATGAAATTCTTACTGAATTTGGATGGGAAAGAGAATATTTTTATCCTTCAAATACTTGGTATTGGTGGGCTTGGAAAAACAGCTCTTGCTAAATTTGTATATAATGATGAGATGATCAGTAGACATTTTGACTTGAAAATGTGGGTTTGTGTCTCTAATGACTTTGACATGAAAAAAATAGTGAAAAATATCATAGTTTGTGTGGAGAAGAAAGAACCAAACTACAGTCAGATGGATGGGTTGCAAAGTGAATTGAGGAAAATAATTGATGGAAGGAGATATCTCTTAGTTTTGGATGATTTTGGGATGTAAAATCAGAAACATGGCCAAACTTGAAATCATTATTGATGGGAGGTGCTAGAGGAAGCAAGATCCTTATAACTACACGCCTTCCTTTGGTTGCAAAGATCACCTCCCCTACTCCGCCTCTTCTTCTTGAGGGCTTATCTGAAAGTGATTCTCTTGATTTGTTAATGCGAATGGCTGGTCGAGAAGGGAGCATACAAGATCCTGACATGCTAGCTATTGGTAAAGAGATAGTTAGAAATTGTTTTGGGGTTCCATTGGTTATTCGAACTAGTGGGAGGTTACTATTCCTTAAGCAAACTAAAGATGAGTGGTTACGTTTCAAAGATCATGAGCTCCCAAAAATGTCTCAAACGGAAGAGCATATAATATATGTTCTTAAGCTAAGTTATGACCGTCTTCCTTCACATTTGAAACGATGTTTTGCCTTTTGTTCATTGTTTCCCAAAGATTTTGTAATAGAGAAGCATACTTTAGTTAGTCTTTGGATGGCAGAAGGATTTATTCAGCCATCAAATTCAAGTAAGCATTTAGAAGACATTGCTCATGAATATTTCATGGATCTACTTTGGAGTAACTTCTTCCAAGATTTTAAAATAAACCCATACACGAAGGAGGAAACTTGCAAGATGCATGATTTGATGCATGATCTAGCCTGCAATGTTGCAGGGAATAGGTGTCGGGTGGCAAGGGATGACACAAATATCATAAATGAAAGAACTCGTCATATATCCTATGGTTCGACTTTCAATTTGATGGATGAACTTCCAATCTTATGCTTGAAAGCAAGTGCACTAAGAACAATTCTATCTACTACTACATATTGGGAAGAAAGACAACAAAGAGAACCAACAAGTGAAGTGGATCTAGGCCAACTAATTCAAAATTTCAAGAGGTTGCGCATCTTGGATCTGCATGCCACAAAGGTCAAGAAGGTGCCAAGGTCCATTTGTGAGTTGAAGTATCTCACATATCTCGATCTCTCTTACAACCAAACACTCAGAAGGCTTCCTAACTCCATTACGAAATTGCAGAGCTTGCAAACACTTAATCTTAGAGATTGTGATGCCCTTGAAGAGTTGCCAAGTGATCTAAAGAAGTTAGTCAGCCTTCGGAATCTAGACATACGTCATTGTTTTAAACTTAGTTATTTGCCACGTGGAATAGGGAAATTAGTTCTTTGCATAGGCTAACGAACTTCATTTTACCCAAAGATAAAGCTCATGCTAAGAATTATTGTGGACTTGGGGAGCTAAAGGGCCTTAATAATATCCGGGGACAACTTTCAATTGAAAATTTGGGATACGTAACAAATGCGGAAGTCAAATGCAAGGATGAGATATTGATGGGGAAGCATTCTCTGGAATTTTTGGTACTTAGGTGGGGCTATTTCAATACTAATGATGTAGTAATAGATGAAGTGCTCTTTGATAGACGAAGCCACCCTCAAATCTGCAAATCTTGAAGATGCGGGATTATAAAGGTGAGGGCTTTCCCAAGTGGATGATGGATAGCCTTGTATCTTTCTTGCCACGTTTAGTTGACGTATTTTTCGGTTATTGCGGAAGATGTGAACGTCTCCCCCCACTGGACCAACTACCTCACCTCAAGTCCTTACATATTAAGAATTTGCCTAAATTGGAATATATCGGGTCAAACCAATCATCCACTTCAACAGCATCATTTCCTAGTCTATCAATATTAAATATCTTTAGATGTGAAAAATTAAAAGCCATGCCACTAACTCCTCATCTCTCGCCAATGGAGCGTTATTAATAAATCGGATGATGCTTGGCCTTAATAAGTTGAAGACACTGCATATCTCGGATATAAAGTTTTTAAGATGTTTGCCTGAGGAGGGTTTCCAAAGTCTCCCTTCCCTTGAATCTCTTAGCATAGATGGTTTTCCTCAATTGACTTCCCTCTTGCAAGGTATGCAACATCTATCGAGCCTAGTGGGTCTCTCTATCTGGGGATGTGAGGAGCTGGATATATCCAAAGATGAAAGCGGCAACATCTTGGATTTCCATGGAGGCCTTCAAAGTCTCCGCTCCTTGTCAATCTCTCGCCTTCCCAAACCGACATCTCTCCCACAATGGCTTCTACAGGCGCGCAATCTCGAGCGTCTCCAAATTTGGAGATGCCACAATTTGAAGGATATACCAGAGCAAATCGAGGCCCTTCAATCACTTCAATATCTCTTCATCTATAAATGCTCCTCGTTGACATCATTCCCTGAAGCAATGCGAAGGCTCACATCCCTTACTCATCTAATCATCGAAGATTGCGGAGAATTGGAGGAGAGTTGCAAAAGACAAGCAGGCGAGGACTGGGACAAGATTGCTCATATCCCAAGCATACGATTTGGATAGCCGATCGAGCCCTAATTTTCTTCACTGAAGGTACGTGGGACCTTGTTTCCCATATTTTTGCATTTTTAATTTTCGGATATCGTGTTTCCATACTCAATTTGATTTGGAGAGGGACATGAAAAAAATTGCAGAGGGCACATCTCTTCATTCCGAAGAGTGGCGAGAAAAAATGAGGAAAAATTCATACTTCGTCTCATCCAGCAATTGATTTCCCAAGGGTATATTTCTGCTCGAGGGGAGGACAGCGAAGGTGATCTTTAGCATTTGACCATGATCGACGCTCTCAATCTCCTGTTCAGCCATTCTGCAAGGGTTCTCAAGTTAAATCATTTTGCCAATCTTGAGCACCGCCTTAAGCAATCCGAGTAAATGTTTTGAAATTAAAAGAGGTCGTATATGTGACTTCTCCATTTTGATCTCAGTAAGGTTGTCCTACACATTTTGTTTGGTTGACAATTGATATGTTCTTCATCTCTTGTCGACAACATTTGCGAAAGAAATGTGTGTTGTGTGAGGCAAAATGAATGAATGAAGCGGTAGTCATTGTCGTCGTTTCTCTTGATGACTAGATGACTAAATCAATCGCTATCGATGTGAAGTCTTATGTTGTGGACCTCGTGTGGAATCGGTTTCTCTTGTATCCACTCTCATGTTAGATTTTTCTTGTTCCTGTGACTTCAATTGGCCATACTGATGATTGTTGTGTTGGAGAAATCCTTCCAAAATATTTTGAAACTGACAAAACGTTTCTATTAGTCTAGTCTGGAGCATTGCAGACCCTTCTATTTAGAGTCTGAAGACCTTCTATTTAGAGTCTAAATCCCCACACTCAGCACTCAAGACTCAAGACTCAAGACTATTCTCATTGACAGTTTCTAATCCGGCGATAAAGAAGATCTAGAGCTAAAGTGTTTGGTTGAGGATTTGGTCTTATCCATTGGAGAAGATCTCTTGGCTGGGTATGATATAATGAATTCTTTTATTCGAAATCAAGATCGTTTGAAGATCTGATGATTGACGAAATACTCTTGGAAGGTTCTATTCATGGAAACCAAGATCCTGATTGTATGGGCAAACATGATTGATGGGCTATCGACATGTTCCTTTAATAGCTCGAATGTTCTTCTTAATTGATTCTCGTCAACGGGAAGATTGGAAGAATTCCTTTGGTAAGTGCCAATGGGTATGATGGCATAAAGGAGTATAAAAGGAAGACGTTCTAGCTATTCAAGAAGATGCACGATAGAGAAATTCCAGTCCGAAGCTCCTTGATTATTAGTCGATTCATATTGAGCAAAATTGTATTCACAAAGAGAGTCTATACTTAGTAATACCTTGAGGGAGTGTGGTAGATCTTCTACACCGTGAAATCAAGGGAAAATAGTCTTTGTAACATCTCTTTGTTCATAGTGGAATCCAGCCGCAGGCTGTCGTCGGTGCGAAGAGTGGACGTAGGCTTGAAATAAGCCGAACCACTATAAACCTTGCGTTCAATTTTCTCTTCCTATTCTCAGTCTTATTTTGATTATTGTTTGACGAGAATCAATTGTCTCAATTCTATCAACCTGTCTAGTATTATGCGATTATCGTGAGAAATTACTCTTTACACCTATTCACCCCATCTAGGTACTTTTACTAGCCATATCAATTGGTATCAGAGCCCGTGTACTCACTTTATTTGAAGTGTTTTACTTCAGAGTAAAAGATCCATGGCTAGTATACTAACTTCAGGGCTGATGGAAGGTCAAAGCAATACCAGACCTCCTTACTTTGATGGAAAGGACTACAACATCTGGAAAAACAAAATGAAAGCATTTCTTCAATCAAAGGACCTTTGGAATGGGACATTGTAAAAAAGGAATCACTCCTAAAGTTGCATCTGTCTCGAAAGAGGGAAAGAAACCATTGAGACCGGTGGAATGACTCGGGAAAGAGATAATCAAAAGACAAACTCTTGATGCAAAAGCTATTTATTCTTTATATTGTGCATTGTCACCCTACTGAATATAACATAATATCTTCTTGTGTTACAAAAAGAAGTCCGGGATATGTTACATATCACCTATAAAGGAACCGATCGAGTGAAAGAGACCGAGTAATCAACATCCTTCTCGGTCAATATGAAGCCTTCAAAATAAAACCTGGAGAATCTATAACTGAAATATTTAGCCATTTTACAGAGATTGTAAATGGTCTTAAAAATCAAAGATAACCAATTTCGATCCCATAAAGGTAAACAAGCTACTGCGTGGACTCTCCAAGGATTGAAATCACATAAAGATTTCAATAAGAGAGACGCAAAGAATCATGCCACTATCGTCGATGAGCTGGTTAGAACTCTTTAGTCTTATGAAGTGGAATGAATTAATGAAGATGAAGATCCAAAAGGTAAAAAATCAATTGCATTAAAATCAATTGATGATTCTGATGTTACAGATTATGAAGATGATATGGACGATGAGAAGCTTGCTCTCATGATAAGAAGATTCAGAAAACTAAATAGAAAAGGAAGAAGGTTCAACTTAAAGAAATAAAGTTTTCAAAGACAACGGACCAAGTCTGTTGATGATGATGAATCAAACAAAGATGTAGTTTACTTTGAATGTAAGAAAAAATGGAACACATCGACCCAACTATCCTCTTCGAAGAATAAGAAAGGTAAAGCTGAAAATCTCGAAAGGCTCTCAAAGCCGAAACCTAGAGTGATACAAAGAGTGTGAAGAAAGTGATGATAAATATGCCAACTTATATCCGATGGCACAATCGGACTCGAGACTCAAACTCGGATCGACTCAAATAGTGAATTTGAGGTAAGTAATTTTAAGATTCCTGTCAAGATTTCTAAGTATATTGATGAGCTGTGTCTTAGTCTTAAAACTTCTCTCAAAAGGATTTCCGAACTTAAAAAGGAAAACTCTGCTCTAAAAAAAAAAAAGGAAAACGTTTTAAAAGAAAGAGTTAAATGTTTAGACATGAATGTTTCCACTCTTAAAGAAAATGAAGATAGTCTTTTGAAAGAAAATGCTCTTTTAAAAAGTGACTCATCAAATATCTCAAAGAAATTTTCAATAGGGTCCGAGAAACTTGAAAAAATTCTTTCAGCTCAAAGACCTTACTTCAATAAGCCTGGTCTAGGTATGATAGCAGAAACAATTCCCTTGATTGATTTTCCTAAAGTAAAAGAAAGAATTAAGCAAAGACTCTTGAGAGAGGCTTACAAAAATTATTTCAAGAAGGTTTTTGTAAAGTCCGTAGGTCAAAATGCCCTCGGGTGTTCAAAGTGCAATAACCCGAGATCATTTTGAAAAAAAGTGTCCTATGATTTGGAAACCCGTTAAGAAAACATGGGCTAATATTGTTTATCTTACTAACACCAATGGACCCAAGAAAATATGGGTACCAAAGAAAGCTTGAGACTCTCTTTTAAATGCAGGTCTCCATCAAGAAAAAGTAAAGTGGTATACGGACGGTGGATGCTCAAGATATATGACAAGAGACTCAAATTGCTTTATAAAGATCATTCAAGTAAATGGTGGAAAAGTCTCATTTGGAGGAAACATTAAAGGAAGAATTATGGAATTTTGAACTGTGAAAATTGGAAATCTCATAATAAGTAATGTTTCCCTAGTGGAATGACTCAATTACAATCTTCTCAGCATCAGTCAACTGTGTGATACTGGTTTTAAGATCTTCTTTCAAAAAGGAATATGTTTTGGAACCAGTAAAGACTCTACTCAATCTTTCATGGGTCGAAGGCATGGAAATATCTATTTCTTGGATGTGAAACCGGATGAATCGCAATACTTAATCTCAATTCAAGATGAAGCAAGCTTATAGCACAGAAAGCTTGGTCACATCAATATGAAGCAATTAGCCAAAATCTCAACAAAGCAGCTTGTTCGTGGTCTACCCAATTTATCATACCAAAAGTCTGATCTATGCACTCCATGTATCGGGAAAGCGGTAAGAAATTCATTTAAACAAATAAATCATGTCTCTACTAATCATGTACTGCAGCTGCTGCATATGGATATCTTCTGACCAACCAGAACCTAGAGCATTGGAGGTAAGAAATATTGCCTAGTAATTGTGGACGATTATTCCCGATTTACTTGGGTATATTTCCTTGCAAGTAAGTCCGAAACCTTCTCGTATTTTGAAAATTTTGCTACAAAGGTTCAAAATGAAAATGATATGTTATCTCAAGTATAAGAACAGATCATGGAGGTGAATTTGAAAATCAAGATTTTACAAAACTTTGTGATAAATATGGCTTTAATCATGTGTTCTCCTCTTCATATACTCCTCAGCAAAATGGAGTTATGGAAAGAAAGAATAGATCTCTTCAAGAAATGGCTAAAACTCTTTTAATTGAAAATAAGATTTCTTCACAATTTTGGGCTGAAGCTGTTTCAACAGCGTGCTATATTATCAATAGAGTCTTTTAAGACCTATTCTAAAGAAAACCCCTTATGAGTTATTCAAAGGTAAGAAGCCTATTGTTTCATACTTTCATGTGTTCGGTTGCAAATGCTTTATACTGAAAAATGCAAAAGATCGAGTTGGTAAATTTGAAGAAAGATCAGATGAAGGCATCTTCCTTGGATATTCTATATCAAGCAAAGCCTACAAAGTTTACAACAAGAAGAGTCAATCTATGGAGGAATCAATGAATGTCAAATTTCAAGATTCTATGCAAAATGAGTCCAGTCAGACTCATCATGAAGAATCTAAACCTGCTCCAGACTCTCCAAAGCTTACAACTCAAGAAGCATCTCGGACTCGGAAAACCAACATCAAGCTGTTCATGAAGATTCAAGTAAAGAAAGAGATCATCAACTCGACAAATCAACCAAGAATCGGAAGCATAAGTCCAGTTATTCCAAAGATCTTATTATTTGGCAACATTAATGAAGGAATTCGCACAAGATCCAAAAGGCGCGAAGAGTCTAGTGCTTGTGGCTCTCATTTCTGAAATTGAACCAAAAAGCATAGAAGAAGCTTTATCGATAAAAGCTGGATTGAAACTATGCAAGAAGAGCTAGACAGTTCGACATTAATGATGTCCGGGAATGACATCTAAACCAAAAGGTAAAACTGTTATTGGAGCTAAATAGGTGTTCAGGAACAAAATGAATGAAAAAGGAAAAGTCGTAAGAAACAAAACAAGACTCATGGCCAAGGGTTATACGTAAGAAGAATGAATAGACTATGATGAGACTTACGCATTGGTAACAAGGTTAAAAGTTATTCGATTATTACTTGTGTTTGCTTATTATAAAAATTTCAGTTATTCCAAATGGACGTTAAAAGTGCCTTCCTAAATGGTTTTATCCATGAGAAAGTTTATGTGGAACAACCACCAGGGTTTGAAGACCCAAAGAAGCCGACTCGGTCTTTAGATTAAAAAGGCCTTGTATGGTTTAAAGTAAGCACCTCGAGCTTGGTACGACAGAGACTAAGTAAATTCTTAATATAGAATGGTTTTGTCAAAGGTAAAGTAGATACTACTCTATTTATCAAAAAGGAAATCAAAAGCTTTTTACTTGTTCAAATATATGTGGATGATATTAATTTTGGATCCTCTAATGAAAGTCTATGCAAGAAATTCTCTAAGTCTATGCAAGATGAGTTTGAAATTAGTATGATGGGAGAGTTAACCTTCTTTCTTGGACTCCAAGTAAAAAATTGAAAGAATGAACTTTTATTCATCAAGAAAAATATGCTAATGATCTTGTCAAAAAGTTTGACTAGAAAAGTGCAAAAAGACCAACATACCGATGTCAAGTTCTTTGAAGATAGACAAAGATGAAGAAGGGAAGAAAATTGATCAAAAGCTGTACAGAGTATCATCGGTTCACTTATTTATCTTACTGCCTCTAGACCTGACATTCTGTTGAGTGTTTGCATATGTGCTAGATTTCAATCAAATCCTAGAGAATCTCATCTCAGTGCTGTGAAACGTATTATTAAATACATTGCTTCATCTTCAAGCATCGGTCTTTGGTATTCTTAAAGAGGAGACTTTCATCTTCTTGGATATTCAAACGCAGATCTAGCCAATTGCGAGTTGATAGAAAGAGCACCTTGGGAACTTGCCGTTGCTTGGAAGTAGGGAAGTGTCTTGGTTTTCAAGGAAACAAAATATCGTGGCTCTCTCTACAACAAATGAAGCAAAGTATGTAGCTCTTGAAAGTTGTTGTTCGCAAATTACGTGGATAAAACAACAGCTACAAGACTTTGGAATTGAAGACTCATGCATTGAGATTAAATGTGACAACACCAAAGGTGCAATCAATCTCACTAAAAATCCAATCATTCACTCAAGGGCAAAGCATATAGAGATTCAACATCACTTCATTAGAGATCATATTCAAAATGAAGAAATCTCGATTCAATTTGTTAATTCAAAGAGCCAACTAGCGGATATATTCACAAAGCCTTTGGAGAAAAATCAATTCGATATTATCCGTTCCAAACTCAACATTTTGAAGCTTGAGGAAGTTAAATCTAGAGACTCTCGGACCCTCGACTCATACGTTCATGGCTATAGACTGTAAATTGTTTCAATATTCAATCTCAAAAGGTACGATCTTTCGTTCGTTATGATTGATTTATATTATCTTTAAAAGATGGAATTTTTCCTTTTCAAAAAGGATAACTTCTATTTAAAAATGGCACTTTTCTTTAAAAAGGACGGTTATCATTTTTAAAAAGGGACAATTGTTCACTTGCTTTTATGTCGATTGGTTTTTTCCTTTTAAATTGGGTTTATATATATATATATATCGGTTGTTTTCTTCGCTTAACTCCAAAACCCTAAAAAGCATTCTCCTCCCAATCATGTCTTGACTTCGTGTTCATCTTCGAGAAAGTTGTCATCTTTTCTTGGGAAAGTGAGTCAAGGAATCTTTCAACGACAAGAAATGATGTCTTCTTCGAGAAAAACTTCAAGAATCGCGAGCAAAGGACCACAGAGAATGAGGGAGGGTCCTACCCATTTCAATCTCACCGAAGAGGAAGAGTTACCAAGACAGAACAAGAGCCCGATTCACTCTCAACCACGTCACTCTCCACCATCTACCCCACAGGGTGTGGGTCATCAATCGGAGGAAGAAATAATCGAGGAAGTAGACCCTGTAAGAGTTCAAAAACCCTCTTTTATTTATAAGCTCTATCGTGCTTTAAAAAGCACCGGTACTCCGCTGAACTATGTAGATGATTTCCTTAAAGACAAGGGTTATGGAAATGAGTATGTCTTTTGTGACGAATGGAGGATTTGGGAATTGCTCCCAAAGGAAAGGCTGATGAAGCACTTGCAAACATTCCAAGTGACCCTCGTGTAGGAGGATTGAATCCCACCGACGGGAACGATGATGATAAACTGTTTAATGAATTTCAACCTAAGATGGGTGTTGCTGCGAAGGCTAAGGGAAAAAGAACGGAGTTGTTCAAATCAAAGGAACAGGAGAATCCGTTTTTCAAACTGTTGAAACGTGGGGTGATAAACCCCGAAGCGTTGATTTCGACTTTCTGGATGCCATCAATGTGAACTTGAGGGAAAAGTTCAATCTGCTTCAACTTGAGCAATTTTGCTCCGACACCATAGACGGCTATGCATAATTGACAGCATATTTCTATTTAAATCTCAGCTTTTTATATGCGAATAGAATATCCTTCAATGTTCGAGACCAAGACTATGTGGTAGATGTGGACATGCGAGATATAATTGGGGTTGAAAGAGGAGGATATCAACCGGTCAAGGTTTCAATTGCTCGTACCTCACCGGAGCTCATCAAAGACAGGAATGTAGAAGGGAGAATTACCTACGCAAGAATGCATGCCATCAACATCATACTTCACAAAATTGTGATCAACCTGTCTCAAACCAAAATCGACATCCAAGACTAACGTGTTTAACTCTGAGGCGAAATTGATGTACGCGATCAATTCGGGGAGAAAGTTCTCTCCCTCACACCATTCTCTTCCACATGTACAAAGCGATGGTGAAGGACAAGGGCCAGTTGCCTTACTCAGGTCTTGTGACTAAAATCTTCAGACACTTGAACATTGAACCTCCACAAACTCTTTGTGTTCGACCATGCGACAAAATGGTGGTGGGTTTGAAAATGCTGACAAAAATGCATCTACAAGAACTTGATAAGGCAATGGAAAAGTTCAAAGTGAAAACTCCAATCAAATCTCATCCAGTATCTTCTACATCAAAAGGAAAGGGAAGGAGCCCATGGGTGCTCCATCCAAAAATAAAAGAACTCTTATCTTAGAGGATAAAGATGAAGAGGATGAACTCTCTATCTCTCGCCTTGGCATTGAAAGGCTCGGTCGTTCAGATCGAATCAACGGAACGACAGGAAAAAGGAAAAGAAGCAGAGGACAAAGAACGAGAGAGAGAAGAAGAGGAAAAGGAATAGAATAGAGAAGTAGAGGAGAAAGAAGAGAAAGAAAAAGAGAAGAGGAGAAGGAAGTTGAAGAAGAAAAAAGAAGCAGTCAAAGAAAAGTCTGCGCAGATGAAGCCGGAGAGAAAGGCAATCAAGACGCTAATGAGCATGACCATCACTCTTCCCCAATTGAGGCCTTAGAAACAGGGGGAGATGGCGAGCAAGGAAGGACTACACCATATCCTGTCCACAGTGAAGGTGTGAGTCGCTCACCAGCAAATCCAAAAGATCTTCAGGCTTCTCAAATGCCTGAGGAATGACATGATACCTCAACGCAAAATCTGCGCGATTACACCGAAGTTCCATTATCTGCATTTACTCCATCCGATAGAGCAAATGCCAACACGCAGACGGACACTACAGCAGATTTTCGTCGCATCCTTGATCTTCTTATGGAAATGCAAGGTCAAATATATGCTTTGGAATGTGAGCTTCAAGTCCTGAAGAATGCTGGACAAGCGTCTTCTATTACCCTGTCGGATCAAATGCAAGACGTCACTCTTCAAATTCAAGCAAATGCCAAAGGGGAAGAGGTGGCACATCTACGGGAAGACTTTGAAGAGGTTGGAAGGCATCGTACGTCGATGGGAGATTTCCAACTTGTGTGCGTTCCCAAGCAGACTTGACTTTTTCTCACCTTTTAATAATGACAAAAAGGGGGAGAATTGCAATCTTTGAACTTTGACTTTAAAATTCTTACCTTAGTTTAGTTTGTTTAGATATTTGTTTTGAGCATGACTTGGGTGTGGATTTGAAATTGACCGTTGCATTTATATTAAGTGTCATTGTATGGCTTTACTCATGAAAGACTAACCTATTTTCTGTGGATGCAGAGTCTAGTTGAGTTGTTAATCTTTATGAGATATCCATATTACTTGAGTAATGTTTTGCAGGTCAAAGTGTTCAAATCTATAGGAAAGTTTTGTCACCATCAAAAAGGGGGAGATTGTTGGAGAAATCTTTCCAGAATATTTTGAAGCTGACAAAACGTTTCTATCAGTCTAGTCTGGAGCATTGCAGACCCTTCTATTTAGAGTCTAAAGACCTTCATTGGAGACCCTTCTATTTAGAGTCTAAAGACCTTCAGATCCCCAGACTCAGCACTCAAGACTCAAGACTATTCTCATTGACAGTTTCTAATCCAACGATGAAGACGATCCAGAGCTAAAGTGTTTGGTTGAGGATTTGGTCTTATCCACTGGAGAAGATCTCTTGGCTGGGTATGATATAACGTATTCTTTTATTCGAAATCAAGATCGTTTGAAGATCCTATGATTGACGAAATACTCTTGGAATGTTCTATTCTTGGAAACCAAGATCCCGATTGTATGGGCGAACATGATTGATGGGCTATTGACATGTTCTTTAATAGCTCGAATGTTCTTCTTAATTGATTTTGTCCAACGGGAAGATTAGAAGAATTCCTTTGGTAAGTGCCAACAGGTATGATGGCATAAAGGAGTATAAAAGGAAGACGTTCTAACTGTTCAAGTAGATGCATGATAGAGAAATTCCAGAGTCTGAGGCTCCTTGATTATTAGTCGATTCATATTGAGCAAAACTGTATTCGCAAAAGAGAGTCTATACTTAGTAATACCTTGAGGGAGTGTAATAGATCTTTTACACCGTGAAATCAAGGGAGAACAAAGTCTTTGTAACATCTCTTTGTTCATAGTGGAATCCAGCCAATGGGCTGTCAATGCGAAGAGTGGACGTAGGCTTGAAATAAGCAGAACCACTATAAACCTTGCGTTCAATTTTCTCTTCCCTATTCTCAGTCTTATTTTGATTGTTGTTTGACGAGAATCAATTGTCTCAATTCTATCAACTGTCTAATATTGTGCGATTATCATGAGAAATTACTCTTTACACATATTCACCCCCTCTAGGTACTTTTACTAGCCATATCATGTTGTGTTTGGTAGCCTTGCTTTGCCATGTTGATATCTGATGGATATTTTCGCCAAAGCTATTGGCGAGGGCAATTTGCGGCGATTGTTCGAAGTTTGTGAGAGAAGAAAGTACTTCAATGTGATTGCCTTTTGATTGCAAGAGGAAATAATTAGGTGCACTGTCAATATTCACCAGTTGATCATCCATTAGAACTAAGGAAATATCATAATAACATGTTTGATGATTGATCCTTGCTGGGGTGGAATTTCATTCATCTCTTAAACTATGGCACTCTGCAGTCTACTTCCTTCAATTATGTAACTACCCTCGGTTTTTTGCTTGTTCGCAAGCTCGCTTTTGGGAATGAGGCTTGAGAATAACCTTGAAATGGTTCCGAAATGCGAAGCATAGTTATGCCACTGTTTTTAGTTTATCTTTTAAATGAAATTTGTGGTAGTGTCCTTAGGGAAATCGATAAGACTCACTATTTATGCTTCAAAATGTAAGCCGTCCTTCTTGAAACTAGTCTCCAAAAAGCGGTTTTCAACTTTTCGGCAATGGCACTTGCTAAGGAGACCCCTTTCTTTGAAGTACTCAATCTATTCTTTTTATCTTTTCAAGACTAAACTCTCATGCATACCGTAAGGCCAAGTCATATGCATAGAGCTCGTTGCTTGAACTATCTTCCATGACATTAAGCTCATAGGGCTTTTGTTTCGGTAGATATGTTTATTTCTTACACCGCTTTATTTTTCAGGCTAGACAGAAATGGTGTGGATTTTGGCACCGAGGACCCAATGCCAAATGAGGATCCCAAAGAACTCACCGACCACCGTTAGATCATCGAATAGGTTGATGAAACATGAAAGGGCGTTTCAATTGGTTTATGGAGTATTATTATTGTTTTTTTTTTTGGTAAAAGGTAATTAGATAGAAAGAGAAAGGCCAAATACAAAAGATCGGAACCATAACCTACATTCTAAAACGAAGAGTGAAGGGGATCCGATGTAAAAGAGAACAAGAAGAAACAAGAAAACAAACAACCAGCAAACCGGCGGGACACCATACAGCAACGGCGACCCTCCAAATTTAGCAAGAAGGCAAAGAACGGAGAATGAAAGGCAAAGCGTGCGGCTGGACGATCAATGAGTAGAGAATACCACCAGATCGAATCCCCAACATCTTTGGAGCCTTTGATTCCTCGGAGAAGGCAGGACCTTGGCGAAGGAGATAGCTTTGTCCCCGACCGCCTTAATAAGATGATTTTTAAGGGGGGATAGCTATCGCCTCACCCCGGAAGATGGCAGCATTCCTCATCTTCCATATCGATGACATAAAGCCCCAAAGGAGAACTGAACCATCCTGTGATAGAAGTCCTTACCACTAAAAAACTTCGTAGCCTAGATAAGCAGCTCCTTCCAGGTTCTGTTCTTCCAAGGGATGTTGCACCTAGCGGCCCTAAAGAAGGCCAGAGAAGCCAAGGTGCGACACCCAAAGAAGAGATGATCAACAGAGTCCAGGTCTTCACTACAGAAGGCGCAAACACAATAATCAATTCTGCCATAAGATAGGAGCATCGACTGAGTGGGGAGGCGGCCTTTAGTTATAAGCCACAAAATAAATTGGTACCGAGGCGCAAGGGCATTATCCCAAACTAGGGAGGCCCATTGGACCGGATTCCTCTTAGTCTTGATGGATTCCCAAGCCGAGGCAATCGAGTATACACCCGAGGAGTCACAGCTCCAAATGAATTTGTCCTACATAGATGATAATAACAGTAAAGCAATTGACCAACTATCCAGAAGAGACCTAAGTGCTGCACCAATCGGAGTATAAAGATCAGCAACTACTGCAAAGTCCGGAAGGCCTATAGAATCCCTAAACGATGAGGGAACAACACCATCCGAGGGCCACACGGTAACCAATAGTCATGCCATAGTGAGATAGAATACCCATTGCCAACGACCCACCGAACGATGAGCGAAAGTAGGGTCTCGAGCTGCAAAACTTCTTTCACATCCAGGAGCAAGTCCTTGGCCTGTCGGCAATCCAGAAATTCTTCTTCTTCAGAAAAATGGAATGTATCCAACGGCACCATAAGGATTGTTTATCAGAAAACATAATCCATATGTATTTAACCATGGAAGCCCTATTACCCTGCTTAATATTCCGGATGCCGAGGCCCCCTTCAGCTTTCGGGCAACAAACATCTTCCCAAGCCACCTTGGCACCTCCTCGACCGAGAGATGTTCCTTTCCACAGGAATTGTCTCATTATCCGCTCAACATCCTCCAGGACCGAAGATGGAAGAGTGAAGACACTCGTCCAAAAGGCTTGGATGGAGTGAAGGACAAATCTTATGAGCTGCAATCTACCTGCGAAAGATAAAAATCTATGCGTCCAAGATTGGATTCTAGCAGTAATGCGATTCGTCAATGCAATGCAGTCCGCTCTATTCAATCTGGAAGAAATGATGGAAACACCAAGGTAACGGACCGGTAATTTCCCCTCCTGGAAACCAAACGCCCAAAGGATTTTGTTCCTCATAGAAGAGTCGCCACCAGCCAAGAAGATTTCACTTTTGTGCTTGTTAGGGAGTAAGCCACTCCAATCGGAGAACAAATCAAGCCCTTTTTTCAGCATAACTACCGAACGCCAGTCCGCTTGGTAGAACAAGAACACGTCATCAGCAAAAAACAAATGGGAAAGCTGAATTGGCTTGCACCTCCAAAAGAATTTGAAGTCCGGATTGGAGGTGCGAGACATCAATATACCGGAGAATACTTCCATCACCAAGGTGAAGAGGTATGGGGACATCGGATCTCCTTGCCTCAGGCCTCTACCCCCCGGAAAGAAACCATGAAGATCCCCATTGATAGATATAGAGAAGCTCGAGATCGCACACAAGCCATGATAAGCTTTATAAAATGGGGGAAACCGAAAAGCCTCGCAAAACAAGCTCTAAAAACTCCCAGTCAACGGTGTCGTAGGCCTTATGAAAATCCACCTTGATTGCGCACTTAGGCAGGTAGGGAGAGAGGTGGAATCCTGCAAACAATTCCTGAGCCAAGAGAATGTTATCTCTCATTCTCCAGCCCTTAACAAAGGCGTTCTGGGAATGATTAATCAAGTCCCCTAAAGCCCCAGCAATTCTATTGGCTAGAATCTTAGTGATCACCTTATAAATCGTGTTACAGCATGCAATTGGTCTGTAATCCGTTACTGCATTAGCATTGGAGACCTTCGGAACAAGCGCCGAGAATGGTGGCATTTACCTCTTTTTAGAAGCCGACCATTTTGAAAGAAGTCATGCACGATTCAAGCACGGAAGAACCAACGAAATCCCAACAAGATTTATAAAATTCAACGGGAAGCCATCAGGCCCGGGGCCTTACCTTTGCTAGCGAAAATAACGTGTTCTTGATTTCGAGTCAAAACCGGCAGACCGAGGACGCCAGCTTGGTCTTGAGACAAAGGCTTGCGGACATAACGTCGCACCTCCTCAAGGGATGACCTAACAAGACCTTCCTTCGGGGATAAAAGGTCAGAAAAATAATTAACAAACACCTGGGGAACCAAGAGCGGATCAAGTGACACTTCCAGAATGATCTTTAACCGAAAGGATTCGGTTTAATAGGTGTCTTCTCTCCATAGATTGATGAAAGAACTTGGTGTTCCTATCACCCTCTTTTAGCCATTTAACTCTAGACTTCTGCCTATAGAATGATTCCTCATGGGATCTCAACTCAACAAATACACGGCGACACTACGGAGTATTATTGTTTGTCTTTGGGTTATTTCCAATTCATATACATTAGCTGGTAAGCCGTTCCCAGCAACCAAGCACGTCAGGGTTGCTGAAATTCAGTAACCCAAAGGTTATCAATGACATTTCATGGTGGGAGATCCAAAAACATGAGTTATATAACGTGAATTAGAAAGTTTTGAAATGGACAAGTTCATATTTTTGGGCTAAATGTTCACATTATGTATTGGATTCAACAAGAAAACACCCTATTGCAGATAAATGTTCAATGGCCATTCGGTTGGCCTATCAGAGGATATCGAGGTTCCCAGGTGAGAGATTTTTTCCCAACAAATTTCCCTGTATATTGATAAATAATAGGCTTTGAGTTGATGACACAAAAATTGTATTGTGATGCGAGGTTTTGTCTTCATTTAGGGGCCTTATTATTGTGGTGTTGGGGCTGATAAGTCATCCGACTGAGATATATCCGATGCTCGCTACAAGGCTTGCTTATATGCTGGTATCAACATTAATAGCACCAATGGAGTGGTGATCTGGGTACCTAACCTCCAGCTTGCTTGTTATTTCAAAAAGGAAAAAAGATTATAAAAAAAAAAGCACAGAGCTGTTGCTATCAACAGTGGCTTCTATCTTGCAGTGAGAACACCAAGTCAGACGAAGCATGGGAATTGAAGCAGGAGATCATCTCTGGTGTTCAAGATACCTTCTTTAGGTGAAATTTCAAGTACTTGCTCAAGAAAATAACGAAATTCCATTAACAACAAACAAAATAAGTGCATACAGACATGTTCTGAGGTATTTAAGTACTTGATTGTTTATCTTTTCTATACAACAGAGAATAACCGAGCAAGCTTGTGTTGTCCTCATGTAAGATCCAAAGCCAATAGAGGTAGCTGACTTCACTATCACCATTTATGCATTATTATACCCCAAAATTGATAAAAGCATTCTCTTCCTTCTCAGGGTGACTGCAACGGTGCAAGATGCCATACTAACAGGTTCGCACCATGGAAATAACATGGACTTGGTTAAGAATTTTTGTTCAATGAAGGACCTTTAAGAGTGTGTTCTTCGACTTTTCTGCAATACAAAAAGCATGAGAGAAGAAGGAGGCTTTGAAGCGATAAAGAAGGCAATTCCGAATCTCTCACTTCGCCATGAGGAGCACATTAGCGCCTATGGAGAAGATTGATGGGAAAGCATGAAACAGTCAACACCGACACATTGTCTTCGGTAATGCTCAGAAGAAACATACCGACTACTAGTCAAATTTAAAGATTGCCCTGCTAATGAACTCATATTTCATTGTGATATGCAGGGAGTTGCCAATTGTGGTTGCTCAATCTGTGTGGGCCGTGACAATGAGAAGCAAGGAAAAGGTACCATAACAATGACCATACTAGCTCCCTTATGTGCTCTATCTGAAACTCATTTGGAGATGCTCAACTTTATCAAATGATTCCAGAAACACTACCACGAAAAATAATACATATAAGTATTCTTTATCCTTTATGGTCTCAGTCGATTCCATGATTGCAACTATGCACAAGGAATTTTGACCTTTTAACAATCATAAAGCATTCCCACAGTCTTGCTTCCTAAGCTAAAGTAAGGACTTTGGACATCTTGGTTCTTTTAGTGCATCAAAAACTTTCTGAAATGCTTCACTATTTCTGAATATCGATAAAACGTACAAGTTCACCTTCCTTACTCAGTTAGTTAATGACTTAAAATGATATACAGGTTACTTGGAAGACAGGTGTCCTGCCTCAAACAAGAACCTATACGTCGTGACCTCATTACTTGCTGAAACTACAATTTTGTGGGAGCCCCCCATCAAGGCTGAAGCTCTTGCTGCTGAGAAGCAAGCATTGAAGGTCTAAAATTTGAACTGCTGGCTAAGAACGGCCAACTCCCTTAATTAAATCAGTGGAGACCTCCAGGCTGAGATACTATTGAACTCCTTTTCCTTCAGATTTAGGTCATCGACAGAAGATCCTCATGAAAATAAGGCTTCCCGGAGGGAGAGAAAATTAGGTGTCCAAGCTCGGACGTGATCTCCATTACATTGGTTTCATCCTGCATTTGTGAGTAGTTTCACCATTATGGGCATTTGAGTTCACCTATTTGCCTTTAGTGTCACGGATGACTTCTTGTTTTTGTATTCTCACTTTGACATGTCAGCATAATTCATCCAAATTTTGAGTGTCCGCATAAGCTCAAGTCACTCAATTTGGCATGTCGACCTTTCTTTAGAATAAAAAGGCTGTTTGACTTCTCATTCACTAAACATGATATTCATGAGTCAGTTTCATCTCTTCCAATTTCTTATTAAGAGAACTTTGGGAAGAAGGTCGACCGAGTTTGTCCGTGCAACTTGGCAAGTTCATTTTATTTGCTAGACGAAGAAATGTTTCTCATTTACATGGAAAGTGCAGTACAAACATTGAAATGCAATTTGGCAGTGCCTACCATTTTTTGCTTCTACGAAACTGAAAGTTACTCTGGGCCTTTTTCTTTTCATTCTTTTCATCTCCTCACACCGATCCAAACGTCTTATTCGACAATAGAACAAATATTAAAAAATGATACTAATGCTAATTTATAAATCACATATCTAGCAGATAGCAAAATTCGAGAAGCAGGATAGGTGTTTCTCTAGACATATGGATGAGATTCGGCAGCAGAGGCACATCGTAGAGTGGTGGTCGTCGCGGTGGCTTAATTCAGTGCACTCGAATGTAGTTCTTCGGATGGAATTGAGTTCGGCCCTGGTTAGGCTATGTGCTGGGCAGGGTTAGAGGGGGCCTAGCTCATCTAGATACCGCTCCTTAACGCAACGACAAACTGATATAGGCTATGTTTTCCGTGGATCAGTAGACTTTGCTTACACCATTTGATGAACGGGATTTCATTCTAGATACCCGATGATTTGATATACAGAGCACACAGCTTGATGACTGACTAATGGGCTATGCACTTTCAATTTCAAGTGAGAGGAATGCAATCTACTTCTTTTCATAGTTTTAGATGTAGACATACTCGTGGGCCTCTTAGTCATTGCATTAATCTTATCTTCATTTTTGGGCTGCAAAACCCTTACATTGGCAAATATAGACTGGCTATAAGCTTTACTGTCAATGATTCATGACATTTGCCCACAGAAGTCTACAGATACAAATAGATCTTTTAGAAACTTAAATAGAGGCGCTGGAAAAATTCATGACACCTCTTTCAACTGATAAAAGTAGTTGTTGCAATTTACTTACCACTTTCTGTTGCAATATCTATTCCATGTATTTTTGGCTGTGCAGACTGAAAAATCTTCACTAGAGGTGTACCAAAGAGATGGATGCTTATGTTGGTTGCATGTATTACCACACAAACGAGTTCGATTTATGCCGCAAAGAGCAACAAGCCTTTGAAAAGGCATGCCCATTGTAATTAAATGGGGGTTAGTACCTTGGATCTCGACTCTTTAATAACTTAGAGCAGCTTGCAAGGTAGCAGATGCTGCTGTGGTTCTAACCGTCTTGAATGTCGTCAAGATGCTGCGCTTGAACAGCTCAAGTTAGTCTCTTTTTTGAAATGTCTGAGAGCAATAAGTCTACTCCTTTGCGCTTAACTACTATGAACGCATTCCTTGTTGGAAGATTTTTTGCCAACTCCACCTTGAGTTTCCATTAGATGTGGCAAAATGGTGACATTATCTAATTTTATAAATCTATTTATTGTTTAAGTATTATAAGTTTTGAACTGGTTGAATATGTCAATATGAGTGTCTCTAACATTATTCATCTTTTTTAACTTAAGGTGACGCAATTTGTCCAATTTATTGGAAACTATTACTAATAATTTGGGGAGAGAATTTCCAAAACTTGTCAAACTGATGATTTTCTTGAGATTTTGCCTCTATTTTGAAATGGCATAATGGCTATGATGATGGTCCGATCATAAGTGAATTAGAAATAAATGGAGCTCTCCACTCATATGAGAACATTTCTTGCATTTTTTTTAATCCCTTTCAACCTTTCCCTCCATTTCGAGTGTGGAATAGCGTGGGCCGTTTTTGTAACTATTAATTTTATTATAGTGTTCCATGAGCTTTTAAGTCTATTCATCCCTTTGAGTTATGAAAAGCTATACATTACCTATGATTACATACGGATTGAGTTTTCTAATAGATCTGCATCATTGTAGATTTGTGAGGACACAAATCTACTATTTTTATTTTTATTTTTATAACGTTTCGTATATATTTTTAGAAAAAAATTTCCAACTTCTTTTCAATTCTACCTTTCATTTGTTTTTACAACAAGAAAGTGGCGGCAGCAGAGAAGACATGGTAGAGTGGTGGTGGTCTTGGTGGCTTAATTCAGTGCGCTCGAACGTAGTTCTTCGGATGGAATTGAGTTCGGCCCTGGTTAGGCTATGTGCTGGGCAGGTTAAAGGGGGCTGATCGCATCTAGACACGACTCCTTAACGCGGCGACACAACTGATATTGGCCTCCACCACGTCTCTTCCGATCTCTATCGCCGCCCCGCCTCTCCCTCTCTTCCTTCCTTCTCCATACCCATCGATGAGATGACAACAATCGCGACAGCCTTAGGCACCAAAACAGGTCTCTTACACTAAGGATGTCGGTGCTATCTTTTGACCGAACAATTTAAATTCAAATGATCCATCCAAGTCCTTCCAGATCACCCAGCTTGAAATGATTCAGTGTTTATGTCCACTGACCCTCAAGCATTCAAAATCAATGTTGCTCATCTGTTCCTGTACATGGAGATGACTATCTAATAGCAAGAACTGGCTTAGTTTCAACGCGACTATGTTCAGACAATAACAAGGAAGAGACAGAGTAGCTCATTGCAGATCAACCGCGGTTAATACAGAACTGGGACCGACTCCAAGCACTGGGTAACCCCACACATTTATCTGGTGTCTAAGCCCGGGAATACACATTAAACCGACAATAAAGAAAAACCAGACACATATAAAGTTAAGAGCCATGCATTAAGGTCGAACGTAGGACTTAAGAGTGACCAGCAACCAACAACCAACAACCATCTTGCACTTGATGTTCACAAAGCCCAACTCCAACAAAAACGTACAAAGCATTTCTAAAGCATATAGCCTAATCCATGATATTTAAAATTCGAAGAGAGCAACAGGATCTTCAAAAGGACACTGTTTATCGTTCACTTTGATACTTGGAAGTGCACTTTGCAAAGAACCACCACTGGCATACCACCATCTTGACTGCAAGCCCCGTAATTCTTACTCAGAAGGCTCTCAGCGTGGGCTGCACAGGAAATGCACAAAGAAACTACTTCAATGAACAGAAAATATGCTAAAACTGTAGATACTAGCACTATGCCACCATAAACCAGATAAATCCCCTGGCTATTGGTTAGTAGTAAATGGGACTGATGAATTTCAACAACATAATGAGGGAACATGCTTCATTCATGCAAATTCAAAGTATTAATACTTTCTCTCGTAAGAAAATTTGAAGTACTTTACCATCTTTATCAATTCTCTTGCCAATGGAACATCATATGGGTGTCACAGCAAAAGCAATCACCTGATAAATAGCAATTGCTATCGGTACAGCACCTAAAGTTGAGTAAAATATCAAAAAAATACCGCATCATATGCACCTGGAGGAATTCTCACAGATCTATCTCAACAGAACAACCTATGCCATTTATGGTCAACCACTAAATTTGCAACATAAAAATAATTACCAAGTTCATGCCAACCTAATCACCAAGGTCATATTCCGAAAACAGAAAATTGACTTCGATCAAAGGAAAAATTATTTGACTATCAGCCAGCGCATAGAAGAGATGCATTGTTCCAGACCAAGACTAGAAAAATAACAGATTAAAGGAGAAATTATTTGACAATTGGATGAAGCACAAGGAAGAGATGCGTTGTTTCCGACCAAGACTAGAAAAACAACAGATATACCTGTAAGACTGTGAACGAGACCTTGAAGGACTGCGAATATTGCCCCTTGGACTCTGAGACCTGCTTGCTGGATAACCCCTCTCCAGAATGGGACTTCGACTATCTTCCCTTGGACTTGGAGACCTCTTACTAGACCGCTTAATCTTGTGCTCCTGAGGATATGGAGAATGTGGTACAGACCCAGATCGCATTGGAGACTGGTATCGATCCTTTGCCCCACGGCTCCTGGTTCAAGGAATCGGTATATCCATTGAGATGGGAAATAATAAAAATGGAACATAAAGATTCCCTTACATAAAACAGAACACGATCTAGGGTAACAAAAGATCTTACAAGGAAACATTACTCGGCTTGAAGCATGAATTTTACGAAAAAAAGAAAAAATACCATCAGCAAAAGCTAATAAAAAGTACCAAGAAAATCAGTTTTGCAAGTAAAAAAATTACACTCCACTTACAAAATCATATAAGCATCAACATGATGGCATCACTATCTAACTGATTGAAGATGACCGTTACCTGCACCTTAATAAGAGTTCCGTACAAATTACCAACTTGGGCCCAAATACTGGAATTAGTCTCATTAACGATGTACCGGTACGTCAGCGTCCAACAACTGCATGGCTCTCTTTGGCCCAACTTTCTAAAACCTCAAACTATCTTTGACAATGTCATCTTATCTCTACACCGGTATTGCTTCCCTTGATTGAGGATGATTTCTTTCTTTGGCCATAAAAAGCTCTATTTCTTTTCTTAACTGGATGGTATATGCAAAACAAAATAAAGCTTCAAAACCTTTTCATTAATAACTATGTTAGATCACACAGAGAAAACAAATAGTGAAAAAAAGGTACTTTAGTGATTTAATCATCTGCTGACAGTGCTTTACCAATCAGTTCAGTTGCAACTGCAGGCCACCAGACCTCTAGTAAGCAAAAGCCCATGCTTTGACAGTAATTGGCGAAGGTGGGAGAATAACATTAGAAAAGCTTTGACAGAATGGTAAGGAGTTGTCCATCTCTCTTTTTGTCGTTTAACTTTATTTACCCATAGGTCTTTAAAATCTTCCTGTTCACTTTAATATCTGCATAAACAAGGCCACAAGCAGATACTGTTCAATACCACAGAAATGATGCTGCACTGCATCAATCGCCCCAAATCGATAAAAACCACCGTAGTATGAACATAATAGGATAGAGATGCATCAGATTACTAATACCAAAAGGAACAAGGCCAGCAAGTGCGTAAACGAGAAACTAACTACAGTGGCCTCTAACCACGGGTTCCTCCGGCGAGGCGCTCATGACCGACTCGGATAATGAGAAATAATGCCACCAAAAATCAAAGAAAACGCCTATTCAGTCTCAGTTTAATGATTTCAGAACTAATAGAGCATAAAAATAACATCTCGAACACTGTTTTGGCTAAATCGGATTCGATTCCTTCATTGAGGTATTTCGTCGGACGGTGCATGGGCGATTTAGAAACTGAGCTACGGACTCGATTTCAACGTTTCAATTCACCTGATATATCAGCATCCAACAGGCGTTTATATCTCGCATATAAAACTGGGCGTGGTTCGATCGAATTGCGAGAAACACAAACGTATCCGGTGAGCTCTGAGGTAGCGGAAGGCAGGGGCAACGGAGAGGAGCGTCTTTGGTTTGTTCGGTGTGGCTGGGCCTGGCTTTGTACTTGCTTCGTGGTCGGAACTTCGGCTCCCGCATCGATTTGGTGTCGAGAAAAGCGGATCTTAACAGAAGCGAAGAAGGAACTCTTAGCGCCGGTCGAGGATTGTCGTTTCTGGCGAGGTCAGAAACGGTGGCTACCAACGAACGGCGGCGAACGGAGGAGTATAAACGGCCAACTGGTCGTTTCTTTCGAAGAGAACGCTTTTTTTCTTCTTTTTTTTGTGAGTCCAAGTTAGATATGCCTTGGGTAGGCTCAGGAATTGGCTGAATGCATGGGCTAATCAAGCTTATTTTTCTCTTATTTATTATTTTTTTTATGCCATATATATATATATACATAATTCAATTAGGAGAACTGGGCTGAAAGATCTTCACGAGAGGTGCACAAAAAGAGATGGATGCTTATGTTGGTTGCATGTATTACCACACAAACGAGTTCGATTTATGCCGCAAAGAGCAGCAAGCCTTTGAAAAGGCATGCCCGTTGTAATTAAAAGGGGTTAGTACCTCGAATCTCAACTCTTTAATAACTTAGAGCAGCTTCCAAGGTAGCAGATGCTGCTGTGGTTCAAACCCTCTTGAATGTTGCCAAGATGTTGCGCTTGAACAGCTCAAGTTAGTCTCTTTTGAAATGTCTGAGAGCAATAAGTCTACTCCATGAACGCATTCCTTGTTGGAAGATATTTTACCAATGCCACCTTCAGTTTCCATTAGATGTGGCAAAATGGTGACATTATCTAATTTTTATAAATCTATTTATTGTTTGAGTATTATAAAGTTTGAGCCAATTGAATATGTCAATATGAGTGTCTCCGGCACTATTCATCTTTTTAACTTAGGGTGACGCAAGTTGACCAATTTATTGGAAATTATTATCTAATAAATTAGGGAGAGAATTTCCAGAACTTGTCAAACTGATGATTTTCTTGGGATTTTGCCTCTATTTTGAAATGGCATAATGGCTATGATGATGGTCCGATCATAAGTGAATTAGAAATAAATGGAGCTCTCCACTCATATGAGAACATTTCTTGCTTTTTTTAATCCCTTGCAACCTTTCCCTCCGTTTCGAGTGTGGGAATAGTGTGGCCTGTTTTTGTAACTACATATTTTATAATAGGGTGTTCCATGAGCTTTGAGTCTATTCATCCCTTTGAGTTATAAAGAGCTATACATTGCCTATGATTATGGACGTATCGAGTTTTCTAATAGATCTGCATCATTGTAGATTTGTGAGGACGCGAGTCTACTATTTTTTTTTTAATAACGTTTCATATTTATTTTTAGAAAAAATTCCAACTTCTTTCAATTCTACCTTTTTTGTCATTTAATTTTGCAACAAGAACGTGGCGGCACTGCCACACTATTTTTTCATCCGCTGAACACATTCACTCGCAGAGAAGACATGATTTGGGATTCACCATTAGAAAAAGATATGTACAGCAAATGGGATCCACACTACAATGTATCAGTCTCCATGATCAGCCTATGCTTCATGAGCGCACCAGCAGCCTGCGACAGAGTATTTACAATTCAGCATATCATCATTTTTAGCTAATTTCAGAGCGTCTGAGTTTATTCGCCTTAAGAGTACCAGAATCATCATTTTTAGCTAATTTCAGAGAGTCGAGTTTATCTGCCTTAGAGTACCGGAAGCCTACCAAGACCGAGACATTTGGGAATGGACTCAAAAGTGGATATCAGTTTAGATCTACTTAACCTATACAACTGGTACAATGAATCATTCAAGCAGACAAAGACGATGTGTATTCAGACTAATATGGCTCAGGCATTTCACCAGACATTTAATGTGCATTCGATGAAATGGCACATTCCAGCAACGAGAGAGCGAGAATCACGACCCAATCAGCACGAGATCATGAAGACCGAATCGCAGTTGTTAGTAATATAATCTTGGATGTGAGCAATTTTCATTGCTAGCAAACATCAAAGCTCCCGGTCTCTATTTAGCACATGCGACACTCAAAACAGAACAGAGAGCTTTATCTCTGCGAGGAGCGATCATTGGTCATGATCGGTTGTTCAACTAACCAGACGAAGTCTTGGACGGCGTTGGCAGCGATGATCGAAGCTGGTGGATCCAACCGGCTTTTTGGGCTCCAATTCTTGTGCGTTTTGAGGTCGCGTGGCTCTCTCTCTCCCCATTTGCGCAACGACGTTGTCAGTTCTCTCGCAAGAGCTCACGATCACCGCCTGCATCCGGACGGCATCCGGTCGCCTCTTGCTCACTCCTTGCACATGTCACGCCCCGAACCCCGAGACACGTGGAACAACCCGCCACGGTCATGCAAACGCGACATTCCCGAGTAGTGTCGCCGACCCGAATATTTAATTATTAAAGCGCATGCGGAACGTTTAAGAACCCCTGATTTGAAACTCGCGGGATAGGACAAGTAGGAAGAATTAATTCAAAATCAAACGAGCATAATTCCATACATCATCGACAATCCAAGTCTTAATTACATCAACAGGATCCGGAGGCTATATGCACCAAAAATGGGTTAGAGTTTATGTGCATCAAAAGAAAGGAGTCAGCCTACATAACAAGGATCAGTCCGCCAAAAGAAAGTCAACCACCCTAGAACTACGGGTCAGCCCGTTGGACGATCCCACGTCCTCCGGATCTGACACCCAAGATTGCGGGGGCGTGGCGTTGATCACTCCACCGGTAGGAAGGTCCGCCACACCCTTGCCCAGGATGGCATCCAAGACCGCCAGCGGAATATCCATGCTATCTAGTGGGCCGATCCTAACACCATCTGCTCCGGTACGATACCAAGCTCTAAACATGTATGGAACGCTGTCATGCACGTTCACCTGGACCCGGATGAGGGTCCTAATCAACAGATAGACCCAAGGACTCCCGGGGGTCGGAGCACTCTCCGTCCACCGGTCGATCTCGTCGGTAGGCCGCTCATCTCCGGGGGTCTCGCCATCTATGGTCCTGAAATATTTTTCCCCAACTGGGATGAGACTTTGTCTCAAGCAAGTTCACCCTCCTAAACCCCTATTAGAAAATAAATGCGCCCCAAAGTAGCTTAACCACGACATCAAGAAGACTTACCTCACCTTCGTGCCTCCCCAGTTAGTACAATTCATATCACTTAAGCACAAGAAATGACAAGAAGGCAATTTATCGAAACTCAATCAGTTTCACTCAATTTCGCAATCACAGCAAGCATTTCCAAATCATCATTATCCACTATCACACTGTGGCAAAGCCTACTCGCACGGCTATCTACCGATATCTAGCTAGACATCGCCTCCCCACCTTGGAGCGCACTTCGTCAACACATCGACGGCATTCCCGAAGGAGTATGAATCCGCTTGGCCTAGCCTCCACTTGTGACCCGAGCCACGTCACTCTCCCGACGGCATCTCTAGAAGAACAAAGGTCCGCCGGCCTAGCCACTACCGGCGACCCGAGCCACGTCACTCTCCCGACGGCATCTCTAGAAGAACAAAGGTCCAGTCGGCCTAGCCACTACTGCGACCCGAGCCACGTCACTCTCCTGACGGCATCTCTAGAAGAACAAAGGTCCAGTCGGCCTAGCCACTACTGCGACCCGAGCCACGTCACTCTCCTGACGGCATCTCTAGAAGAACAAAGGTCCAGTCGGCCTAGCCACTACTGCGACCCGAGCCACGTCACTCTCCTGACGGCATCTCTAGAAGAACAAAGGTCCAGTCGGCCTAGCCACTACTGCGACCCGAGCCACGTCACTCTCCCTTGACGGCATTTCTTAGAATAAGGATCCAGTCGGCCTAGCCACTACTGCGACCCGAGCCACGTCACTCTCCCTTGACGGCATTTCTTAGAATAAGGATCCAGTCGGCCTAGCCACTACTGCGACCCGAGCTTTTCAACTAGCACACGACAATTTGATATCAATCTTTAGATATTTTCCATTTTACCCACATAATTCAATTACGACATTAACCACGAATAATCAAATTTCAATGCCGAATTCGACACTTGGGATTTTTCTAAATAAAATTTCATTCTTTTCAAAATCAACAATCAAGTCGCAATATCCACACTTCAATATCAAATTCTAAACATACGGCGAGCCGATCGGCACGACGAAATTCTGAGCAATTAGGGTCAAAATAAAATTTTCAAGTTTTTTTTTTTTTTATAATATTTTAATGAATTTCGGAATAAGATATATTATTAAATAATTCAACAATTTCGAAGCATTTATTTAAATCATAAATAAACTCCTTTAAGTCACATCAAGGTCATTTAAAAATAAACATACCTAACCATTAAACCAAACACCATTTATCTTAATAAATCCTCTTAATATAATCCATGCAAATTAAACCAACCTACCCACATAATCACCATCAACCTAAGTTAAACCTACTTAGGGCATCATTAACTCGCTAATCGCGGATTAGTGAGGTAAACTCACCGGAATCGCTTTCCGATGGGTCTCCGGCGAAGAGCACGACGACGCCCGACGACAAACCTACACGGATCAAGACCAAACAAGCATTAAAAGGGGGCCAAAATGAGCCCGGAAGATCCTAGATCTCGCTGGTTTTCTTTCCAGCACTAACCGAACTAGAGGGGATGGCGGAACGGCGACGGAACGGCGGTTGAACGGGCGGAGAAGGCTCGGCGGCGTGCGACGGCGGCGAGACGGTGACGGTGGGCGAGGCGGTGACGAACGGCGACCAGCAGCTCGGCGAGGGAACGGCGGCACGAAGGTGCGACTTGCTCGCACCGGGGCCTCACACGCGAGGCTTCGCACGCGGGCGAGCGGCGACGGAGGCGGAGTGCGACGGCGACGACGGAGGCGAGCGGCGGCGAAGGAGCGGACGGCGGCTCGGCGAGGGAAGATCCGGCAATGGCTTCCCTTCGTTTTTCTCTCTTCCCCCCCAATCTCTCTCCTCTCAAGGTTGAAGATGAAGTGGATGGGACACCCCCACTTTTGGTGGGCCAATCGGCCGGGCGACACTTGTCAAGCTCTCCTTAATTTTGGCCTCCACCATGACATCACCCGCCGATGTCATTTTCCACTATCTTAATTCCTCACAACATCTTTCAATAGGTCCAATTCATTTTCCGCCGGGTCCGGCTCTTGCACATTTAATTATTTCAATTTCCATCAATTCTCTTCTAATTGAGTCCAAATTAAAGTCCATAAATTAATCCAATGTTCCTACTAGGATTAGCGACACCCTTTGACTTTCAAATTTCATAATTCAATTTCAATTTCACGGTTAATTTCACTCTAGTGCGATTTTAGCGCGCCTAGTCCATCGAGTAGCTTTTGGGAAATTTTCTTGCATCCGACCCGAGGGTGATCGGTCCCCAAGTCCGACGCGGTAAAATTCCTTAATTACTTTACTCGATAAACTAGTTCTCTCGTGAGTGGCCAACTCTGAGAGACGAACTATATGCACAGATGAATTGCCCGACTTAATTGACTGAAAATAAACTTGAGAAAAATCGGGATGTCACAGCACACTTCCCACCATCTCCGCTTTCCCTCGGAGGATTTTCCGGTTTACTTGGTCGGCTCTGGTTTTTGATTGATCTCCCGAGGAGAATCGAAGGCTTCCGTGAAAGAAGACGATCGACACCAGGTCTCGCTCATGCCGTTTTGGAGACCAACGCTTCGAAGGCCAACTTGCATTTTGATTCGGTAAGTTACATCACATGGGGACATAGGTGTTAATCAAAGCGGGCAATTTTTCCAATTCAAAGACCGCTTGGCATATCTCCAAGTTCATCTCACCGTCGAACTTATATGAGTTGAGTACTCTCGATCTTTTTCATTTCTCTTGATAGTCATTGTAACTCACATCCATAGCGAGAAGGAGGGATTGCCCAGCCATAGTTTTTAAGAAATGAAGGACCAAGCCTTCACCCAAAATTAGTGATTTTTTAAAAATGTTTATTCCGCATGTCCCCACACACACACTATATATAGCATTTCAGTTTAGAATATTTTCAGATTAGAGAAGCTCAAAAATATCCATATATATATATATATATATAGCATTTCAGTTTAGAATATTTCCAGATTAGAGAGGTTCAAAAAATATCCTATGCTTGATCTAACTTTTAAAATAGCATGCCATATAAGAATATCTATTTATATGCTTAAAATGCTATAATAATATTAAAAAAAAAACTAACTAACTAACTAACTAACAAACAAACAAACCATGTCACAATGAAGCTTCTCCTCGGCAAATCATGTCATGCACTTTTTTAAAATATGGAAGTGGTGGAAATTACAAACCTCGATAAATCGCTAATTCAAGTCACATAACTTTATCTTATATTTCCTCCGTCCCTGAACAGAGGCTGAATGCACTTGGGTTGAAAAGCTCGTTCAGGCGACAATTATGTAAATGCCCTTCGAGACTCGATTTCAAGTGCATGGGCCCCGACATGCACCCCATGACCCAACAGATATTTTACCGTTTCAATCATATGAAATAATCTTTTTTTCTTTTTGCAGAAATTAGTTAATTTTATTTTTCAGAAAACTGAAAAAAATTAGATCTTTCCAATGTCGCGCGCGCTAACGCTTTTTCTTCAATGATCGCACCGAACTTTTCAAAGGAATTAGAATTTTCCACAATTAATATTTATATTTGAACTCACGAGATCAACTTGAAATTTTTTGTACATCCTATAAACCACGTTCCATAATTTCACAATTCTCATAATTTCTAAGTAATAATAGCAATTTCTGTATTTTAAAAAATCATTAAACTTTCACATGACATAGTAGCCTTTGCGTTGAGTTTAACGAAGAAAACGGTGCCGCAATAAGACTTCTGGATGGACTGGGCGAGCTGCCAAAAGGAACTGCAGTGGTAAAAGCCTAGATTACAAGAGGTGTTGGCTTTGGGCACTCAATTCTCACTCTACGGATAATTGAATCTAGTGGTTTTTGTGTTGTTGGAAAGACCTCATGTAACAATACAATTTTGTTAAAAGGATCAACCTTGAAAATAATCCAAATATTTTGTGTTTATACATGAAAGTTATACTTCTTTACCAGCCAGTGACCGCAACTTTGTAAGGGTGTAATTTCCGAACAAAACGTCGATAACTCGCGATGCCTAATTCTAGGGATTCGAGGTCAAAGGAAATATCAGTTCAAGCCATGGACATTGCTAAATTTTCCAGCAATAAAGGACACTCCCCGGCGAGCCTTGGGCCTCCATCGTCCCTGTCCTCTACCCTCTTGCCTCTCTCTTTAATTTTGGGTAATAAGCAAATGCCAATCCTAGGAATATCAGAAGAGAAAACAAGCCAAGCTATGCAAAGACAAGTTCCATAATTACCTCCGAAATCGTTTCTTGCCTTGTCAAAATAATCCGAATGTTTCATCTTTTCCTTTTCATTTTTCAATATTACGAAATTCCCTTTATTATTTGGAATATAAAAATCTACCCATTTCATTATCAATATTTGCTAGACTTGAACCTTTGAGTGAATATGGATTCTTTGTGTCGTGTCTTTCTCAAGTCCCAAGTCACTTCTCTTCCGGTGCGATTTTGTCATGACACTTCATTATAAGGATTGATGAGATGCATCATCACTTGTCTCATCAATCAACAACGCTAACCGGCTGTTGATCGTAAGCATTGTTTACATTGAATTATAGTAGCTTGAAGTGACCAGATTAGAATTTGGAATCTATTTTTGCACCATATGTGAATGGAAAATGGTGTGCACTCTTGCTTCAAGCAAGTGATGTAGTGAGTCAATAAGTTGCATCTCTGTTTTTCACATGGCAAAACTCAAGTCGGAATGGCCCAACTTCGCAAAGAGCTGTAAACACAAAATGAGAATAAAGTCACTTAAAAGCTTTGACATGTGGATATTGGGCTATATTCTTTTGTGTTAGCCTTTGGCCCATATGTGTGTGTATGTTTTTGGTGTAGCATCGTCCTTCTCTTGAAAGATGCCCATGTCACTCCCTTATTCTTGAGGCCAACATGAAGAATGAGATTAATGGTCAAGACTTAGTTTTGGATTATCCAAAACTTATTACCAAGATTATGTATTATTCAATTGTTGAAGCCTATCTATTCATCTTTATAGTTTTTGTATCACCATACTGGAATTGACTATATGAAAGCTCACTTATTAATGAGAACCATTAACAAGTCAAAGATTTGATTATTAATTCCTAGATTTGATTATTAATTTATAAAGTTTCCAAAGCGCATGGCCTCTCTCTAACGCCCAGAGGAGGAGAAAGAAAGACATGGCGTTCGAGAAAACCTAAAACAAAAAGAACAAAGTGATGGTTAATAATTAACCATGGTCGAGTCAAGTTACTTTTGGTCGGTCATGTGACAATTATTATGCTTCCACTTCTGTTAACCTTACGTCGTAGATGGTTGTACAGCTTCGTAGACTTAGACCCCACTAGTTAAAACTTAGTGAATAGCCGTGGAACCCACTCCATTATACTCGTCCTATCTATCTTCCAGTATAGGTTGTCCAATCTAGAGTCACCACGTACCAAGGGAATCCCTAACACATTATCTTATCGGGTTGCGTATAAAAAGAGAGAGAAGGAAACGAGGGAAAGGATAAAAGAAGACACATCAAATCATAGGACAATGTGGTGAATTTAAACCTCCGCCCTCTCACTAATTTCAGCAAGATATCTATAGGGCTATGTTAATTTATATATATAATCCTGTCTGAAATAAGTTTTTACGCTTTTTTTTTTTTTTTGGCTTGAAACCTGTCGAATTTTCACAACCATTAAATCTTGATTTATAGTTTTTGGTAAATTTTAAATCTTGATTTATAGTTTATGCATAATTTTTTTCAAATTTTTTTAACATTTATATAATATTTTAAAATTTATTTTTGCATTTTAAAAAGCATAAACAAACTAGTCCTAAGAAAACTCAATTAACTCTCATCATCATAATTACCTTCCTTCATTTTTTTTTTATTGTATGTCATTTGTGAAACCAAAACTATGTATGCACATACATATCTATCCATGGTGGGAAAGGTAGAATACAGTTAAATGGCTATGTCACATTATCACAAAACTCCATTCTTTCACCTTTCTTAAATTAATTAAACATATTACTTTACAATAAAGTAGCCAAAAAAAAAGAAAACTCAATCATCTCATTTGATCTAAAAAAAAAAAAAAAAAGTCATTAAGAACCCCCAATTATGCGCACTACATCACATTTATTCTAACCAAAATTGACTGAAATTTTTTTGAATATCCCAAGAACCATGTCTCACGATTTACACAATTTTCATAGTTTCTGAGTATTAACAGAAATTTCCATATTTTCAAAAATCATGAACACATAACATAATAGCCTTTGCATTGAGTTTAATGGAGGAAATGATGTTGCAGTAAGAGTTTTGGATGGAGCCAAGTAAGCTGCTGAAAGGAACTATGCTCATAAAACCCATATTACGAGAGGTGTCAGCTTCGTGCACTCAATTCTCACTCTATGGATAATTGAATCTAGTGGTTTTATGTCGTCAGAAGAACCTCATGTGATACTAAAATTTCCTAACAAGGATTGGCCTCATAAGTAATCCAAATTGATTGTGTTCATGTATGAAAGTTACTCTTTTTCTTGCAACCGGTACTTTGGAAAGGTGTAATTTCCAAACAAACTATCAAAATCACGCAATGCCAAATCCCAAGGGTTTGAGGTCAAAGGCTACTTTAGTTCAAGCCACAAATGTCACTACTTTGAATGAGTGCAGATAATTCGTTTCATATCTTTCTTGAGTCTCAAGTCACTCCCCTTCCAATGTGATTTTGTCATTGCATATTCACAAAGGAGTGATGAGATGCATCATCACTTATCTCTTCAATCAACAACACCAACCGACTGCTTGTCATAAGTTATGTTTACCTTGGCTCGGAGCAACTTGGAATGACTTGATTAGAACTTGGAACATATTTTCACAGCACAAATGCATGGAAAATGCCACATACTCCTACTTCAAGCAAGTGATTGTCTAATTTTGCAAAGAATTGTAGAAACAAAATGATGCATATCTATAACAATAAATTCACTTAAAAGCTTCAATGTGCGGATTATTGGACTATATTCTATTGGTATTAGCTTTTGGCTCATACATGCATGTTTTTGGTATAGTTGGTTTTTGTCGAGATTAGTTTGAGGCTTCGTACTTCTCTTTAAAATGGTCGTGCCACTCCCATTTTCTTGTGTGGAAATTATGGTGTGTCAAGGATACTATGGATAAAGGGGAAGGATTGACATTAAAAATGAGATTGACTGTTATGATTTAGTCTTGGATTACCCAAAAGGATTTTCTGAGACCATATTTTCTTCGGTTTGTGAAGCCCATTTATGGTCTCCCTATCTAAAAAAAAGGGAGAGGAGGAGAAAGAAAGACGACCGCAGAGGAGAGGAGCAAAGATGTGGTGCAAAAAAAAAAAAATCAAAAACAAAAGAACACAATGATGGTTAATATTAACTATGAATTAAATTGCTTTATGGATGGCCCTATCAGTCATGTGATAATTTTACGCTGCCTCTAGGCTCCTGTCAACCTTGTGGCAGTACGGCTTCACGTGAACCCCAACAGTAGTTAGGCCTTAGTGAATACTCGTGGGACCCAACTTCACCCTACTCATCTTATTCCTTTTTATTACATGTCCAATCTACAATTGCCACATGCGCATGGAATCACCAACGTGTTACCTTCCCTTTTTATGGTTGCCTAGGCAAAAGTAGAAGTAAGGACAAAAAAGGACGAGAACCGGGCACATCAAATCAAATGACAATACTACCGTGAATTTCGAATTTTGTGCTCTCATGAACCTCGGCGTAATATACACATACATAATCTTCGCCTTGATCAAGCTTCCACACCTTTTTGGCTTGAAACCCGTTAAATATTCACAACCGTTAAATCTTGATATGTAATTTAGGCATAATTTTTCAAAATCTGTTAATATTTAAATAAAAATTCTAAATTTTGCATTTTAAAAAGCATAAACAGACAAGTCCTAAGTAATTTTAAGGGATAGAAACGTTTCGATTACTTGATTTTTCTATTCTTTTACTCCCTAAAATAGAAAAATAACATAAAATCACATGGTAACATCAATTAATTTTCTATTTTCCGGAATGAAAAAGTGATCAAGAAATAAATTTGGAATAAAAATAAAAATTAAAAAAAATTCTTGTTCTCAAGAACAATTTTTAGAAATATCATTTTGTATTTTGTATTTTCTTTTCTTCTTTTTCCTTGCCATGGCCGCCACCCTTGGATCCATCCGCAACCATCGGCGATTGGCAATGAAGATCAGCGAGCAAGAAAAAAAACACAAAAATACAAAAAAAAATTGTGGATCATGCCAAACACATTCTTATTCGTTTTCTATTCCGAAAATATAAATTTTATATAATTATCAAACACGTTGTTTTACTCAAAAGTTAATCGGGAGTAGAAATAAAAGAAATTATTCCATGTATCGAAATATTACCATTTGCACTACGAACTCTAATCATCATTGTTACCTTCTTACATTCTATTCTATTGTGTGTTATTTGTGAAACCAAATTATGCATATATTTTTTATTTGAATAATATTTTGAATTTTAACAAAAAAGTATATAATTGTTTTTGAGTTTTAAGAAACATAAACAAATGAATGCTAAGAAAATTCAGCTATTACATGTCATTTGTGAAACCAAAACTATGTATATATGTTTATATCTATCAATTATAGGAAAGTCAGGTAGAGTGCAATTCAACGGTTGAGTATCACAAAACTCCACTCCTTCACCTTTCTTAGATTAATTAGACATATTACTTTAGAATAACGTAAAATAAAACTCAACCACCTTATTTGATATGATAAAAAAAGTCATTAAAAACTCCAAAATTTATCCTATGTGATATTTACCTTAAACATTTTTGTGATGCTAAAATCTTAAATTTGTACCTATATGATGATTCTTGCAATGAGCATCATAAAAATGTAGCTTCGTAAATGACAAAAGCCAAATGTGGTTGGCACCAAATGCATGAGTGAGTGAAATAAAAACAATGTTTTGATTAGAAAATCATCTGACGAAATGTTGATAGAGAGTAAATATATCACATGAGTATAAGGTTAGGGTTCTTAATGTCACAAAAATAAGTTTGGAATAAATATGTTGTGGTGAATATAATTTGGAGTTTTTTTATGTGATAAAAATTTCGAAGTAAAAATAATCGCTTACAAAAATGAAAGAATGAAAAAAAATTTCAACGTCTATGAAAAAGTTTAGACAATAAATTAATTAAAATATTTTTCATTAATTAATTATTTCAAACGATATAAATGATTATTTATTTTTGTGAAATAAATTAAAACCTTAATATAGTATTTTTTAGAACAATATATGAACATGAACTCGCCGTACACATATGAATGAGCCCTAATGAGCATTGATGAAGTGGGATGGTTTTGCTATTAGTATTTATAATTTAAGTACTTTCTATTGATTATTATTATCATGCACTTATATTATCTCAAGCTCATACTCTCAAAAATCATAAATTAGTATATATGTGACAAATTTATTTTAAATTTATTTTTTTGGTAAAGATTTATTCTAAACTAATTTTTGATAACAAAAAACTTCAAACTAGTACACATGTGGCAAATTTACACAAAATGACTGCAAAAAATCTTAAATTGGTATACTTATGACAAATTTACTTTAAAATAACTTGTTCGACCGCAAAAAATTCCAAACTGATATATTTGTAACAAATATGCTATTAATTAAATTAGATTAATACCATGAAAATCGTAAAAATGGTACAATTATGACAAACAAAATCCTATGCCGATATACTAATCAACTGTCACGTGTCATCTTATTTAACAAATTGACAACAAAATTTAAAGGAAACTAGAAGAAAATTTGTCATAAATGTATCGATTTGTAGTAAATTTATCAAAGTATATCAATTTAAAAAATTTTATAGTCAAAAAATTAACTAAAAATATATTTATCGTAAATATATAAATTTGAGGTCTTTCAGTTATTAATCCACTCATCTTTTTAAGTTTTGCACAACCAATGAGGCGATCGGCCATCAATAAGTACAATTAATAAGTCAACATTTGATTATTAATTTCTGGAGCCTTAAAAGGCGCATGCTCTCCCTATCAAAAAATTGCAGGGGGCCGCAAGAAGACAGACGTGCTTGGACCCTGAAGCGATGGTTAATATTTAACCATGATCAAGTTAAGTCGCTTTTAGACCATGTCAGTCTCTTGGCAATTCTTACACTTCCATCTTCTATCATCAATCACATGGCAGTACGTCCATGATGCTGATATTAGTACGTGTTCATACACATGAACCCTATAGTCTTGGGACCCACATCTACCGTACTTGTCCTATCTCAATCTGTAATACATAACCTTTTTGGTTTTTATTTAATTTGAATAGTTGGTTTATATACAACGTTCTTTCATTTACTTAGATACTCTATGGGATAACGACACGTAAAATGTGAGGGCACGTGTTCAATATAAGCAATCCATTAAATTATAAAAAAATTCATATATGAAAGTACGCGACAAAGTATATATTATGAAAATTGTGTGACTAAGAAGCGCTTACCACCTGCAGACTAGAAGTCAAATTTCAAAGAACGGTGCAAAGATATACATTTACTAGGGTGTCTTGACAACGAAAATTCATATATTTTGGAGGCAAGGTTTGTTTTGGGGATGCAATTTCAGCAGCTGATTGGTTTCGTGGGAATTAGCGAATAACCTTCACCACCTCCTACTGGCTAACCGGTTGCTCTGGACATTTGGCCATACCTTTCAGTAACTTTCTTGTTTCCGTAATGAAAAAGAAAAAAGAAAAAAAAAGGAAATGCTTGTCGAAATGTTTGTTGGGAAACATATTCTTGGGAAGAGAAGACGAAAGTTACGTTCTTTTTAAAAGAGTTAGAAATTTCATTGCTGCACAAGGTTATGAAGAGTTACTCCAATCACATCCTCCATGAATGATAATGGATACTGGTCTTTCGCACATAGCTTAGGCGCATACACAGAGATGAACGTGTCTACACTACAAAAGATGCTCCACAAGTGTGTTAAGGGTATCTCGCGTAGTTTTGGCAGGTATTAGAGTATTCGAGCAGGAAAGCGGCATGGATTTTTTTTTAACACTCCAAATTTTCTAGGATGTTAAAAGATGCTTTGCACAATCTAAGCCATGTCTCAATAATCCATATCACTTCAACAAATTTTATTGTCGCACAAGGTCTACTCGGTCCGATGTCACTAACTTGTCATTAATGGCAAACTAGGAATTCTTATAGTCTTGCAAATACTATTAGAAAACATCCACAAGGAAACTTAGCAAAGATTTGATTGTGTACATCAAAGGAAGAATAATATATTAGGGGGATTGAAATAAGCGTCAAACTCAAAAGATAAGAAAGATGACTTATCTTATAGTAATTGTTAAAGAAAAAGCTATAAATTTGAACTAAAGAGTATTCTAAACTAACCGATATAATTGCAATAGGATACTGAGATAGTAAAAGATTTTGTACATATTGTATATGCTAGAAAAAATCGTGTGTATGTCGTTTTGCCCTACATGTGAATCCTTTTGAAAATTTATAAAAATGAGTGACATGCATAAAATGTCTAAATATATCATTTTACATTACATGAATGTGCAAGTTTTCATATTGTCTAGTAATGGAAGAGAGATCTTTAAAGCAGTTTTATTCATTTATTTAGAGAATATGAAAAAATAAAGGAAGAAAGAAATAATCTAGAAGCATTTTATTCATAGGAAGCAAATAGTTTTGAAAGATTGGTAAGGAGAGTGAACTTCCTTAAACAGGAAGGTTTTAGTAAAATAATAGCAATAATGTCAAGTGAAGATATGAAGGATAGTTTTGAATTGAGAGGTGTAGTGCTGGTGTAGTGCTGGTGTAGTGCTGGCAATGGATTATTAACAAATCTGGTGTTATCCATGCATATAAAACTTTATATTTTAATGAAAATAATCTCCGTCGTAACATGTATATCATATGTATCAATATATCTGCACATATACATTACTAATGAATCACATCACACATCTCACGGTGTTGGATCAAAGCAAACTAATATGCCCTAGGTTTTTTTTTTTTGTTACCAGCTTTGTCATACCTCAAAATCCATCCCAATAAATTAAACATTGACCTCCATCATTTAAAAAAATTAATATATAGAACAAAACCTTGGGAAAAAAAATGAAATGTTTGTCCTTGGAGAGGCAATTTGCTTTCACAACTTGGTCCTATTCTCCCTTGCTTCCGAGCCTTGGAAATTGCCAGATAAAACCAACCCGTGAAATAAATATCAACGTCGATGTGTCCTAGATGCATTATGGCCTTAAGCTTCACCTTCGATTATGCGTGGCCGATGAGAAATGCTATTTTCAACACAGACTTGATGTACATGTCCTGTCCTGAGAAGTCTATGGACTTAGAACCACTGGACTAATCATCTTCTAATCCAGAGAGAGAACAAAAATGGCGAAAGCTTTCCCCGGGAGCATTGCTGAAGAGACCATTGCTAATCTAATATATATAATAAGAAAGTAAGATAGAATAGAGCTTAATGGTTGAGCTATATCATTGCAAAACTTCATTTATTCTTTCTTCCTTAACATTAATCAGACATGTTACTTTCATATTTTTCAATATATACATATAGACAAAGGTTTTGCAATTGGTATTTGTCATTCAAATATCATTTATTATTAACTATTATTGTGCACTTATATTATCTTTAAGGAGTTCTTTCACAATAAATGAGGTGGGTGCTTATATTAAGTTTTATGTAAATGAGGAGGTGGGCCATTAATGAGTGACAATTGAGGTGATTTGGCTTTTAATATCTAGAGTTGTCTCCATCTTTAAAATACAGAAGAGGAAAGAAGGAGACAGAAGTGGCGCAAAACGCAAAGGGAAATTAAAAAAAAAATAATAATAACCAAGTTATGTTAATAGGTGACCATGGTGAAGAGTTAAGTTGCTTTTCTGGCCATGTCGATCACGTGCCAGTAGTCTTCGTAAACGGGGGGCCCCACTCCGTACTCGTCCTGTCTGTCTTTGTACGCAATTGTCCACTCTAGATTCACTTCACACCGACAAAATCTCTGCCCCAAACTATGATCTCGGACCTCAGCCCCACCTAAAAGATATTTTTGCATAGGACTTTTCTGTAATACTCGTATTGTGCAATTTTTCATTATTTATTTGAATAGTAGATATATACATGTTTTTTTTTTTTTTACTTAGATGCTACGTGATAATAATATGTGAAAAGTGAGGCAATGTGTTTAGCATAAGGGTTAATATATTGAAAAACCTCAAACTGGTATATCTATGACAAATTTACCTCGACTAACTATAAAAATCATAAACCGATACATTTATGACAAATTTAACCCAAACTAATTTATTCGACCACAAAAAACTCCAAATTAGCAAATTTGTGACTAATATACCATTTACTAAATTAGATTAATACCACAAAAAAATCACAAAAATTGTAAACTGTGACAAATATATTGTAAAATCCCAAATTGATATACCGATTAATTGTCACATGTCATTTAATTTTATAATTTAACAAGAAAATTTAACTAAAACTAACAAATGGCAAATTTGTCACAAGTATACCAGTTTAGGATAAATTTGTCGAATGTATATTAGTTTGGAGTTTTGTATGGTAAAAAAAATAGTTTTTGGTAGATTTGTCATAGATGTACTAGTTAGATTTTTCGGGTCTTAACCCTTAACAAAAATATATAACTTTTTACTTTTTTACCATAACACGAGTTATAAAAATATTATATATTTAAATCCTCTTAGGTGTGCCGAAATTAGACGTTTTGCAACGGTAAATAAGCTTTGTCTTATTGGCTTACTTGAAACTAAAGTTCCTTTAGAGCTTTTTGATTATATTTTGGCCACCCTCATTAAGGGGTGGAATTGGTGTGCTAACTATGATTATGTTCCGCGTGGGAGGATTTGGGTTGGATGGAACTCGGATCTCGTTGCCTTTCTACTATCTCTATTAATGACCAAGTGTTGCATGGCATTTTAAAATGCAATCTTTCTGGAAGGAGTTTTCGTATACCTACTGTCTACGGAGAACATACGTTTGCCCGTCAGACCGTTATGGGAAAATCTCCAGCTCTGCAGTGAACTCTTCCTCGATTCACCATGGCTAGTTGTTGGTGATTTCAATGCTATCAGGGATCCTTCGGACCGTGTTGGGGGCGCCACCAATTGGATTCCGTATTTTGATGAATTCCACCAGTGCTGGGAGCAAATAGATCTTACTGACCTTAGATTTGTCGGGCTTCGTTACACTTGGTCCACTTCATCTAGGACCGGGAGGAATATGAGAAAGATAGATCGTGTATTAGTTAACAGCAAGTGGAACCTTGATTTCTCGTATTCAGAGACGTTTTTTTGAACCCTAGCATATCCGACCACACGCCGATGGTTGTAAGAGTTGTCCATCCGGCCCCGAGGAGGAAACCTTTCAAATACTTTGATTTTTGGACATATCATCCAGAGTTTAAGGCGATCGCGTAACGTGTATGGAATACTCCGGTTAGAGGCGTCCCTATGTTTAAACTGGTTTCTAGGTTGAAGATTTTGAAAGCTCAACTCAAGACCTCAACCAGGATGCTTTCTCTAACATTTCGGCTAGAGCTGCTGAGGCAAGAGAAGCTCAACGCCACTCAAGTTCAACTTCAATCAAACCCATCTAGTCTTGCTCTTGCTGATCAAGAAAGGTGCCAACGCCAGGTGTTTGTTAAATTGAGGAATCAAGAGGAATCTTATTATAGACAAAAGTCCAGAATTAGATGGCTAAAGCAGGGTGACCGGAATACGAATTTCTTCCACCAGTCTGTCAAGAGGAGACAGCTAATCAACAGAATCCTTTCGGTGAAGGATCCCACCGGTTCGCGACACGACCCGGGGTTGGTTCCGCAGGTGTTCATTAGCTACTTCTCTTCGTTGTACTCCCCCTATGATGCGTTAATTAGGCCGTCCGTCCAAAAGGTGGAGCGAGTTATTCGACAACCTCTAGCTGCTGATCAGATGTGCCTTCTCTCTAATCCGGTTTCTGATGCGGAGATCAAGTCTACGCTGTTCTCATTAGCCAAAGGTAAGGCCCCTGGACCTGACGGATTCTCGGCTGAATTCTTCAAGTCCAATTGGGAGATCGTTGGTCCATTGGTTTTGGAGGAGGTTCACGACTTCTTCCACACCAGCCGGCTGTTGAGAGAGGTAAATGCAACCATCCTTGCTCTCGTCCTTAAAGTTTCCAATGCCAGCGCTGTTTCGGATTTTAGGCCGATTGCTTGTTGTAATACTATATATAAGGTGATTACCAAGATCTTGGCCAATCGTATAGCGGCGGTTTTAAATGTTTTGATAAGTCCGTCTCAGAATGCGTTTGTTAAAGGAAGGAGAATTAGAGATAACATCCTCTTGGCTCAGGAATTGTTTACGGGTTTCATCTCCACCCATACCGCCTAAATGTGCGGTTAAGGTTGATTTCCATAAGGCATATGACATGGTAGATTAGGAGTTCCTTGAACTTGTTCTTGTAGCCTTCCACTTTCCGGAGAATTTCATTAAGTTAGTGATGGCTTGTATTCGGACTCCTAAATACTCCATTTCTATAAATGGCGATCTCCATGGCTTTTTTTTTTCAGGAGGACGTGGTTTGAGACAGGGGGACCCTATGTCACCTTATCTCTTCACCCTAGTTATGGAAGTGTTTTCCGGTTTATTGGTGTCTCGAATTTCAAATCATGAATTCAAGTATTATTGGAGGTGTAAGCCAGTCCAACTAACGCATCTATTCTTTGCTGATGATGTCTTCCTTTCTCGTCAAGTTAATCGGCCGTCAGTATCCATGCTGAAAAGAGGCTTAGATATATTATCATCCTGGAGTGGATTGGTTCCTAACAAAAACAAGAGCGAGATTTTTATTGTAAGTGGTGACCCTTCTATTCGAAACAGAATCTGGTCGGCATTTGGTTTTAAGGAAGGGAAACTCCCTGTTCGCTATCTTGGGGTACCTATCATATCTTCCAGATTGAATAAGGGGGATTGTATTGCATTGACGGAGCGTATTACGGCTAGGATTCAATCCTGGGCGCATCGTTTCCTGTCCTTTGCAGGGAGACTGCAACTGATTCGGTCGGTTCTTTATTCGATTCAATCATTCTGGACAAGTGTCTTTATGCTTCCCGCTTTGGTTTTGTCGGACATCGAGAGAATTATGAGGCAATTTTTATGGAAGGGAACAGCTCTTGGCCGTGGAGGAGCAAAAGTAGCGTGGGAGGATGTATGTCTACCGAAACTTGAAGGGGGTCTTGGCATTAGGAATGTCAGAGATTGCAACAAAGCCTCTATGCTCAAATTCATATGGATCCTCTTCTCGGATAAGGAATCGATGTGGTGCCGGTGGATTCATTCCATTTTCTTGACAAAGAAGAATTTTTGGTTTTCATCTCAACCTGCGACTTGCTCCTGGGCGTGGAAGAAAATCCTCCAGCTTAGAAAGCACTTCAGAACTTTGTTTAGGTGGAAAATTGGAAATGGGCTATCGGTATCCTTATGGCATGATTACTGGCTTCCATGTGGCCCTCTTGATGGATTCGTTCCGCCCTCGTTTAGGGACAATATGCGGCTCCCTGATAATGCAGTAGTTGCTGACTTATACACCCCGTTAGGCGACTCATTCTCTCGGATATTAATCAGATGGGGCGTAGCTTTACCAACTCTTGAGGCTTATAATGACAAGTTTATTTGGTGTGGCGATCCATCAGCCTCCTTCTCGGTCGCATCCTCATGGAATGCCATTAGAACCAAGAGAGATCGGGTGGATTGGGCTTCTTTGATTTGGGATATCGATATAGTCCCTCGCCATCAGTTTATTCTGTGGCTTATATCTAGAAACCGTCTTCCCACTCAGGTGATGTTGTTAAATCAGGGTCGAATTGATTTTAATCTATGTGCCTTTTGTAGTGAAGTACCGGACTCAATCGAACACCTATTCTTCCGGTGTCGCATCTCGGCCTCGTTGGCCTTCTTTTGGGCGGCCAGATGTAACTTGCCATGGAGGAATAGATGTTGGAGAGAGGCGCTTACTTGGGCCAGGAAATTCCTCATGGGGAAGGATTTTTACCACGGGATAGTTCGATTCTCTTTCGATGCTTTGTGCCATCTCATTTGGAAGAAAAGGAATGCGATTATCTTCGGGGGTGAATCCTTGGTGGTCCCTACCCTTAAAAATCACCTAATCAAGGTGGTTAAGGACAAAGCACTCACATTCACGGAAGTTTTTTCTTCTCCGAGGAACAGAATACTGCAAAGGGGGTGGGGATTCCGCCCCATGATCTTTTCCTCTGTAGCTATTCCTCCTTAGGTTGCTGTTGTTTCGGTCTGCTTTTGTTCTTGTAGTTGCAGGTTCCTTCCTCCTCTGTTCTCCGCTTTCAGCTTTGAGGGCTTGAGGGCTGGGGAGGCTATGGGTTCCTGTTGTTACGTCTTGTTTGTTGGCTTCCTAGCTTTTGTGTTCTTGCTGGCGCCCTCGGGCTTTTTATCGGATCCCCGTCACTCTTGCTCCTTTGTTAAGAGTGCTTGTTTGGATCCGATCTTTTGTACTTTTGTCCATTCTCATTAATATTATTACCTTTACCAAAAAAAAAATATTATATATGAAAGTATGTACCTATATATATAATTAAAATTGTGCGACTAAAAAGCACCAAACACTTGCAAACAAAAAATCATGCTTTTAAAAATAAAGTGACTTAAAAGCTTCGCGAATAAGTGAGCTATATTCTATTGGTAATAGCTTTTGGCCCATATGGGCATGTGGCGAGATTGGTTTGAGAAATCTTTTTCTCTCGAAAGACGGCCATGGCACTCCTATTTTCTTGTGTAGAAATCGGAGTCTAACAATTACGCTATGCAATAGGAGGGAGAAGATCAAAACTAAAAATAAGATTGATTGTTATAATTTAGTCTTGGAGTTAGACCTGTTAAATGGATGGGTTGGGTCGGGTCATAAACCATTCGACTCAAATCGACCAATTTAACCGTTTACGATTCATTTATTATAGTATAAAATTTTAGATATATACCCAACCCGACTCATACCCAACACATACTTGACCCGTTTAACTAAATTTAATAAAACTTATTATATATATATTAGTTTTAAAAAATAGTATTGCTAAAATAATTTTATACAACATAAATTTAATGGATAATGTCAAAAGTAATTATTTAAAAATTAAATTTTAATTATTTTTATTTTTTAGATATATTTTTCTTTTTCTTTTTCTTCTTCTTATTTATTCCCGCCACCGACCACAATGACAGCCTGGCATGATGGCCATAGGCGAGCCTCAAGCTAGAGGCTCGCCAGATCCGGCGAGCTCGAGCTTGCCCGACGCTCGGCGAGCTCGAGGCTCGATTTGGTCGGTTTGGTCATCAATGTGCTAGCGAACGAAAAGAGGAAGGAGAAAAAAAAAAAAAAAAGGAAAGAAAAATAATAAAAAAATAAAATAATTATAATTTCGATTAAAAAATGTATTTTTTGAAAAGAAAGAAATTATAAGGTTTTGGTTAAAAATAGGTTCTTAATCCAATCCATTTAAGATCCACTTAAGACCTATATATCTTAAGCCTTTAATTATAAAATTCATTTAACTATTATTATCTAAAAATAAGTTTATGACTCATTTATGATTTAAATGAGTTATATATGGATTTAAGATCCATTTTAATACCTTTATATATGAGATACCCAAAAAGATATACTTAGATCTTATTTTCTTCGGTTCATGAAGCCCATCTATGGATATTTACAACTTTTGTACGGCGTACCAAAATCGATTAAAAGAAAGTAAAATCATTAATGAGGACAATTATTAAGTGAACAATTATTAACTTCTAGAGTTTTAAAAGCGCATGGTCTCTCCATCTATAAAAACGCAGAGGAAGAAAGATGACCGCAGAGGAGGAGGAAAGACGTGGCTAAAAAAAAAATCAAAAATAAAAGAATACAGTGATGGTTAATATTAACCATGATTGAGTTAAATTCTTTCTGACCATGTCGGTCACGTGGTAATTATTACGCTGCCTCCTCTGTCAATTCTGTTAACCTTACGACAGCACGGCTTCACAGACTTGAACCCTAGTAGCAACGCCTTAGTGATTATTCGTGGGACCCAACTCTGCCATACTCGTCCCATCTCTACTATTACACGTCGTCCAATCAGAATTGTCACGTACCAATGGAATCACCGACAAAATATCTTGCCTTTTTATGATTGCCTTTGGGAAAAGAGAAAGTAAGGAAAAACAAAAGGACAAGGCAAAGTGGACACGTCAAAACGAAGGACAATAATACCGCGAACTTCGAGTTTTGTGTTCTTGCGAACCTCAGCATAATATATAATCTTTGCCTTGAATATGTTTTTACATTTTTATTGGCTTGAAACTTGTCGAATTTTTACAACTGTTAAATCCTGATACGTAGTTTAGGCATAATTTTTTCAAAATCTTTTAATATTTAAATAAAATTTTAAATTTTGAGTTTTTACATTTTGAAAGGCATAAACAATCAACTCCTAATAAATTTAGTTAACTCTGATCATCATAATTACCTTTTTCTTACGTTCTATCTTTTTGTGTATCATTTGTGAAATCAAATTATGCATATATTTTGAATTTTACAGAAAAGTAAACAGTTGTTTTTGAGTTTTAAGAAACACAAACAAATGAGTGCTAAGAAATTTTAGTTATAGTATGTGTCATTTGTGAAACCAGAACTATGTATTTATGTTCATAATTATCAATGATAGGAAAGTTAGGTAGAGTGCAGTTAAATGGTTGAGTCTCATTATCAGAAAACTCTGTTCTTTCATATTTCTTAAATTAATTGGATATATTACTTTACAATAAAGTAGAATAAAACTCAATCAAAAGGGAAAAAGCAGTTAAAAATCCAAAATTTTATCTATTGTGATATTTATCTTAAACATTTTTTGTGATGTCAAAATTTTTAAATCTATAGTCATGATATATTTACCCTCCATAAAATTGTTAAAATGAGCACCCTTAAAAATCTGGTGTCATAGACAACAAAAAACAAACGAGATTGACATAGCACCAATATGGTAAAATATTGACGGGATAGTAAATGCATTGCTTGAATATAAAATTAGGATTTTTGATGTTATAAAAATAAATTTAGAGTAAATGTGTGATGATTAATATAATTTGGAGTATTTTATGTTGTTTGTATTGCTTACGAAAATGAAAGAACAAAATGTTTCCAATGTATCGTTATCAATAATTGAAATATTTTTTTATTAATTAATTATTTCAATAAATATAAATGATTATTTATTGAAAAAGTATTTTGAATTATTTATTTGTCGTGAAATAAATGAGATATTAATCTAATATAATATTTCTAGAACAATATATTAACATAAACTTGCCATACATATATGAATGAGCCTTCATCTTTCTTGTGCACACACGGGGAGCAACGGTGAAATGGGATGTTTTGTTATTAGTATTTATCATTTAAAATTTTTTTATTATTATCATGCACTTATGTTATTTTTAAGTTTTATGCAATGAACAAGTCGATCGGTCATTAATTAGGACAATTAATAAGTCAACATTTGATTATTAATTTCTAGAGCTCGGAAAACAAATGGTCTTTCTATCAAAAATAGGCAAAGGAGGAGAGAGAAGATAGTCATGGCTTGGAACCTAAGCGATGGTTAATACTTAACCATAGTCAAGTTAAGTTACTTTTAGTCCCTGTCGGTCACTTGGCATTTATTACGTTTCATCTCTTGTCGAACTTCATGGTGCAGATAGCAGTACGTAGGACGTCTTCACTCTTTATAAACGTGAACCCTAGTACTAGGCCAAATTAAATAACCGTGGGACCCAACTCCATCTTATTTCTCTCTGTAATAAGTAACCTTTTGGTTTTTATTTTATTTTATTAATTTGAATAATTGATTTATACAAATCGTTCTTCCTTTTAGTTAGATGCTTTGTCATATAATGACATGTGGAAAGTAAGGGCACGTGGTCAACAAAATCGTAAATTAAATTATAAAAAGATCATATGCAAAAGCACACAACAAAACATATTTGATGAAAATCGTATGATTAGGAAGCCCAAGCTTCAAAGAATGCAAATCTTCCGGTTTGTCTTGGCAAAGGAGGTTCATATATTTTTAGAGAGAATGTTTGTTTTGGGGCGCAATTTCAGCAACCAATTAGTTTTAGTGGCAATCTAGTGAACAACCTTCATCGCCTGCTGGCAGACTGGGTGCTTGGGACTTCTCGCCAAACCTTCATGTAACTCTTTCGTTTTTATAATGAGACAAATGAATTTAAATTTTGTACAAAAGTCTAAGATTAAATTGACAAAATTAAATAAGTTATGATTGAATTGATATCCATACAATAGGTTTAGATTAATTGGACAATTTCCCTTTGATGTACTCAAATTACATTCTTAACTAAAATTGTCAAAGTTTTTAAGGCTATTAGCATGTTGTACACCTCCTAAGCATCCACAACAAACTATTCTTAAGCTTTGTTTATTTTATAAAAAAAAATGAATAGTAAAAGTGTTTCGTGGTCTATACAGGAAATAAAGTTAGATGCTTTTTTCACGTGTGATGCGATGTCAATAGTAAAAGTGTTTCGTGGTCTATACAGGCAAGTAATGAAACTGCTGAGTAAACTCAGGGCCGCCCTTGATCTTACTGGGTTTAAAGTCCGGGACAAGGGCACCGCATCGCGGGGCATATGCTGAAATCGTACAAAAAGGCCAAATTGGCTTTCCAGCATATCAATACCGACAAAACTTGGTAAATTATTGCTGGAAGGAGGAAACTGGACCAGGTACAGAACCTTGAGGATTTTATTGCATTTTTTCAAATGCTTAGAGCTTGATGAACTTTAGGGCAAACATTATATTTCTTTCTCTAATTTTTTCATATTTTTTATTTTGAATATCACGTCATCATCGACACTTGAGTGTTTATTCAAAAAGAAAAAACTACAGTTGAATAAAAATAAAAGAAAACTTGCATTCCTTACTTTGGAGATGTAAAAGATTCTTAAGACAAAAGCATCCAGACATCATCGATTACGCAAGATGACCAGACCCTGTTTTTCTTTCGTGCTCTTGAACTTGCTGCTGCTGCCTAATCGATGATGTTCGGATGCTTTTGTCTTAAGAATCTTTCGTAAAATCGACACCATCATCAAACTCGCCACCCTCAAAAGTGATAGGCCCTGAATTTAATTTCAGCCCCGCTGCCGCACGTCACGCTCTGCCATGTGCTGCCACGTTTCAGATTCACTGACCCCAACAACTTTCGATTAGCTCTCATGTAAAAATATTGGGAACCAGCCTTTCGAAGAACTGGTTTGGAACAGTTCAAAACAGTGCTAAATTTTATATTTAAAGACCCTCACTAGTCGCTACTCTCTTTTAGTCCTCACTCCCATAGCTAGCCTCTCTCTCAGACTCTTCGTCTGTCGACTTTTCCCGGCAGTGCCCTTGATCTCTCTATTCCTGGAGTCTTTGCTCATGCTGTCTCGTCTCATCTCATCTCTCTCGATCTTGCCGACACCGTCTCCTGTCCTCTCTTGATCTGGCCGGTTGGGGCCTCGCCTTTGTTGGTCGGCCGTCGATCAGCCCACTATTAGCCAGGTTCGTTCTTTCTTATAGCGAGTAACCAGAGAGCTTTTCTGAAAATGAATAGATTGATGAAACAAAGAATGCTTAGGGAAACTATCGACGTCTTTTATTTGGATTTAAAAATATGACTTATATGGTGTAAAGATTTACATATTTAGGATATTTAGCCTTCTTTAAATTGGGCACATAAGAAGATGTAATATGTCCCAATTTCCAATTCTAAATGGAATTCACAAGAAAAGATTAACCAACTTTAAGAGCCGTTCTACCATTCTGTATATTAAAATCTAAAGTCGAAAAGCATCCTCATCAGCTTGTTTTTTTGTTATCCCACTGCACATCGTACGTCTATACCAATCTGCAATTTCTTTTTGCACAAAAAGGTTTTATACTACTTCATTCACAATTTATACTTCATAATCTTTTCTTCAGTTTTTATTCAGACAAAAGCGGAAATTCATTAGCATAATTTTTTTTTACCATGTGACGTTAGATTTTAAGTTGCCCCCGCAGCTATGATAATTTTTCGTCTTCTCAAGATCCAAGTTCTATTAATCTTAATACTCCGGTGTTTACTATAAAACAACTGGGGCATGCATGTGAACCGGCACTGTATTAAAAGGAAAGCATGTGAACGTGCTCTGTTTTCTAAGGAAAACATGTGATGAAACTAGGAAAATGGGCATCATCAGGAAAAAGCCGGGCTCATTTGTTCTTTAGCCCCCTTGGGAGAAATTTTCATTTACAGCTGCTGAGAAAAAAAAAACTTTAATTTTCACTTTCTTGTCCCGTGGGCGGCTTAAATATTGTTTCTCAATTCATATATTTTCTTTTATTAAACAGGGTCGGTGGTAATTACTTTTTAAAGCAAAACTTACTCGTCCCATGAATAGGTCACAAACTTCATGTAACTTTTGGTCTTACAAATTAAGATTTACTGTTACATTGCAAAAAGCATCAATTTTTTTTTTCAAACTTGTCCTTTTTAAAAAAAAAGAAAATACATGGGACAATAAGAATCAATGTAGATAGGTTACCTTTTATGTAAAAAAATTATTAATAATCTAAATAGGTGAGTACTTATTTATATATTGGAAGTCAAATATCTTGTATTAAGTTACTGGTCACATGAAAAAATACTCGCTACGTACATACTAAGAGTCACATGATTTCTTTTGAAAATCCTGGCAGAGCAAGGGGCGGTTAGAAAGAAATGGAATTAAATATAATTGATTCGGCATCTATAGAAATTATGAACATGCGACTAACATGGAAGGGGAGTGACCAAATACGACAACTAATTGTGATTATAAGTGAATAGGAACGTGCAACACTGCTGTCCTTATTAAAGATCTCAAGCATCTTGCCAAATGTTTTGTGAAATATTTAGTATCATGTTAAGACTCGTGCTATTACTCATAAATTTGGATCTGATTTCAAATGATTGCCATTTTGTGTACTTTTTCTTTGTGCGGAATAGGTCATATATTGGAACACATTTATCTTACTTGTTGGATGTGATTTAGAAGAACTTGAGTTCAAAACTAATAAGAAAAAGGGGCTTGGTAAAGAGTTCAAAAGATATTGTGCGCAAATTGACAGGGACGCTAGACCTTGAGACTCAATATCTTCATTTGTCTTGTTCTCTGACACGTACGGTCTTGCAAAACACAACATTTTATCACCGAGCATAAGCTGATCTTGTCCACTGAACACTAGAGAGTGGGCATCCCTCGGGGCATTCCCTATGCTGCTGCCCCTATCGAGACAGCTATGATAACTTTCTAAGCTGCAATGAGATGGTTTCCGGGCTTGAGCAGATTGTGGTGGGTGTAGTGTAGCCCTCGTAAGTGGATTCTGATTCTCATTTTGTCGGCCAATGAAGTGAAAAATTGTGGCTTTGCTTCAACATCATGTTACCTTACACTTTCTGTTCGCCCAAAAAGAGAAAAATGTAAGGAAAAAAGAAAACATAACAAGTACAAAGGACAACGACATGGTCCAACACCTCTAGCGGATTTCAAGAGCATCACCAACTTAGCTCATGGCTTGTCTTGATAGATTTTTACATTCTATTTTTGTTTCTTCTAATGTTATCTCAGTCTACATTTTACATTATTTTGTCTTTAAACATATGAAATTTTCACAACACATAAACATTAATATGTAATTTGGATGTAGTGTAGCCCTTGTTTCGTTTTAATTTATTACGCATCATATATTAAAACCAAACTACGAAGAAAGTCCAGCAGAATGGAGCTTAACGGTTGAACCACATCATCACTCAAATACCTCCCAATTTCCTTAATGTTAATTAGACATATTACTTAACAGCATGGTAGAAAAAAAAACTTAATCAATCTAATATAATCTAACATAATGTTTCTAGAAGAATGTATGAATAGGGACTCGCCTTACTTATTAGATGGGATGGAATCTTACATGACATAGGATGCTTTGGAATTACTCAGTTAAATATTTTCTATTATCTACTATTATTGTACACTTATTTAATCTCAAGGACACTTTTTATACAGCATCTAAGAAGACTCTAGCCTTGGAACGACAGGACTAAAATCTTCTCAACCCCATAGAGAAAGAGAGATAGAGAGAACAAATATGGCAGAAGCTGTCATCAGCATTGGTGGAAACGTCCTTGCCAATCTGATTACTCAAGCACTGGGAAGGGTTGGAAATTTAGGGGGCATCAAGCGTGAACTTCAGGCGCTCAAGAGCTACGTCACCATGCTTCATTCGGTGCTGGATGATGCAGAAGAGCAACAACACCAGAGTTCCCAAATCAAAGATTGGGTGGAGAAACTAAAAGAGGCTTTCTATGACTTGCAAGACGTGCTTGAAGAATTTAATATAGAAGCTATGCGACGAGAACTGAGGGCGACAATCAGATGATCAAGGCAGTAAGAACATTTTTCTCAAGTTCAAATCAGCTTGCTTTTGAACTGAAGATGAGTAGAAAAATAAGAGAACTGAGGGAGAGATTGAAAGATATTGAGGCTGAAAAGAACATTTACTCGGACAAGGGACCTATGAATTCACAAGCAGAGAGGGGGCGGAGGAAGAGAAAGGAGACGCATTCGTTTATATGTCAGGAAGACATTATTGGAAGAGATAATGATAAAGAGAATGTCGTGAAATTCTTACTGGATATGGATATGGAAGAGAACGTTTCTATCCTTCCAATAGTTGGTATTGGTGGGCTTGGAAAAACAGCTCTTGCTAAACTTGTGTATAATGATGAGATGATCAGTAAACATTTTGACTTGAAAATGTGGGTTTGTGTCTCTAATGACTTTGACATGATAAAAATAGTGAAAGATATCATAGTTTGTGTGGAGGAGAAAGATCCACCAAACCACAATGTGATGGATAGGTTGCAAATTGAACTAAGGAAAATAATTGATGGAAAGAGATATCTCTTCGTTTTGGATGATTTGTGGGATGCAAATCCAGAAACATGGGACAACTTGAAATCATTATTGATGGGAGGTGCTAGAGGAAGCAAGATCCTTATAACTACACGCCTTCCTTTGGTTGCAAAGATCACCTCCTCCCCTGCTCCGCCTCTTCTTCTTAAGGGCTTATCTGAAAGTGATTCTCTTGATTTGTTGATGCGAATGGCTGGTAAAAAAAAGGGGCCATACAAGATCCTAGCATGCTAGCTATTGGTAAAGAGATAGTTAGAAAGTGTTCTGAGCTCCATTGATTGTTCGAACCATTGGGAGGTTATTATTCTTTAGGGAAACTAAAGATGGATGGTTACATTTCAAAGATGTTGAGCTCCCAAAAGTGTCTCAAAGGAAAGACCATATAATATCTGTTCTTAGACTAAGTTATGACAATCTTCCTTCACATTTGAGACAATGTTTTGCCTTTTGTTCATTGTTCCCCAAAGATTTTGAGATAAAGAAGGATACTTTACTCTATCTTTGGATGGCAGAAGGATTGATCCAGCCATCAAATTCAAGTGAGCTTTTAGAAGACATTGCTCATGAATATTTCATGGATCTATGTTGGAGTAACTTCTTCCAAGATTTTAAAAAAGATCCATACACGAACGAGGAAAGTTGCAAGATGCATGATTTGATGCATGATCTAGCTTGCTTAGTTGGTGTGGAACAAGTGTTGGGCGGCAAGGGGTGACACAGATATCATAAATGAAAGAACTCGTCATATATCCTATGGTTCGACTTTCAATTTGATGGGTGAACTTCCAATCTCACGCTTGAAACCAAGTGTATTGAGAACGTTTTTGTGTACTACTAAGGCTTGGGAAAAAAATCTAACAAGTGAAGTAGACCTACACCAATTAATTCAAAATTTCAAGAGGTTGCGCATCTTGGATTTGCATTCCACAAATGTCGAGAAGGTGCCAAGGTCCATTTGTGAGTTGAAGTATCTCACATATCTCGATCTTTCTTACAACAGCACACTCAGAAGGCTTCCTAACTCCATTACGAGATTGCAAAGCTTGCAAACACTTAAACTTCACTCTTGTCACGTCCTTGAAGAATTGCCAAGTGATATAAGGAAGTTAGTCAGCCTTCGAAATCTGACATAGATGGTTGGACAAAACTTAGTTATTTGCCACGTGGAATAGGGGAATTGAGTTCTTTGCATAGGCTAACGAACTTCATTTTGCCCAATAATAAAGCTCGTGCTGAGAATTATTGCGGACTTGGGAGCTAAAAGGGCTTAATAACATCCGAGGACAACTTTCAATATACAATTTGGGATACGTAACAAATGCAGAAGTCAAATGCGAGGATGAGATATTGATGGGGAAGCATTCTCTGGAATCTTTGGAACTTAATTGGTGTGGCTTCAATGCTGATGATGTAGTAATAGATGAATTGCTGTTTGATAGACTGAAGCCGCCCTTAAATCTGCAAAGGTTGGTTATCTGGAATTATAAAGGTGAGAGCTTTCCCAAGTGGATGATGGATAGCCTTGTATCTTTCTTGCCACATTTAGTTGACGTATCGTTCAGGGCTTGCGAAAGATGTGAACGTCTTCCCCCACTGGACCAACTACCTTGCCTCAAGTCTTTGCGTATCGGTGATTTGCCTGAATTGAAATATATCAAGTCGGACCAATCATCCCCTTCACCAGCATCATTTCCTAGTCTATTGGAATTGAAGATCGAGGGCTGTAAAAATTAAAAGCCATGCCACTAACTCCTCATCTCGAGGAGTTAAAACTGAATAAAGCCAACGGAGCGTTGTTGATAAATCAGATGAGGCTTGGCCTTAATAAGTTGAAGAGACTGAATATAGAGTCTGTAAAGTTTCCAGAATGTTTGCCGGAGGAAGGTTTCCAAAGTCTCACTTCCCTTGAATCTCTTAAGATCACCAATTGTCATAAGTTGACTTCCCTCTGGCAAGGCATGCGACATCTATCGAGCCTCGTGGATCTCTTTATCGACAATTGTAAGCACCTGGATATGTCCAAAGACGAAAGCGGCAACATCTTGGGTTTCCATGGAGGCCTTCACAGTCTCTGCTCCGTATACATCAATAGCCTCCCCAAACTGACATCTCTCCCACAGTGGCTTCTACAACAGTCCCACAATCTCAAGTGTCTCACAATTTGGAACTGCCACAATTTGAAGGATATACCAGAGCAAATCGAGGCCTTTCAATCACTTCAAGATCTCCACCTCGTGTCTTGCACCTCGTTGACATCATTCCCTGAAGCAATGCGAAGGCTCACATCCCTTATTCACCTAACCATCCTCAAATGCGGAGAATTGGAGGAGAGTTGCAAAAGACAAGCAGGCGAGGACTGGGACAGGATTGCTCATATCCCGAACATACGATTTAAAAGAACATGGCGGATCGAGCCCTAATTTTCTTCACTGAAGTTACGTGGGACCTTGTTTCCCAGATTTTTGCATTTTTAATTTTCGGATATCGTGTTTCCATACTCGATTTGATTTGGAGAGGGACATGAAAAAATCGCAGAAAGCTTTTGGGCGCATCTCTTCATTCCGAAGAGTGGCGAGAAAAATGAGGAAAAATTCATACTTCGTCTCATCCAGCGATTGATTTCCCAAGGGTATATTTCTGCTCGAGGGGAGGACAGCGAAGGTGATCTTTAGCATTTGACCACGATCGACGCTCTCGATCTCCTGTTCAGCCATTCTGCAGGGGTTCTCAGGTAAAATCCTTTTGCCAATCTTGAGCACCGCCTTAAGCAATCCGAGTAAATGTTTTGAAATTAAAAGAGGTCGTATTTGTGACTTCTCCATTTTGATCTCAGCAAGGTTGTCCTGCACATTTTGTTTGGTTGACAATTGATATGTTCTTCGTCTCTTGTCGACAACGTTTGCGAAAGAAATGTGTGCTGTGTGAGGCAGAATGAATGAATGAAGCGGTAGTCATTGTTGTCGTTTCTCTTGATGACTAGATGACTAAATCAATCGCTACCGATGTGAAGTCTTATGTTGTGGACCTCGTGTGGAATCGGTTTCTCTCGTATCCACTCTCATCTTAGATTTTTCTTGTTCTGTGACTTCAATTGGCCATACTGATGATTGTTGTGTTTGGTAGTCTTGCTTTGCCATGGTCATATCTGATGGATATTTTCGCTAAAGCCGTTGGCGAGGGCAATTTGCAATTGTGCGAAGTTTGTGAGAGAAGAGAGTACTTCAATGTGATTGCCTTTTGATTGCAAGAGGAAAGAATTAGGTGCACTGTCAATATTCACGAGTTGATCATCCATTAGATCTGAGGAAATATCAGAATAACATGTTTGATGATTGATACTTGCCGGGGCGGAATTTCATTAATCTCTTAAACTGTGGCACTCTGCAGTCTACTTCCTTCAACTCTGTAACTACCCTCGGTTTTTTGCTTGTTCGCAAGCTCGCTTTGGGAATGAGGCTTGAGAATAACTTTGAAATGGTTCCGAAATGCGAAGCAAAGTTATGCCACTGTTTTTAGTTTATCTTTCAAAGGAAATTTGTGGTAGTGTCCTTAGGGAAATCGATAAGACTCACTATTTATGCTTCAAAATGTAAGCCGTCCTTCTTGAAACTAGTCTCCAAAAAGCAGTTTTCAACTTTTCGGCGATGGCACTTGCTAAGGAGACCCCTTTCTTTGAAGTACTCAGTCTATTCTTTTTATCTTTTCAAAACTAAACTCTCATGCATACCAGAAGGCCAAGTCATACACATAGAGCTCGTTGTTTGAACTATCTTCCATGAGATTCAGCTCACAGGGCTTTTGTTTTAGTAGATATGTCTATTTCTTACACTGCTTTATTTTTCAGGCTAGACAGAAATGGTGTGAATTTTGGCACTGAGGACACAATGCCAAATGAGGATCACAAAGAACTCACTGACCACCAGTTAGATCATCTGGTAATTTTTGCTCATTTTCTCCATTTTGTGACTTCGATGACTTTTTCAGTTAGCTTGTTATATTGTTCTTGCAGTAATTGAACTTATAGGAATCTGGTCTTTACATTGAAAATACAATGGAACCAATTAGTGGTCACAACAGGGAGCCTCTGCCATCTTACATCTAACTTATAATGGAACAGAACCAATCTAATTGTTCCAACTGGCAAAATATTGGAAATCGAACATGTATGCTAGCATGATCAGTGTTTTTGTATTGCAGTAATCTATAATACCAAGTATTTCCAATATCCTATAGGCAGCATTGGGTTTTGCACATAATTAATGTGGAAATTTCTTTGTTTATAAATGTGGACTTTAAGTCCTGCTTTAATGACCTATTACTACTAAAGTTTTATCTTTGTAAATTGCTAGTTTCTTTTCTAAGGATTGATGAGTATGATTCTATGATTTTTACTATCCCAAACTGCAGGATATGGATGCAGTTGAAGCGCTCATTCAAGGTCTGGTCTTGTTCCAAGGAAGATGTCTGATGGTGAGATTGATTTTCTTTTCAAAATACTTCAATTTGACCAATGATGGATCATCTTTACAGCTAATAGCCATCTTTTCACCTTGATTTGCAGGTTAGTCACAATGAGCATCCAATATCTGGAAGCGTGGACGAGCTCTGGGTGGTTTCTCAAGGCAAGCTGGCGCCTTTCCATGGGAATTTCCAGGATCATAAGAAAATACTTCAGTCCTTGTTGAATCAGGCAAGTTTAGTTCGTCATCAGCCAAGAGTGGTTCAATGGGATCACATCAGATTACCTTACAAAACATAAAATGAGGCTTTGTTACGGAGAGAGCGAAAAAGGATGAAGAGAGGATTACTGCTGATATATAGGATGTACTCATGGTAACAGCAGCCCTTGTTTGTCATTTGATTAGGGCTCATGGAAGGATGAGTCTTAAGTTTTTAACATTGAATATGCAGTATCACTTGCCAATATCTTAAAAAGTTTGTACTTTTGACTCTATGTACAGAATTGCTTTTAGTAACTATATTGTAGGCCATGCCTAGCCAAAAATACTATATGAAATCCTGTATGTGAATTGGTTGGATAATATCCTTTTAACATGTTCAGGTCAATATTCAAAATAAGAAGCTTTCTTCTAATAACAATTATTGTATAGATGGAAGGATAAATTGAAAACGGGGCTTTGAATATGCAAATGAAACAGCTAAATTTTGAACAAACCATGCAGGCCGAAACCCACTTAAAAACTGATTACCTGGTCAAAGAATAAAGTTTATCTTTCTTCTTTCTTCTATTCAAATACCCACTCCATCTCTTGATAATGGTAGCTTTAACCAAAAAAAAAAAAAAAAATCATGATTTCATCGTTTGGAGAGGCAACGGTTAGATCAAACTGATTTTTGGTGGACTTTATGGTGATATTTTGAAAGGTTCCATATATCAGCCTCCAAGAGATAGTGGAACTCAAGTCTCTAGTTCATTTGAAAGCCAGAATATGAAATTTATTGGATTGTTAATTGATGGAAATTGTGGTACTGTCTTCTCTTCTTTATCAGCTCATCCCACATCAAGATTTGACATGCCTTACCCTCTGTGGCAGATTGTTTGCGGTTGTCGATAATAACTTCTGCTTGTTCCAAGGACACATAGACAATGTTGCTCTTCTTAAGCAGCTATATGGATGGAACAAAACTGCTAATGTGGTCGTCATCATCATAGAAGCTTATAGGACTCTGGGGATCGGAGGCCTTACCCTATTGATCAAGTTGTGAGAGACATCAGCAGGAAGCTTGGTTTTGTGCTCTTCGACAGCTGTTCTAAAACCGCTTTTCTGGCCTCCGAGTAATAATAATGTTCATTGGTTTGGTTCTGGGATATAACTCTCAATCTCTCCCATCACCTGTGATCTATATCTAATCCTTTCTGTTCTCTGAATCATGCAGGCTGTTGATGGAAGTGTTCCTTTCTTCTGGGGACTTGATTCTGGAGGCAGTCTTGTTCTCTTGGATAATGCAGAAGTCGTGAAGATGGGCTTTGGGAAATCTTTCACACCATTCCCTAAAGGTAATTATTTTTTCGGTTTGTTGATGTGGCACCACTGGGGTTCAGTCCATGCATTGCAATATGAAAAGTAAGGATAGATGAGCTATGCTGATATTAAGCAGAATTCAGAGGAGAATGTTATTTTGTTGGGTAACATCATATTGGAAAAATTGGTTCCAAACCTAAATTTATAATTTATGATTAAACTGGTGCTCTTTACCTGTATGCATGTTTGATTTATGCATTTTCACTTACAATGTTGCTCTTCCAATGGTTTTTGAGTGCCAAATTGTTCACCTTTTTAACATTGCCTTCTCTTCCAACTCAGGATGCTGCTTCACCAGCTCTGGAGGTTTGAGGAGTTATGAGCGCCCACCGAATGAGGTGAAGCCAGTTCCTGAATTCGATGCTCGATACGAACTGATTTTCCTCAATTCAGATTTTTCACATAAATTTTCGAAAACCAGCACTGAAGGTGAAAGATTGACATATGTAGAACGAACTGTTCACAAAGCTGCATCTTGCTATATTGATGACATATCTTGAACTCTTCTTGATGCCCAAAAACTGTGCTTATTTTCGCACTTGCGTGACCCGCCAAACAAATTGTGAATCAAAATGCACTATGCTTTTCAGCATTTGTCGTATTTTCTCTTCCCAACTTCCTTTTTCTTCTGCCCTTAAGCTTGTTCACTGTGGTTGCTTTGCAGATACCACTGATCTGTATTGGCAAAATCTCTTGGAAGGATAACTTGCGAATGCTGTTGAGGTGGGGCTAATGCTGTCAATGTTAAGTGTCACCTTTTGCAATTTAATAATAGAAAAAGAAGTGTTTAATTTTATATGGTGCATTGAGATGTTCTAAATTTTCTTCTAGTGAATACGATCTAAATAAGAATAATCTTTTCTAAAATCTAAAAACATGATTAGTTATGTGGATGCTGTGATATGATTGTGAAGAAAAGGGATGCACTTCCAGTTTTGTTGATAATGATCCTTTGTAGTATTAACCAGTCAATCTGGGATAAAATTCTGGGGCGCCTCATGGCTCCAACCTTTCAATGCCACACCAATTCATGACAGCATTGGTATTCCATAAATCACCTTCCGCTTGGGTCTTGATCTCTGGTGGGTTAGGAACTATTACTAAATGCTTGCAAGAAATTTTTAGCCAAACTACTTATGCTTGTTTGGTTGAGATTGAAATGATATGCTACCTGCTTCTGTGATTGTGTTTCAGCAGTGACCTCTGGGGCAAAACTATTCAGTTCTTTAAAGTATCAGTCATGTGCGTTTACTCTAATGTGGAATATTATTTTGTCTTACATTATGTTATTTTATCTGAAAATACCTTCTTATGTGGCATTTTTCGTGTGGGGAGTTCCAGAACAAAAGTTTTGAGCTTACTTGTGTTTGTTTGGTGTAACTGGAAATCTTGCAGTTCAACGAATGCAAACCTTGTCTGATACGTCTCCTCCCTCTCTGTTACTGTTGCATATGTAATTTTTTTTATTGAAGCAATTTTTGTGTGAGATCGTGAAGCTCTTTTAGAGGTGAGTTAATTTGTAATCTAAATTGTGGTTCACTGTGTACTTTCTCTGAGGCTTTTGAATGTTATTGCACATATAACATGGTTCTTTGCCCATATAAATAGGTGGTCAGAAAGTTGCATTTGCCAAGATAACTTTTGAGAAACCTCACATAGTTTTGCTTGCGAGCCATCCGATCATCTAGTAAGTTTTACTCATTTTTCTCCATTTTGTGACTTCAATGACTTTTTCAGTTAGCTTGTTATATTGTTCTTGCACTATTTGAACTTATAGGAATCTGGTCTTTGCATTGAAAATACAATGGAACCAATTAATGATCACCACAGGGAGCCTCTGCCATCTTACATCTAACTTATAATGGAATAGAACCAATCTAATTGTTCCAACTGGCAAAATATTGGGAATCGAACATGTATGCTAGCATGATCGGTGTTTTTTACCTTTGGCTTGCCCCTTCTGTGAGGACGAAAGCTTGGGTGGGAAGCCTATGCTTGGCGACAAGCCAAAGGTGAAATTGGTACCTGGGTGTAATGGCATTGTTTCAAATGAAACGATGCCATAAAACTCAGGGCTTCTTCCTCCTAAAGGCCTCCCACGCCGTGGCCACCGTGAACCCCGCCAGATTATCCTTCCAGCAAAAGCAATCTTGGTTAAGAGAGAGCGAGGGAGGGGAATCTCCCACGACTCCAACACCGACCTTAAAGCCTGCCCATTCTCCGCATAGAGGTCTATAACTGAAGCCTCTCTAGAAAGGCCAGAGTTATAGATAAACACATCCAAGAAAACCCAATTCAGCAGCCCCCCAGGATGCCAGTTAACAAAGTGACGTAACAAGGCCATCCCCGATTCTCCACCAGAAACTGAGCTGGAATTCTGCTGAGTTGTAAAATTTTCTTCTAAGCCCAAGAGCAACAGGTCGGCTTCTTAACCACCCAGAAGTTCTTCCTTTTAAGGAACGTGGAGTGGATCCACTTGCACCAAAGCGACTTTAAGTTCTACTTTAATGACCTATGACTCCTAAAGTTCTTTGTAAATTGCTAGTTTCTTGTCTAAGGATTGATGAGTATGATTCTGTGTTTTTTACTATCCCAAACTGCAGGATTTGGATGCGGTTGAGGCGCTCATTTGAGGGCTGGTCTTGTTCCAAGGAAGATGTCTGATGGTGAGATTGATTTTTTTGCCAGAATACTTCAATTTGACCAATGATGGATTGTCTTCACATCTAATAGCCATCTTTTCACCTTGATTTGCAGGTTAGTCACGATGAGCATCCAATATCTGGAAGCATGGACAAGCTTTGGGTGGTTTCTCAAGGCAAGGTGGCGCCTTTCTGTGGGAATTTCCAGGATCATAATAAGATACTTCAGTCCTTGTCGAATCAGGTGAGTTTAGTTCTTGTCATCAGCCGAGAGTGGTTCAATGAGATCACATCACATTACCTTATAAAGCATAAAATGAGGCTTTGTTACATAGAGCAAGCTAAAAAGGATGAAGAGAGGATTGCTGCTGATATACATGATGTACTCACAGTAACAGGGGCCCTCATTTATCATTTTGATTGGGGCTCATGGAAGGACAAGTCTTAAATTTTTAACATTGAATATGCAGTATCACTTGCCAATAGGTTAAAAAGTTGTACTTTTGATTCTAAGTACAGGATTGCTTTTAGTGACTATATTGTAGGAGCCACAAAATACAATGTGAATTTCTGTATGTGAATTGGTTAGATAATATCCTTTTAACATTTACAGGTCAATATTCAAAATAAGAAGCTCTCTTTCTTCCCATAACAGTTATTGTATAGATGGAAGGATAAATTTAAAAAGAGGTTTGAATATGTGAATGAAACAGCTAAATTTTGAATGAATTATGTTTGCCGAAACCCATTTAAAAACCGATTACCTGGTCAAAGAATAAAGTTTATCTTTCTTCTATTCAAATTCCCACTCCATCTCTTGATAAAGGTAGCTTTAACCACCAAAAAAGAAAAAATAATCGTGATTTCATTGTTTAGAGAGGCAACGGTTAGATCAAACTGATTTTTGTTGGACTTTACTATGATACCATGAAAGGTTCCATTTGTCAGCCTAAAGTAGATAGTGGAACTCGAGTCTCTGGTACATTTTGAAAGCCAGAAAATGAAATTTATTGGATTGTTAATTGACAGAAATTGCCGTACTGTCTTCTCTTCTCAATCAGCTCGTCCCACATTGAGATTTGACGTGCCTTACCCTCTGTGACGGATTGTTTGAGGTTGCTTGTTCCAAGGACAAAGGCAATGTTGCTCTTCTTAAGCAGCAATATGGATGGAATAAAACCGCTAATGAGGTCATCATCGTCGTAGAAGCTTATTGAACTCTGAGGGATCGGAGGCCTACCCTGCTGATCAAGTCGTGAGAGACATCAGCAGGAAGTTTGGTTTTGTGCTCTTCGACAGCTCTTCTAAGACCCCTTTTCTGGCCTGTGTGAGTAATAATAATGTTCATTGGTTTCGTTCTGGGATATCACTCTCAATCTCTCCCTCCACCTGTGATCTATATCTAATCCTTTCTGTCCTCTGAATCATTCAGGATGTTGTGGCAGTTTTCCTTCCTTCTGGGGAATTGATTCTGGAGGGCAGTCTTGGTCGCACAGATGATGCAGAAGTCATGAAGATGGGCTTTGGGAAGTCTTTCGCACCATTTCCTAAAGGTAATCATTTTTTCAGTTTGTTGATGCTGCTCCGCTGGAATTTGGTCCATGCATTGCAATCTGAAAAGTAAGGATGGATGAGCTCTGCTGATATTAAGCAGAGTTCAGAGGAGAATGTTATGTTGTTGGGTAACAGCATTTTGGAAAAATTGGTTTCGAACATAAATTTATAATCTAAGGTTAAAATGGTGTTCTTTACCTGTATCCATGTATTGAAATGTGCCTTTTCACGTACAATGTTGCTCTTCCAATGATTTTTCAGTGCCAAATCGTTCACCTGTTAATGCTGCCTTCTTCTCCAACTAAGGATGCTTCTTTACCAGCTCTAAATGTCTGAGGAGTTATGAGCATGCACCGAATGAGGTGAAGCCAGTTCCTAGGGTGAATAGCTTGGGCTGAGTACAAAGCGCTACATAGAGTGGTGCAGAGACTAAGGAGTCCAGTATGCCTAGAGTTGGGAGTGCTGCGAACTTGTCCTTGCACTGCCGAGTCATGTGCATTGCGGCCCCTTTTGGCCAGGCCACTAGCTATTGAATGGCCTTCTGTTGCTTATGACCCAGTCACCCTTTCTCATGCATTGACAATTTTTTCAGCTCTAATGGTCCGTTGCTCTATATTGAGAGTTTGAGATGACATCGTTTTTATGCAGCTGTATATGTACTTATAAAACCAAGCCTTTACAGAACCTGATCATGCTTTGTGCAGTATCTTTCTGGCATTTTATTTAGCCGTCATGCAAAGTCTATCCAATGTAATATTTTCTGCATGGAATCTCTACTAGTAAATCAGACCAGGACGATGTTGTCATATGAGAACAAATGTGAACCATTACAACTTGGAGCGTGCTGGTTCTCATATGGAAATTAAGTTTACGCAACACCTTGTGAAGGGTCATGTGAACTTTAATAACAGACAATGATGGCATGTTAGATATCAAGGCTAAAGCGGTAACCTCTCGTGCAATTTAAAGCTGTGAAAAGGAGCTTGATGCCTGCCGATACAAACTTAATATGAAGATAGAGGTAGCTATCAATACGATGACTAAAATCAAATTGCAGACTAACCCAAAAAATAAAATAAAAAAACACTTAGCCTGGCCATCTTGGTAGGAAATATCTCTTTAGTCCTCATCGGCTATGCTTCTGTTGTTATCTGAAAAACGTGCGTTTGTCGATCTCACCCTATTGACATATGAGCTCTCGCTAAAATTTCTTACATAAGTAAGTGATGGTTTTGATAGATAAGCAGTCTACATAGCAGAGGCTGCACAACTAACTTACTAGTCCTGCTTAAAAAAATTCTGAATATCCACTTCTTTTTGTTTAATTACTCTGCACAAAATTTGTTTTCAACATGTTCATGGATCTCCATACACCATCAAGTATACTGTGAGCATCGTGCTTAAATCAGGTCTCCACCTATCTATATGTAGACTCAGTATCGACTTAGCTTCAGCTTTCGGTAGGTTTGGGGCCTTAAACAACTTGCAGACGCGCTGCTCACCTTTGCCTTTCCTAAATATCAACCTAATTGTGGCTAAATGAGCCAGAACATCCCCACCCGCAGGTTTCTTTGGGTCTGATATGAACATAGCACCGCCTAGATCATCTACGACTGAAACAAACAAAATCAAAGACAAAGTCATCAAAAATAATCTTTTTCCTTAACTCAAGGACTGCAGCTACTGCAATGGTGCGATTTGAATGTCGTGTAACATAAACAAAAGCCAGATTGCTCGTGTAAGAAAGTTCAACAAAGCTCTTTTAATTATCAAAAGAAAATTATTGTGAACTCAATGGAGATGATGTTGGTTAATTAGCTTTCAAATATTGTGACTAGATTTCTTCTCAGGCTCATAAAAACCATGATATCCACAAATTGTTGACCTTAAACCCATTGTGTGTAGTTAAACACATATTGCAGTGGATAATTTTATTTTATTTTCTATATGACTAAACACAGTGATTGATAAATTTCATTTCATTTGAGGTTATTCGAAATGACATTGAATAATTTTCTTTTGGTTACATCTCTTATGAAGTCCTATGACCTTTCAATGACATGCCATGCTCGATTAAGTTCCTAAGAGCATATAAGGCTGTATTATTTGCATTCAATTGGCTAAACATATATAGAAGAAGCAGAAAGGATACTTCGGCCTTACCCTTATGATATATTTTGCATTTGATACACAAAGGTGACATTGTAGTTGACAAATCTTTTGGGTCACCATCACAGTTAGAGAAAGTATCTCATGTCATTCATGAATGGTTTGTTGTCGAGCACATGAAACTTAGGGACAAGCTATGACAAGGGTGACAAAGTGTCCATTGCAGAGAAAGGAAATGAACAAGTGCCTGGGAGCTTATTATATGCCTCTTGTGGTCAATTTGATGACTAACATCAAATTGCATATTAACGAAAAAAAGCACTTCGCCTGCCTTCCTGGTTGGAGAGACTCCTTCAGTCCTTCGCATCGGTGATGCCTCCTGGTGTTATCTGAAAAACATGTGTTTGTCAAGTTCAACATATATGGAATATCTCAGTCTCATCTTATTGACAGATGAGCTCTTCCTAAATTTTTTGATTAAATTAAGTGATGGTCTTGATAGATGTGCATCATCTACATAATAGCACAGCTAAAAATAACATACCGGTCCTACTGAGGAAAATTCTCAATAATTACTTCTTTTTGTTTAATTCCTCTGGACAAAATTCGTATTCAACATGTTCATAGATCTCCAAGCAACATCAAGTATAAAGTGAGTATGATGCTTAAATCAGGTCTCCACCTATCCCTATTTAGACTAATTATCGACTTTCTCAAAGATTTTGATCTAGACTTCCAGATATTTTACTTGGTCTCTGCAGCATGGTCTGAAAAATTTCAACGAAGTATATAACTAGAGGAAGATCTGCAGTATGGCATCATCAATGGTTGGGTATTTTATTTCCATAGCACAGGCAGCGCATGTAAGTATACTACAAGTATACTGCTCAAATTCTAGTCTCCACCTATCCATATATAGACTTAGTATCAACTTTCTCTCCGATTGATATTAGATTTCTAGAAATTTCATTTAATGTCTGCAGTGTAATCTGGTAAATTTCAATAAAGTGTATAGTTAGACGAAGATCCAGACAAAAAGGATATAGCTTCAGCTTTAGGTAGGTCTGGGGCTTTGAACACCTTGCAAACCACTGCTCACCTTTGCCATTCGTAAACATCAACCTAATTGTGGTTGCATCACCCAGAACCTGCCCACCTGCATGTTCCGATGCCAATATTAAGGCTAAAGCGGATTGCCAAACTTCCAGAATCGCCTAATAAACACATTCCGATGCCAATGTTAACCACAGCTTTATTCTTTACTAGAAATTCAATCATTATCTTGCTATTTAAGTTGTTCATCTAGGAAACTTAACATGAAATAGAAATTAACAACGAAAACCTAACATGCAATTCTGACCAACCTGAGTAGTCACAAACAGGGTATGTGCAAGCTGTGTTTTCCCAGACCTGAAGTGACGTTAGCAGCATTTTCTGAGAAAGCCAACTAACAAAAGCAACTAAAAGTTCATCAAGGGTAACGTTATTGGACTGTGCTTGTCGCCGAGATACGCCAAATGCTTCTGTAATTGCCTGAGTTTCAGTACCTCCTGTTTAACATTGCAGATCCAGGGAAAGCTGTTTTTGTTGAAACCCATGAAGAATAATATACACAATCTACAAAAGAAAGTCTATTACTGCCTAAAAGCTCATTGAGGGCTTGGCTTCCAGTTGTGATGCAAATAACTGACTTGCTCTGGAAAAAACAAAGACGTTGAGAGTACTTTGTGCTGTGAGATAAGTAGCGTTTAGAGCAAGTGCAGTTTTCTACAGTCGATATGCTAATTTGCAGGCTTTATTTCAAGGGTCAATGACTCATTCAGGTCTTGCAAACCATTTTTAGCTCGAAATTTGCCGAATTAAGGACTTACTCTGAGCATAACTTAGTCTGAGCATAGCTTCAATTCCCGTAATAAAACGAGAATTCTGATGAAAACAAAGAGAAGTTATTGTGAGATGCATATAGAAGTTGCAATTGATTACATCGCCATCTCAGGATAAGAAAAAATTAAGCTCTAACCACTATCTTTTCAGCTGATTCGCATATCTTATCAACTTTTGCTTCTGAGAAACCTTTGGTTCTAGTTAAGTGCTACAAAAAAACAAAACAAAGACAGAGGAAATCACCTTAGCCAAATAATACCTCCACTGAATTTTCAGAACTGAATATCAGATATACCTTCTCTGTATGCATCATCAAGACATTTGCAAGTGTCGATCCCGCATCCTGTATCTTTTTTTTTCACATCTCCAGCATGGATTCCCTGAGAAATACCTGCAAACGAAAAAAAAACAACCCACTATTCTGTTCAACTCTATATTTTCTGGTGAATGTAGAATGTCAAGTGTTCCAATAGTGATTGTTGACGAATTTAGCTTAGGAGATTTGTTATTAATCCATCTATGCCGTAAATACATTGATAAGAGATGTACCGATGGTGCAATTACTATGTGACGTAACATAACAAAGGCCAAATTGCTCTCGTATGATTTAGAAGACATACGTCAAAGAGGTGAATTAGACGTATCATATTCAAGTAGTGACGGAAATTACTTCTCGTCATTTAAGGAAAGAAAATTAAACTATTGTATGCACAGAAAATCATGACAAGTTCTAGAGGAAGTCAAATGGAAACTCAGAATCATTCTTGGCAATCACATCACGAAAAGGAATTGAATTGAAATTTGTGGAGCTCACGAACTCACTTGAGAGCTGAAATGAAGGGGTTTCTAGTCTACTGAGTCACAGGCTCCAGCCTTAACATGAACAGCTTTTCCATCATCCCGTATATGCTCTTAGTTGGACATTTCACTTTTTTCCCCTGAGGCCTTCAAATCTTTCGCTACGATTTTCTCTTACCCCTGGCGCTTCTTGTTCAAAAGAATCAAGAATAGAAGGAATTCCTTTAAATAACATATTCATTCCATCGTCTGACCCACATAGCTGTCCATCCTTCACCTTGAGCTTCTTGGCAAGCTTCCTTTCCAATTTCAGATCCTTCTCGGCAGATATATCAGCTTTCCGCATTACACGCTCAAGATACTCTTCGATCTTAGTCTTTGATTTTCTCTTCACATTATTCTTCACTTTGCTGGATTTCAGCAAACCAGAATTGTCCTCCAATGAAGACTCAAGCTTAACCATCGCGTTAAACTAAGTTTTCTGATGAATGTAGAATGTCAGGACAAAAGCATTTCCTAGATCATCACTGACAATCTAGCGTTCCAACAGATATTATTGATGAATTTAGCTTAGGATATTCGTTATTAATCCAGCTACGTCACGAATACACGGGAAAAAGACATCCGGTGGATGTCACGTAACATAACGAAGGTTGAATTGCTCTTGGATGATCAGAAGACAAAAACTAAAACCTATCGTGCGCGCAGAAAATCGCAACAAGTTCGAGAGGAAGGTCGAGATGTAAAAACACCAATGGATTCACGGTGATGTTCCAGGAAAATCGAGCTAAACTGAGCAACCGAAACCGAAATCAAACTCATGCACTTAACAGTATTCAGAGTCACTTAACATCGACATTCAAAGAGATATACAGTCAACTTGAGAACAGAGACCAGAAAATCACGATGATCAACTTCAGAATCAAACGGCCATGGAGTTCGGCGCGTCTGCGCAGGAGAAGAGACTTTGAGAATTTTTGTGGATTTTGGAAACGATCGCAAATCGGAGGAATCTATATAGATATAGAGGCGGGAAGTGGGGAAGAATGGCTATTGGCTTATTTTTCTTTTTCTTTCTTTTCTCTTTTTTTTTTTATATAGAAAAAGAGGTTTGATGGAGTTTTGTTATTATAAATTGAGCTTTAATGGATCAGATAAATTCTTAAAATCTTTTTAAATCCACTCTTAAAGAGGATGAGATAAAATTGGGTATGACTTCTTTTTTTTTTGGACTGAATAATTTAATTCGATTTGGCTTAATTTTGTACTCACCTTCGTCTCACTTGGTTTATAATTTTCTCAAATTGGACCACATAAATTTCTTCTTAGAAAGGGAAAATAATCGATCTGCATTGTGGTCAATTCTTAATTTACTTGCATTGTGCTCAAACTCCGCACTTATCGCTCATAAAATCATGAAAATATCAATCAACAATTAAGCTTATTCACAATGACTTGCCAAGCACTTACTCGTGACCGATTTGGTCGTGCTGAACCTAGATCGGCATACATACTAAAATTTGTTACTAGGTGATTTAGTAAAGAGTGACGGACATGGAGCGTGTTTAATGTATAGAATTTGATTAAAAAATTGAAAGTGCATTGCTTACATTATCTAAGACTGCAGGTGTACTAAGTTAAGAAAGTGCACATGCGCTTACATGGACAGACGACGATTCAGAAACACAAGTATCTTTGTTGAGGTCAAGAAAAATACAGACAGATCATAATAGGATACAAAGTTCCTACCGCGTCGATATCAGTTACCTTGCCATTTCATCCTCTCATGTGAGTTGGTGGAATCCACAAACCATTAATAACGAATGATTGAAAATAGGGGTAAATGCTGTTGTAGGATTTGCAAATAAAGTAGAGTATCTTCAAGCATCACATTCGACTAATGATCAACCCAAGTCCGAGTCCGACTATGATTAAGGCTTTTACTCGGTTGTGACATAGTACAAACTCTTCTGGCCTTTTTCGTGCTTGGTTTGAGCCACTGTACATGCGTTCCAGTATACTGACTGCAGATTACAGAAAATGAGAGTGCCATACTTCCAGAATCACCTAATACACACATCATGATGCCAAGATCACCCACATCTTTATACTCCATAGAAATTCAATCATTATGTTACTATTTGGCATTTTTCATCAAAAAAAAAAAAATGCAACGGAAGTTCAAGACAGAAACCTAATATCCAATTCAGACCAACCCGAGAAGTAACGCAAAGGGGTACATGCAAGCTGTGTTTTCCCAGACCTGAAGTGACGTCAGCAGCATTTTTCTGAGAAAGCTAATTAACGAAAGCAACTAAAAGTTCATCAAAGGTAACGTTGTTGGACTGTGATTTTCACCCAGGTTCGCCAAATGCTTCCGTAATTGCCGGAGTTTCAATACCACCTGTAAAGATTGCCAAACCGGTGAAATTTGTTTTCGTTGAAATGCATGGAGAAAAATACAGAGAGTCTACAAAAGAAAGTCTGTTACCGCCTAAAAGCTTATCGAGGGCTTGGCTTCCAGTAGCCGATTCTCTCCACACTATTCTTCACTTTGCTGGATTTGAGCGAATCAGAACCGTCCTTCAACGAAGACTCGAGCTTAACCATTGCGTTAAACTCCATGTTTTCTGGTGAATGTAGAATGCAGGACAATGTAGCGTTCCAACAGTCTTTATTGATGAATTAAGCTTGGGACATTCGTTATTAATCCAGCTATGTCACGAATACATGGAAAATAAGACGTACACATGGTGCAATTCCAAGGTCACGTAACATAAGGAAGGCTGGAATTGCTCTTGTATGGTCAGGAGACAAAAAATGAAAAGTGAAAACCACTGCACGCGCAGGAAATCACAGCAAGTTCGAGAGAAAGCTCCAGATGTAAATCACGATAATCACAGCCACGGCTTCATCGAACCATTTGCATCTCAATTTTAACTTTCGGAACACGGATCAGAAAATCACGATAATCATCTCAGAATCAAAGGATGCACCGAAACGCATTGCGAAAACGCATTATGAACAGAGAGGAGTTGCCTCCAATCTGTTTTGCCGTAACTCACGTTTGTTTGTCGATCGTTTCGAGCAGGTCTTCTGCTCCGTCGTCGACGTCCTCTCGTTCCACGATCTTCTGCTCTTTGGCTCTGAACATCAACGAGCGAACACGAGACAAAACTCAGAATCATCATCGCCGGCAATCACGCCGCGGAAAAGGACATGAGGTGAAATCAAGCGGAGCTTCGTGAAACTCACCTGAGAGACAAAAGCATCTTCGACGAAGATGGAATTTCACTCTGCGCAGGAGGAGAAACTTCCGATTTTTTTTTTTTTTTTTTTTTCGCAGATTTTGGAAACGATCGGAAATCGGAGGGAATCTTATATATACAGAGAGGCGGGAAGCGGGGGGAATGGCTATCGGCTTTTTTTTTTTTTTCTTTTTTCTCTTTTAAGAAAAGAGGTTTGACTTATTTATTTATTTATTTCACATTAAATAACTCAGTTTTTTTTTTAGCTTGGTTTTATATTTATATTAATCCTGTTCGGCTTATAATTTTCTTAAATTGGACTGAATTAAGTTCTTCTTAAAAAGGAAAAGAATCAATCCATATTGTCGTCAATACTTGGTTTAGTTGCATTATGTTCAAACTGCACGCTTATTGCTCACGTTTTAAGAAAATATCAATGAATAATTGAGTTATTCGGAATAACTTGCTAAGAACTTACTTGTGACTAGTTTGGGCACACGTCCTAAAATTTTTTTTTTTTTTTTTGGTAAATGACACGTCCTAAAATTTGTAACTAAGTAATTCAATAAAAGGCAATGAACATGGAGCATGTGTTTTCTTTTACGGCAATCTTCTCGAATGTTTTTGTCTTGGGCTCTTGTTGTTCCTTGTTCCATTTCACGTAAGCCGTTTGATGTTTGCCCTGAGCGAGAGGCATTTGCTTTTGTTGGGCTTGTTTCTTGAATTTGGAGTGAGGCATTACCATCTTGAGATGACCCATTTTCAAATCATTGGTAAAACAGTGGCTTTCTCGAATGAATGAAGCGCGGCAAGAGAGTTTGGTTGCTTTGTCGCCTCACCAGTGCATTCGCCTACCCTGAGAGGAAACTTGAGTTTTGACGAGATTTTACTTAACTGGTCACAGCGTAGATTCATGACCACCAGCAAGAGAGTGCAAGATAGGAACAAGGACAAGAGGGTCCATGATCTCAAAATTGCCACTGAGAAGCAAAAGTGGTGTCAAAGGTGTTGGTTTTGATGGAAATGTTGAAAAAGGAACTCAAGATGATAATCCCTGTGAGATCGCTAGATCTATAGCCAAGCAAACGGTATGGTGGATTTTATTCGAATGTCACCAAAATTGTTTTGAGTTGTGTAAGGATCAGAAGGGGGTATTGTGGTTTGGAATTAACTAAAGAAGCTGAAGACTTGTTAGAGGAAGAGGAGAGATTGATTAGGGGACATTCTAGCATGGCTGTTGAATACGTGACTAGGATGTTGATGATGTCGGTCGATAAATGGCTTCCTCTGGACAAAATTGCTCATTTCGGGGAGAGAGTCCGGTTTGCCAGCTGATTTTAGGAGCAAGTGGGTACACGAGTATCCGCAACACTTCAAAGTGGTTAAATCTCCAGATGAAGTTGATTACCTCGAGCTCATAGAGTGGAATCCGCTTGGGCTATCACAGAGTTGGAGAAGCCCATATTGGGGGTATCAGAATTTGCCTTTTCATACTCCGGGGTTGCTTTCCCTATCTTTCCCCTTGAAGTTTCCTGCTAGTTACAAGAAGGTGTGTAGATATGGAGGGAAGATTGAGCACTTTCAGAAAAGGTCTTACTTGACTCCTTACGTTGATGCATGTTGCCTTCAAGCTAGATTGAAAGAATTCAATAAGAGATCCATTGCAGCAATGCACGAGTTACTTAGCTTCACAATGGAAAAGAGGTTGGTAACCAATCACCTCGCGCACTTCAGACAAGAATTTGTGATGCCTCGAAGCTTATGAGACTCTGTTGAAGCATTATGGTGTTTTCTATGTCTCTGAGAGGGGAAAGAGGTTTAGTGTGTTCTTCAGAGGAGCTTATGAAGGTGCGGAGCTAATTCAGAAATGTCCGCTCATTATTTGGAAGGAAAAAGTCCTAAGCCTTACTGGTTATACGGGGAGGAAGAAAAAGATGGAAAATTTTATGGACTCATCAGATATGGAAGATAATGATTTTCTAGAGGGTAGCTCGAGGATGGAGGCATTGCTATGCAGCTTAACCAAATAGAAGCCATCAATGAATTGGAGGATATTGCAGTTGGAGATAGCTCCCTAATGGATATACATGAAATTGACAATAAATACAAGCCTCATGATTCATTTTAAGGTCATATGTTCTTATTCGAGTTGTCAAGATAACTTGCTTTCCAGTCTTCTTCTTCACGAGTTCAAAGATTCGAGTTTTTGTATAGATTTAATTAGACAAACTCTGCTTACATCTATAAATCAAGTTAATTAATAGTGGAATGATCCATCTCATTCCTTGTTAGTCCTAAAATTGCCGGTGGAACTCCCGAAATCAATGATTCAAAAGAATGTGCAAATAATGCTTTTGGCAACTCTCGCCTTTCCTTGTTGCTAGCAAGGTCATCGAAGCAATCTATTTACAATGACTAGTTCATTCTCAGTTATTGGTCTGACTTAATGAGTGTAGCTGTACTAATCTACTATTCTGAAGATGAACTTGCCACCCGCATCTGTATCTCAATTGTTGGGTCAAAGAGATGATTGGGTAGTAGCTATTATGGAGAACACAACCTCAGCTGCTATGATGATTGACATTCTCTCTCTTGTTGTTACAAATTAGATGCCGAGCTCACCTTGCAAGAATGCCTTGTTCATCACTCGCATGGATATTTAGGTCCACAATGTCTATGACTGCCTTCCGCAACAAACCTTCATTTGCTTTCTATTCAATTGCCTGTTTAAATTCTGTTTAAATTCTCCGTGAATCTATGGCACACTCCTGTTTTTGGATTCTACTAGAGAACTTCCTTTTGTTGGATTTTAGAACCCAACATCAAACAGTAAGTAGTTTTTATTACTCCTTGTTGATGTTGGGCTGTGTTCATGGTTCATTCACTTCAATAGCTTACTGTTTCGTTGTGAAGAAAGAAATACAAGAGCTTTTGAAAATAGCAAGACTGGTTTTTTTTTTATTTGAATGATAGATGGCTTTCCACGGCTTTTGGTTGTGTGACAACGACATTACTAATGTGCATTCTTTCTTATACCTCATAGCATGAACTGCGTTTATCATTTGTTACATGGGCTAGCATCTGCTTGATGCTATTGTGCAGTAAATTTCTTTTGCTTATCAAAAGAAAATTCTTAGCAAACTCACTGGAGATGATACTCGATTAATTCAAAGAGAGCAACAGGGGTAGAAGAACACCACAAGTGCCATAATCAAGACGCACGACAGGACATGGCAGCGCCATAACTTCAAAACGGCACACTTAAGTCGCCACTTTTTTTCGAGTGGGACACTTAAGTGCTACCTCCGGCGACCCTGCACGAAATCCTACGTGTCAATATTTTAATATTATTTTTCTTTACGTGACTCGCATGAGGAGCTCCAAATCAGCATAAAAATTAAAAAATTTTAAAAATTTTAAAAAGTAAAATTTAAAAATTTTAATTTTAAAAATTAAAAAAATAAGAAAATTTAAAAATTTTAATTTTATAAAAAGAAAATTTTAAAAATTTTTAAAAATATAGAAAATTTAAAAAAATTAAAAATTTTAAAAATTAAAAAAATTAAAAAAATTTTAGAAAATTTAAAAATTTTAAAAAATTTTAAAAATTTTAAAAAATTTAAAAATTTTAAAAAATTTAAAAATTTTAAAAAATTTAAAAATTTACAAAAATTTAAAAATTTTAAACATTTTAAAAATTTTAAAAAATAAGAAAATTTTAAAAATTAAAAAAATTATAAGATAAGAAAATTTAAAAATTTTAATTTTAAAAATTAAAAAAATTATAAAATAAGAAAATTTAAAATTTTAATTTTAAAAAATTAAAAAAATTATAAAATAAGAAAATTTAAAAATTTTAATTTTAAAAAATTTTAAAAATTTAAAAAAAAAAAGAAAATTTAAAAAAAAATTAAAAATTTTAAAAAAGGGGGTGGGGGAGGCGGCGGCGGAGGTGGTGGCGGTGAGGGAGCCGCCCATTCGGCCTCCCACCCCCCTTTTTATAATTTTTTTCTATTTTTAATTTTTTTAAAATTTTCTTAATTTTTAAAAAATTTTAAAATTTTCTTAATTTAAAAAAAATTTAAAATTTTCTTAATTTTTTAATTTTTTTTTTTTAAAATTTTCTTAATTTTTTTAAAATTTTTAAAATTTTCTTAATTTTTAAAATTTTTTAAAATTTTAAAATTTTCTTAACTTTTAAAATTTTTTAAAATTTTTAAAATTTTCTTAAATTTTAAAATTTTTAAAATTTTTAAAATTTTCTTAAATTTTAAAATTTTTTAAAATTTTTAAAATTTTCTTAATTTTTAAAATTTTTAAAATTTTCTTAACTTTTAAAATTTTTTAAAATTTTTAAAATTTTCTTAATTTTTTAAAATTTTTTAAATTTTTAAAATTTTCTTAATTTTTAAAATTTTTTTAAATTTTCTTATTTTTAAAATTTTTTAAAATTTTTAAATTTTTTAAATTTTTCTTAATTTTTAAAATTTTTAAAATTTTCTTAATTTTTTTTTAAATTTTTTGAATATTTTAAATCTAATTTAATTAATTTATATACTATTATTTACACGTAGACGCGAAACGGCGTCGTTTTTGCATTTTCTCCGCCATGTCGCATGCAAACGACGCCGTTTTGGACCGAGCTCGGGAAAAGTCGCCACGTCTGACCATTTGGCCGGATTTTCGCCGGAGTGGCACTTAAGTGTCCCATTTTACTCCGATGATGGCACTTAGTGTACCATTTTAAAGTTATGGCGACTTAAGTGTCCGGCGTGCCCAAGTTATGGCACTCCGGGTGTCCCGCACTCGAGCAACAGGCTCTCCAAAAGGACACTGTTTATCGTTCACTTTGACTGCAAGCCCCGTAATTCTTGCTCAGAAGGCTCTCAGCGTGGGCTGTACAGGAAATGCACAAGGAAACTACTTCAATGAACAGAAAACATGCTAAAACTGTAGATACTAGCACTATGCCACCATAAACCAGATAAATTCCCTAGCTATTGGTTAATAGTAAATGGGACTGATGAATTTCAACAACACAATGAGGGAACATGCTTCATTCATGCAAATTCAAAGTATTAATACTTTCTCTCGTAAGAAAATTGAAGTACTTTACCATCTTTATCAATTCTCTTGCCAATGGAACATCATATGGGTGTCACAGCAAAATCAATCACCTGATAAATATCAATTGCTATCGGTACAGCACCTAAAGTTGAGTAAAATATCAAAAGATACCGCATCATATGCCCTTGGAGGAATTCTCACAGATCTATCTCAACAGAACAACCTATGCCATTTATGGTCAACCACTAAATTTGCAACATCAAAATAATTACCAAGTTCATGCCAACCTAATCGCCAAGGTCATATTCCGAAAACAGAAATTTGACTTTGATGAAAGGAAAAATTATTTGATAATCAGCCGGTGCATAGAAGAGATGCATTGTTCCAGACCAAGCCTAGAAAAATAACAGATTAAAGGAGAAATTATTTGACAATTGGACAAAGCGCAATGAAGAGATGCGTTGTTTTCGACCAAGACTAGAAAAACAACAGATATACCAGTAAGACCGTGAACGAGACCTTGAAGGACTGCGAATATTGCCCCTTGGACTCGAGACCCGCTTGCTGGATAACCCCTCTCCCGAATGGGACTTCGACTATCTTCCCTTGGACTTGGAGACCTCTTACTAGACCGCTTAATCTTGTGCTCCCGAGGATATGGAGAATGTGGCATGCACCCGCATCGCATTGGAGATCGGTATCGATCCTTTGCCCCACGGCTCCGGTTCAAGGAATCGGTATATCCATTGAGATGGGTGATGGATTTTTTCTTTATTGATGGGCCAACTCAAATTGGGCCCAAAAGGCCCGGCCCACGGGAATAGGGCCCGTGGATGGGGAAGGTATAAAAGGGAGGAGAGAGAGAGAAGACACCTTTTGGCACAATTCCAACGTACGTTCTCTCCCACTCTCCCTCCAAAAAGAAGAAAAACGCTTACGGCGATACCGTCTTCCTTTCAAGGCAAATTGACATCATCGGATCAGAATTTCTTCCTCGATCTTCGGCATTGCTGTTTAATCTGTGGCTAACAAGGTACGCTCGAATCCGTGGTGTGCTTTACGATCGGTAATACGTGTTATTCTCGGGCTTTGTCTTCCGCATTGATTTAGGGGTTCGATTTAGTGTCGAATCCGGTTTTCGGGGATCTGTTATTCCCAACATTGGTATCAGAGCCCTAGTTTACGTTTTCCCGATCAATTTGATGTTTTTTGATTGATTTTTCGCAAAAAAATTTCAGCCGTACGGATCAAGGCGAGAAATCCCGACACCCAAGCGTTGTTTGGCCATTTTTCTGAGTTTCCGTAAGACAAAATCGTTTTCTAAACACATGGGGAGAAAGGCGACATCGAGACGAGTTCGGCGACATGTCGCACGCCGCCGTACGATGCCGCACACGCCCACACGCACGGCCAGAAGCCACTGCGCGTGAGCACTACGCGCCCGAAGCGCTAGCAATGGCCAGCGCGTGCGCCACATGCGCCGGTGACGAACTGGCACGTGCGCGCCGGCGACCGGCGAAACGGCACGCGCCGGTCCGCGGACCGACGCGTGCCGTCGCCACTCGATGACGTCATCGTGGACGTCATCCAACGGGTCCAGAATCGCTCGGATGACGTCATCGATGATGTCATCGCCGACAACGTTTCGCTGAGCGGTCACCGGCCGGCGACCCGACCCGACCGGCAACCCGACCCGACTGGCGGACGTAGGCACGCGTTCGGCACGTGCCGGATAACGTCTCGCGTGACGTCATCCCCGCACGCGCGAGGCACGTGCGGTTGGTCTCGCGCGAGCGGTCCGGCCGGCGGACCGCCCGACGTCCGACGACCTACGCGCCCTTTGATCGTTGACCCGTAAAAAAAAAAAAAAAAAAAAAAGGAATTTGTTTCTTTTTCAGTCATGCCTATGTGGTTTATAAGTAATCCATTTTTAATTCTGCATCTTTTGCAAGAATTTTGGAAAATTATATATTTTCTCTTATGTAAATTATGGATTATGAGTAATCCATTTTTAGTTCTGCATTTGTTGCAGGAACTATGATGCGTTCTGCAAGGATACCTGCAATCCCGAGAACGGACGAGGGAAATGCAAGACTTAAGAGGCTGATGATAGAGTTAGGCGATTATCGGTGGCATGACGATTTAGTATCACATGTGGTCGGGTCAATCGATGATACAGAAATCATCTAGAATGGTTATCTTATGCCGGATTTTGAGAAGGTGCCGACTTTAATGAACACTCTTCCACCCGAATGGCAAGCAGTGTTAGATCGGCTATGGGAGGTCAACGTGATCCCGGGTTATAGGAGGCTGGTGGAAGCTTTTGTAAAAGAGTACTATAGGATTGAGTTGGCCAAAACTCCAACTCTTAGATTGAACGCCACATGGCGCAGAGTGAATGCGCCTTGGTGGCGACATGAATGCTCTCCAAAAGTTTTTCCATGGTTGGCAAATGTGCCTTCGGTTTTCTCAGATGTTTTGACTGATAGATTAGAAGGGACATTCCCTATTTATTTCTTTGATTAATTATATAATATTTACTACATGATTGTTGTTGATGTAGCAACCGATATGTTAGTTGTATCATGTGAAAGCATTGTTATTTTATTCAATGTTAAGATTTTATTTGCTTTTCGCTATTCTTGGTTGTGTGGGTAATTAGCTGTGGATAGTTAATAGAAGTTTTTGTAATTTCATAGAATTTATTTGCATAAGACAATTATATTATTAATAATTTTGAGTTAGGATTTTTGGAGGATGATCGGAAACATAGTGACATTTTGATTCGAAGCCTTACTTGAAATTCTTCATTAATATGATGGGTCTATGCAAATAGGGATGCATAAATGATAGGCATTAATTATTCGTGCATGTATGTCTGATGTGTTCAGAACGATGGTTCAGCAACTAAGAATGTAATTGCTGATATGAACGACAACAATTGTGAAATATTGAATATGAAGATTCAATATGTGCTGGAAAAGCTAGAAGTACTAGAAGCTCTTGAACATGTTATAGAAGATCTTGAGGATGTTGTGCGCCACCTTGAGCTGATAGAGGACCGCTTGACGGCATGTGAACCGAAAATAGATATTTTCAATGCTGGTTCTAGCTCAAAAAGGGCTTTGTGCTCTAAGCGCAAGCGTATTGATTCGGTCAATATGTGGGAATGCAAAGGATCAAGTCCTTATTGCAAGAAATCAAGAGTTAACCAACACAAGAGAGGAAAACGTCCTCAAGTGGAGAAAATGTCAAGGGTGAGGTGTTACAATTGTGACAAGAAATCACTATGCTTGTAACTGTTGTGAGTCAAAAAAGTCAACACCTCTTGTACATTTGAGAACTTTGCGTATGTGTCAAGTTCAATATTATTGGCTGAATCCAATCAGCTTTGTGGACTGTAGATTCGAAGTAGTTTACGGCACCATGTAGCAAATGATAGAGGATCCTTCGTGGAATTCCGACGATACCAACCGGAACTAAGTGGATCTATATTGGAAATAACTCCAAAGTTGAAGTGAAAGGATTGGCACCGCCAATTGAACATGCATGGTGGACGCATCTTGATGTTCTATATGCTCGGAGATTCGTCGAAATTTAGTGTCCTGTCTTAGTGTTGGTTAAGCTTGGTTTTAGTGTGAACTTCCGTAATAGATGTGTAGATTTGTATTTGGATACAAACTACTATAGTTATGGTCACTTTCTAGATGGTTTTATTGTATTAAATGTTGACTGTAGTGATGTCAATATGTTGTTCCTTTATTTCACGTCTTCTATGTCATATGATAATGATGTGATTATATGGCAAGCTAGACTTGGTCATATTGGCCAACAACATATGAATAGACTAGCCAAATAGGGCTTGTTGGGCAATATTGAAAAAGTCGATTTGTCCATATGTGAGCATTGCCTAGTAGGGAAAAATGACAAGGAAACCATTTGGAAAATGTAAAATAGCTGAATTTCCTCTACATTTAATCCATTTGGACGTTTGTGGTTCAATGAATGTGAGAGGAAGGCAATGGGTTGTTTATTTCATCACTTTTTTATAGATGATTATACTGAAATGGATATGTCTATTTGATTTCTCATAAATTTGAAGCATAAGTTGTTTCAAAAGGTTTATGAACATGGCAGAAAATCAATTAGACAAGAAAATAAAGGTATTTAGATCCGATCGAGGTTGAGAATATTTATCTGATAAGTTCAGAAAATTATGTGATGAAAAAGGAAAATAAAGATAGTTGTTTATTCCATATACTCCTTAACAAAATGGTGTTGTAGAGAGAATAAAATGAACCCTCCGGAATGGTTAAGTCCAAGATGGCGCATGCTAATTTACCTATCACTCTTTGGAGTGATGCGTTGTTAACTACGCCAATATACTTAACTGGATGCCTTCCAAATCAATTATTTCCACTTCATATGAGTTATGGACAGTTAGAAAACCGGACTTGGTATCTTGAACACCGAGATGATCTCCGCTTCAATTCCCATGCTTCGTCGACTTGGTGTTCTCACTTTGCAAGATAGAAGCCACTTTGTTGATAGCAAATGCTCCGTGCTTTTTTTCTGTTTTCCTTTTTGAAATAACAAGCAAGCTGGAGGTCAGGTATTACCTGGCCCAGATCACCACTCCATTGGTGCTATTAATGTTGATACCAGCATATAAGCAAGCCTTGTAGCGAGCATCGGATATATCTCGGTCGGATGACTTATCAGCCCCAACACCACAATAATAAGGCCCCTAAATGAAGACAAAACCTCGCATCATAATACAATTTTTTTGTCATCAACTCAAAGCCTATTATTTATCAATATATATAGGGAAATTCGTTGGGAAAAAATCTCTCACCTGGGAACCTATCCTCCGATAGGCCAACCGAATGGCCATTGAACATTTATCTGCAATAGGGTGTTTTCTTGCTGAATCCAATACATAATGTGAACATTTAGCCCAAAAATATGAACTTGTCCATTTCAAAACTTTCTACTTCACGTTATATAACTCATGTTTTTGGATCTCCCACCATGAAATGTCATTGATAACCTTTGGGTTACCGAATTTCAAGCAACCCCGATGTGCTTGGTTGTTGGGATCGGCTTACCAGCTAATGTATATGAATTGGAAATAACCCAAAGACAAACAATAATACTCCGTAAACCAATTGAAACGCCCTTTCACGTTTCATCAACCTATTCAGATGATCTAACTGGTGGTCAGTGAGTTCTTTGTGATCCTCATTTGGCATTGTGTCCCGAGTGCCAAAATCCACACCATTTCCGTCTAGCCTGAAAAATAAAGCAAAGTGTAAGAAATAGACATATCTACCGAAACAAAAGCCCTATGAGCTTAATCTCATGGAAGATAGTTCAAGCAACGAGCTCTATGCATATGACTTGGCCTTCGGGTATGCATGAGAGTTTAGTTTTGAAAAGATAAAAAGAATAGACGAGTACTTCAAAGAAAGGGGTCTCCTTAGCAAGTGCCATTGCCGAAAAGTTGAAAACCGCTTTTGGAGACTAGTTTCAAGAAGGACGGCTTACATTTTGAAGCATAAATAGTGAGTCTTATCGATTTCCCTAAGGACACTACCACAAATTTCCTTTAAAAGATAAACTAAAAATAGTGGCATAACTATGCTTCGCATTTCGGAACCATTTCAAGGTTATTCTCAAGCCTCATTCCCAAAAGCGAGCTTGCGAACAAGCAAAAAAACCGAGGGCGTTACAGAATTGAAGGAAGTAGACCTGCAGAGTGCCACGGTTTAAGAGATTAATGAAATTCCACCTAGCAAGGATCAATCATCAAACATGTTATTATGATATTTCCTTAGTTCTAATGGATGATCAATTGGTGAATAGTGACAGTGCACCTAATTCTTTCCTCTTGCAATCAAAAGGCAATCACATTAAAGTACTTTCTTCTCTCACAAACTTCGAACAATCGCCGCAAATTGCCCTCGCCAACAGCTTTGGCGAAAATATCCATCAAATATCAACATGGCAAAGCAAGACTACCAAACACAACATGATATGGCTAGTAAAAGTACCTAAAGAGGGGTGAATAGGTATAAAGAGTAATTTCTCATGATAATCGCACAATACTAGACAGTTCATATAATTGAGACAATTGATTCTCGTCAAACAATAATCAAAATAAGACTGAGAATAGGAAGAGAAAATTGAACGCAAGGTTTATAGTGGTTCGGCTTATTTCAAGCCTACGTCCATTCTTCGCACCGACAGCCCACCGGCTGGATTCCACTATGAACAAAAAGATGTTACAAAGATGTTCTCCCTTGATTTCACGGTGTAGAAGATCTACCACACTTCCTCAAGGTATTACTAAGTATAGACTCTCTTTGTGAATACAGTTTTGCTCAATATGAATCGACTAATAATCAAGGAGCTTGGACTGAATTTCTCTATCGTGCATCTTCTTGAACAGCTAGAACGTCTTCCTTTATACTCCTTTATGCCATCATACCCGTTGGCACTTACCAAAGGAATTCTTCCAATCTTCCCGTTGGATGAGAATCAATTAAGAAGAACATTCGAGCTATTAAAGGAACATGTCGATAGCCCATCAATCATGTTCGCCCATACAATCGGGATCTTGGTTTCCAAGAATAGATACTTTCAAGAGTATTTCGTCAATTATCGAATTTTCAAACGATCTTGATTTTGAATAAAAGAATCCGTTATATCATACCCAACCAAGAGATCTTCTCCGGTGGATAAGACCAAATCCCCAACCAAACACTTTAGCTCGGGATCGTCTTCGTTCTTTGGATTAGAAACTCAATGAGAATAGTCTTGAGTCTTGAGTCTTGAGTGCCGAGTCCTGGGGATCTAAAGGTCTTGGACTCTAAATAGAAGGGTCTGCAATGCTCCAGACTAGACTGATAGAAACGTTTTGTCAGCTTCAAAATATTTTGGAAAGATTTCTCCAACACAACAATCATCAGTATGGCCAATTGAAGTCACAGGAACAAGAAAAATCTAACATGAGGGTGGATACAAGAGAAACCGATTCCACACGAGGTCCACAACATAAGACTTCACATCGGTAGCGATTGATTTAGTCATCTAGTCATCAAGAGAAACAACGACAATGACTACCGCTTCATTCATTTTGCCTCACACAACACACATTTCTTTCGCAAACGTTGTCGACAAGAGACGAAGAACATATCAATTGTCAACCAATCAAAATGTGCAGGACAACCTTGTTGAGATCAAAATGGAGAAGTCACAGATACGACCTCTTTTAATTTCAAAACATTTACTCGGATTGCTTAAGGCGGTGCTCAAGATTGGCAAAAGGATTTAACCTAAGAACCCCGAGAATGGCTGAACAGAGATCGAGAGTGTCGATCATGGTCAAATGCTAAAGATCACCTTCGCTGTCCTCCCCTCGAGCAGAAATATACCCTTGGGAAATCAATCGCTGGATGAGACGAAGTATGAATTTTTCCTCATTTTTTTCTCGCCACTCTTCGGAATGAAGAGATGCGCCCAAAAGCTTTCTGCGATTTTTTTCATGTCCCTCTCCAAATCAAATCGAGTATGGAAACACGATATTCGAAAATTAAAAATGCAAAATATGGGAAACAAGGTCCCACGTACCTTGTGAAGAAAATTAGGGCTTGATCGGCTATCCAAATCGTATGCTCGGGATATGAGCGATCTTGTCCCAGTCCTCGCCTGCTTGTCTTTTGCAACTCTCCTCCAATTCTCCGCAATCTTCGATGATTAGGTGAGTAAGGGATGTGAGCCTTCGCATTGCTTCAGGGAATGATGTCAACAAGGAGCATTTATAGATGAAGAGATATTGAAGTGATTGAAGGGCCTCGATTTGCTCTGGTATATCCTTCAAATTGTGGCATCTCCAAATTTGGAGACGCTCGAGATTGCGGGCCTGTAGAAGCCATTGTGGGAGAGATGTCGGTTTGGGAAGGCGAGAGATTGACAAGGAGCGGAGACTCTGAAGGCCTCCATGGAAATCCAAGATGTTGCCGCTTTCATCTTTGGATATATCCAGCTCCTCACATCCCCGGATAGAGAGACCCACTAGGCTCGATAGATGTTGCATACCTTGCAAGAGGGAAGTCAATTGAGGAAAACCATCTATGCTAAGAGATTCAAGGGAAGGAGACTTTGGAAACCCTCCTCAGGCAAACATCTTAAAAACTTTATATCCGAGATATGCGGTGTCTTCAACTTATTAAGGCCAAGCATCATCCGATTTATTAACAACGCTCCATTGGCCTCAAGCATAAACTCCTCGAGATGAGGAGTTAGTGGCATGGCTTTTAATTTTCACATCTAAAGATATTTAATATTGATAGACTAGGAAATGATCTTTGTTGAAGTGGATGATTGGTCCGACCCGATATATTCCAATTTAGGCAAATTCTTAATATGTAAGGACTTGAGGTGAGGTAGTTGGTCGAGTGGGGGAGACGTTCACATCTTTCGCAAGAACCGAAAAATACGTCAACTAAACGTGGCAAGAAAGATACAAGGCTATCCATCATCCACTTGGGAAAGCTCTCACCTTTATAATCCCGGATCTTCAAGATTTGTAGATTTGAGGTGGCTTCAGTCTATCAAAGAGCACTTCATCTATTACTACATCATCAGTATTGAAATAGCCCCACCTAAGTACCAAAAATTCCAGAGAATGCTTCCCCATCAATATCTCATCCTCGCATTTGACTTCCGCATTTGTTACGTATCCCAAATTTTCAATTGAAAGTTGTCCCTGGATATTATTAAGCCCCTTTAGCTCCCCAAGTCCGCAATAATTCTTAGCACGAGCTTTATCTTTGGGTAAAATGAAGTTCGTTAGCCTATGCAAAGAACTGATTTCCCCTATTCCACGTGGCAAATAACTAAGTTTAAAACAATGACGTATGTCTAGATTCCGAAGGCTGACTAACTTCTTTAGATCACTTGGCAACTCTTCAAGGGCATCACAATTTCTAAGATTAAGTGTTTGCAAGCTCTGCAATTTCGTAATGGAGTTAGGAAGCCTTTTGAGTGTTTGGTTGTAAGAGAGATCAAGATATGTGAGATACTTCAACTCACAAATGGACCTTGGCACCTTCTCGACCTTTGTGGCATGCAGATCCAAGATGCGCAACCTCTTGAAATTTTGAATTAATTGGCCTAGATCCACTTCACTTGTTGGTTCTCTTTGTTGTCTTTCTTCCCAATATGTAGTCGTAGATAGAATTGTTCTTAGTGCACTTGCTTTCAAACGTAAGATTGGAAGTTCATCCATCAAATTGAAAGTCGAACCATAGGATATATGACGAGTTCTTTCATTTATGATATTTGTGTCATCCCTTGCCACCCGACACCTATTCCCCGCAACATTGCAGGCTAGATCATGCATCAAATCATGCATCTTGCAAGTTTCCTCCTTTGTGTATGGGTTTATTTTAAAATCTTGGAAGAAGTTACTCCAAAGTAGATCCATGAAATATTCATGAGCAATGTCTTCTAAATGCTTACTTGAATTTGATGGCTGGATAAATCCTTCGCCATCCAAAGACTCGACTAAAGTATGCTTCTCTATTACAAAATCTTAGGGAAACAATGAACAAAAGGCAAAAACATCGTTTCAAATGTGAAGGAAGACGGTCATAACTTAGCTTAAGAACAGATATTATGTGCTCTTCCGTTTGAGACATTTTGGGAGCTCATGATCTTTGAAATGTAACCACTCATCTTTAGTTTGCTTAAGGAATAGTAACCTCCCACTAGTTCGAATAACCAATGGAACCCCAAAACAATTTCTAACTATCTCTTTACCAATAGCTAGCATGTCAGGATCTTGTATGCTCCCTTCTCGACCAGCCATTCGCATTAACAAATCAAGAGAATCACTTTCAGACAAGCCCTCAAGAAGAAGAGGCGGAGTAGGGAGGTGATCTTTGCAACCAAAGGAAGGCGTGTAGTTATAAGGATCTTGCTTCCTCTAGCACCTCCCATCAATAATGATTTCAAGTTTGGCCATGTCTCTGATTTTGCATCCCACAAATCATCCAAAACTAAGAGATATCTCCTTCCATCAATTATTTTCCTCAATTCACTTTGCAACCCATCCATCGGACTGTAGTTTGGTTCTTTCTTCTCCACACAAACTATGATATTTTTCACTATTTTTTTCATGTCAAGGTCATTAGAGACACAAACCCACATTTTCAAGTCAAAATTTCTACTGATCATCTCATCATTATATACAAATTTAGCAAGAGCTGTTTTTCCAAGCCCACCAATACCAAGTATTTGAAGGATAAAAATATTCTCTTTCACATCCAAATTCAGTAAGAATTTCATAACATTCTTTTTCTCATTATCTCTTCCAATAATGTCTTCCTCACGCATAAACGAATGCGTCTCCTCACTCTTCCTCCACCCTCTAGGTCCCTTGTCTAACTGGAAATCCTTTTCATCTTTAATAACTACCAATCTCTCCCTCACTTCTGTTATTTTTCTACTCATCTTCAGTTCAAAAGCAAGCTGGTTTAAACTTGAAGAAAGTGTCCTTACCACCTTGATCATTTGATTGTTGCCCTTCAGTTCTCGTCGCATAGCTTCTATATTAAATTCTTCAAGCACGTCCTGCAAATCATAGAAAACCTCTTTTAGTTTCTCCACCCAATCTTTGATTTGGGAACTCTGGTGTTGTTGCTCTTCTGCATCGTCCAGCAGAGCCTGAAGCATGGTGACGGTGCTCGAGCACCCGAAGTTCACGCTTGATGCCCCTAAATTTCCAACCTTTCCCAGTGCTTGAGTAATCAGATTGGCAAGGACGCTTCCACCAATGCTGATGACAGCTTCTGCCATATTTGTTCTCTCTATCTCTCTTTCTCTATGGGGTTGAGAAGATTTTAGTCCTGTCGTTCCAAGGCTAGAGTCTTCTTAGATGATGTATAAAAAGTCTGTCCTTGAGATTAAATAAGTGTACAATAATAGTAGATAATAGAAAATATTTGACCGACAAACAGTAATTCCAAAGCATCCTATGTCATATAAAATTCCATCCCATCTAATAAGTAAGGCAAGTTCCTATTCATATATTCTTCTAGAAACATTATGTTAGATTATATTAGATTGATTAAGTCTTTTCCTACTATACTGTTAAGTAATATGTCTGATTAACATTAAGGAAATTGGGAGGTAATTGAGTGATGATGTGGTTCAACCGTTAAGCTCCATTCTGCTGGACTTTCTTCTTAGTTTGGTTTTTAATATATGATGCGTAATAAATTAAAACGAAACAATGTAATTACAATGATCGGAGGCTTTTTAAAAAATAAAGTTAATTTTGTGCTTTCTTATGTAAAATTCAAAATGTTATTTAAATATAATAAGTCATTATTCAAATTACATATTAATGTTTACGTGTTGTGAAAATTTAATATGTTTAAAGACAAAATAATGTAAAATGTGGACTGAGACAACATTAGAAGAAACAAAAATAAAATGTAAAAATCTATCAAGACAAGCCATGAACTAAGTTGGTGATGCTCTTAAAATCCTCTGGAGGTGTTGGACCATGTCGTTGTCCTTTGTACTTGTTATCTTTTCTTTTTTCCTTACTTTTTCTCTTTTTGGGCGAACAGAAAGTGTAAGGTAACATGATGTTGAAGCAAAGCCACAATTTTTCACTTCATTGGCCGACAAAATGAGAATCAGAATCCACTTACGAGGGCTACACTACATCCACCACAATCTGCTCAAGCCCGGAAACCATCTCATTGCAGCTTAGAAAGTTATTATAGCTGTCTCGACAAGGGCAGCAGCATAGGGAATGCCCCGATGGATGCCCACTCTCTAGTGTTCGGTGGACAAGATCAGCTTATGCTCGGTAATAAAATGTTGTACTTTGCAAGACCGTACGTGTCAGAGAACAAGACAAATGAAGATATTGAGTCTTAAGGTCTAGCGTCCCCGTCAATTTGTGCACAATCTCTTTTGAACTCTTTACCAAGCCCCTTTTCTTATTAGTGTTGAACTCAAGTTCTTCTAAATCACATCTTGTAAGATAAATGTGTTCCAATATATGACCTATTCCGCACGAAGAAAAAGTACATAAAATGGCGATCATTTGAAATAAGGTCCAAATTTATGAGTAATAGCACAAGTCTTAACATGATACTAAATATTTCACGAAACATTTGGCAAGATGCTTGAGATCTTTAATAAGGATAGTAGGTGTTGCACATTCTTATTCACTTATAATCACAATTAGTTGTTGTATTTGGTCACTCCCCTTCCATGTCAGTTGCATGTTCATAATTTCTATGGATGCCGAATCAATTATATTTAATTCCATTTCTTTCTAACCGCCCCTTGCTCTACCAGGATTTTCAAAAGAAATCATATGACTCTTAGTATGTACATAGCGAGTAATTTTCATGAAACCAGTAACTTTTCACAAGATATTCGACTTCCAATATATAAATAAGTACTCACCTATTTACATTATTAATAATTTTTTTACATAAAAGGTAACCTATCTACATTGATTCTTATCATCCCATGTATTTTAAAAAAGAAGGACAAGTTTGAAAAAAAAAAAACATTGATGCTTTTTGCAATGTAACAGTAAATCTTAATTTTATCTTAATTTGTGAGACCAAAAATTTGCATGAAGTTTGTGACCAATTCATGGGACGAGTAATTTTGCTTTAAAAAAGTAATTACCACTGACCCTGTTTAATAAAAGAAAATATATGAATTGACAAACAATATTTAAGCCGCCCATGGGTCTAGAAAGTGAAAATTAAAGTTTTTATTTTTTCTCAGCAGCTGTAAATGAAAATTTCTCCCAAGGGGGATACAGAACAAATGAGCCCGGCTTTTTTCTGATGATGCCCATTTTCATAGTTTCATCACATGCTTTCCTTAGAAAACAGTGCACGTTCACATGCTTTCCTTTTAATACAGTGCCGGTTCATGTGCATACCCCAATTGTTTTGTAGTAAACACCGGAATCTTAAGATTAATAGAGCTTGGATCTTGAAGACAGAAAATTATTATAGCTGTGGGGGCAACTTCAACATCTAACTTCACATGGTAAATAAGATTTATGTTCATGAATTTCAACTTTTGTCGAATAAGAAACTGAAGAAAAGATTATGAAGTTTAAATTGTGAATGAAGTAGTATGAAACCTTTTGTGTTCAAGAAATAAATTGCAGATTGGTATAGAAGTACGACGTGCGGTGGGATAACAAAAAAGCAAGCTGATGAGGATGCTTTTCGACTTTAGATTTTAATATGCGGAATGGTAGAACGGCTCTTAATGGCTAATCTTCTCTTGTGAATTCCATTTAGAATTGGAAATTGGGACATGTTACATCTTCTTATGTGCCCAATTTGAGGAAGGCTAAATATCCTAACTATGTAAATCTTTACGCCATATAAGTCATATTTCTAAATCCAAATAAAAGATGTCGATAGTTTCCCTAAGCATTCTTTGTTTCATCAATCTATTCATTTTCAGAAAAGCTCTCTGGTTAGTCACTATAAGAAAGAACAAACCTGGCTAATAGTGGGCTGATCGACGGCCGACCAACAAAGGCGAGGCCCCAACCGGCCAGATCAAGAGAGGAGGACAGGAGATGGTGTCGGCAAGATCAAGAGAGAGATGAGATGAGACGGCATGGGCAAAGACTCCAGGAATAGAGATCAAGGGCACTGCTGGGGAAAGTAAGAGAGACGAAGAGTCTGAGAGAGAGGCTAGCTATGGGAGCGAGAACTAAGAGAGGGTAGCAAGGGTCTTTAAATATAAAAGATTTAGCACTGTTTTGTAGGGATGTCAATGGGTCGGGTCGGGTCTTGACGGTACCCGACCCGACCCGAATAATAAGGCAATGTGTTCCAACCCGAACCGAACCGACCCGAAAAAGCATAATACCCGAAGCAATATTGCGGGTCGGGTCCGGGTCGGGTTTCGGGTTCACTTTTTCAGAACAAAAAGTTTCACTAAAAGTAAACCAAGTTCTGCATCCTCAAACCCAGACGGAGAGGATGTAGTCCTCAATACAGATGATGCATCAAGATGAACCAAAAAATCAATCCTCTACTTACTGTTGCAAAGCAAGAAATAAGTTCAGTAAAAGAAAAGTTATATATGTATCCAAGATGAGATCACTTTATCACAACCCATACTCTTGAAGAAAGCCAAGAAAAAATCGAACAAAATTACACTTTCGCCAAGAATCCACAGAGGGTGAATTTGTTTATATTAACTGAAAAGGAACAAAAGAGACGAAAGAGGAGAGAGTTCATTCAGAATAGAGGAACAAGATTTTGCAAAACCAACAAGCGAAAAGGAACAAACTTTTCTGCACAATCCAAAACAAAAACTAGAAACCACATAAAAAAAACAAACACGGAATGATCACCCGCGAAGAACACACGGAGTTCCAAGCAAAGCACCGCGAGATTCAATGTCGTTCTCACTTCACAAGCATTGGACAGAAAAACAGAGCAAGCTCCGAGCTTTCCAACAAAAGCCCGAAAATTAGGACGAAGGGCGACGAGAAAACGAAAACCCACAAAAAGGAAAAGAAAGAAAAAAAGGGAAGGAGAGGGCGGTGCCTGTATTAACGATCGTAAGGCAAGACCATGAACCGCCAGAGCTTGATTTGCCAGCTGCAAATTGGGGACGAAGATGGCTCGAAAGAGGCGTGACGGCGGAGATCTTATCGCGAAGCGAAACCCCTAGAATGCGAGGAGCAAAGAAGAGGGCGGCGGCAGAGTCGACGAGGGGGCGAAGTCGTCAACGGTGGCGGCCGCAGAGTTATATGACCGAAGAAGGCGCAATTGTCGACGAGAGCAGACAGCGAGAAGGCAGAGTCGTCGGCTTTGGGTGTGGAGTGTTTGTGTTTGGGTGAGATGTTAGTTTCATTATTTGGAGTAACTAATGCGTTCACGGGCCGAACACTGTTTCGACCGAACCCGATTTAAAATATGTTTATTTGCTTGTTTTGTAATCATTACCCAAATAATATTAAGAATTACGCTTATCAAGTAGAGCTGTGACGAGGTTCATTTGAATTTATGACGTGCTAGCTAGTCTAAATTTTTCAAAAACTACAAAACAAAGATTCTATTCATTGTAATATCAGTTCTATAGATGATATTGGCTTGACTACCCGTAATGATTAGAGAAAAACTTTAATCATTTCCAGGAAGACCAAGACTTTGCTAGATGCAAATTGGCTCTGTTCCTTCACTTTTCACATTTCTCTTTCGTCACTATGTGAATGTCTATTTTTCCATTGCTAGTGAAATTTTCATGTGTTACATGTAAAATTAACAATACTATAATTTTCAGTTAATTAGTTTCATGTTTAATTATATTGGGGTTTTTCATTCATTAATCTCTATTGTACTTGTCTATTATAATTATCTCTAGGTGTTCATTCATGTTTACAAGTTTAAGTTTGATAAAAGAAAAAAGGCAAAAAAAAAAAAGAACTTGAAAAAAAGCAAAAAACTGAAAAAGAAAAAAAAATTTAGGAATAGGCCACCGTTGTAGTTGGCGCTACTAGCCGGACTAACCATCACAACCAGTCACCTTAAATTACCTAATGACTAAACTGACTTAATCTATAAGTATATTCATAATTAAAAATTTGAATTCTAAAATTTACAATTTCTTACATGCGCCATGAAGAATTAGATTCAACGTGGAGCTCACTTCATTCAATAGTGGATGTGAGCTAGGCAAATGCATTGGGTTCATTCAAAAATTTTCCCCCATCCTGTGTCTAAGACTTTAACAAGAGTTGCTACCAAAACGAATGAGTCTTTCTTGAAAAAAAGAAGAAGAAGGGGCTTAGTCTCAAGAGACCCAATTCTCATTTATTACGCCCATGAAGCTGCAGCTTTGAAGCCCAACAGACTAAATTCCTTCAGCTTAGTTATAATTTTATTTTATTTTATTTTTGGCAAAAAGCTTAGTTATAATTGTTGTAGTTGGCTTATCAGAGAAAAGAGGAATAGCTAAGAGAAAGAAAGAAGAATCAAGAAAGCTGGAAAAGTGAAGTGAAAAGTGCGCTAGAGAGAGAAAGGATTCGGTTCAAGTTCGCTAAGAACATCTTAACACGTTGGATTAATGTGGTGCAAGCAGCGCTTGATAAGAATTCAAAGACTTAATTCTCTAATTGATGAAATTTTTCTAGATTAAGCTGTAATTTCAATTCCATTCGGGTTTTAGGTTGCTAGGTTGATTAATTCAATTATCCGTAGAGTGAGAATTGAGTGCCCGAAGTCAACACCTCTTGTAATCTAGGTTTTTACCACTGCAGTTCCTTTTGGCAGCTCGCCCAGTCCATCCAGATGTCTTATTGCGACTCCGTTTTCTTCGTTAAACTCAACGCAAAGGCTACTATGTTATGTGAAATTTTAATGATTTTTTAAAATACATAAATTTCTATTATTACTTAGAAATTATGAGAATTGTGAAATTATGGAACATGGTTTATAGGATGTACAAAAAATTTCAAGTCGATCTCATGAGTTCAAATATAAATATTAATTGTCGAAAATTCTAATTCCTTTGAAAAGTTCGGTGCGATCATTGAAGAAAAAGTGTTGGTGCACATGACATTGGAAAGATCTAATTTTTTTCAGTTTTCTGAAAAATAAAATTTACTAATTTCCAAAAAAAAAAAAAAGAAGAGATTATTTCATATGATTGAAACAGTAAAATATCTGTTGGGTCATGGGGTTCATGTCGGGGCCTATGCGCTTGAAATTGAGTCTCGAAGGGCATTTACGTAATTGTTGTCTGAACAAGCTTTTCAGCCCAAGTGCATTCGGCCTCTGTTGATGGAGGAAATATGAGATGAAGTTATGTGACTTGAATTAGTGATTTATTGAGGTACGTAATTTCCACCACTTCCATATTATAAAAAAGTGCATGACATGATTTGCCGAGAAAAGCTACACTGTGACATGGTTTTTTTTTTTTTTTTTGGTCGAAAAGAGAACTTATATTATATTAAGGAACATTACAAGCTAGAGCCGAAGCATCAGAAGATAGAATAGATAGGAAAATAGCAGGTGGGAAAAGAAGCCAGTTGATGGGAGGGCCTTGATCTCTGTGGGCTTTATGCATATAAATAGTTAGTTAGTTTTTTTTTTTTTCTATAGCACTTTAAGCATATAAATAGATATTCTTATATGGCATGCCATTTTAAAAAGTTAGATCAAGCATTGGATATTTTTGAGCCTCTCTAATTTGGAAATATTCTATATATATATATATATATAGTGTGTGTGTGTGTGTGTGAGGGCATGTAGAATAAATATTTTTAAAAATCACTAATTTTGGGTGAAGGCTTGGTTCTTCATTTCTTAAAAACGATGGCTGGGCAATCCCTCATTCTCGCTATGGATGTGAGTTACGGCGACTATCAAGAGAAATGAAAAAGATCGAGAGTACTCAACTCATACAAGTTCGATTTATAGTTCTATGTGTGTTCTTAGAACAGTGAGATTGAACTTGGAGATATGCCAAGTGGTCTTTGAATTGGAAAAATCGCCCAGTTTGATTAATACCTATGTCCCCATGTGATGTAACTTACCGAATCAAAATGCAAGTTGGCCTTCGAAGCGTTGGTCTCTAAAATGGTATGAGCGAGACCTGGTGTCGATCGTCTTCTTTCACGGAGGCCTTCGATTCTCCTCAGGAGATCAATCAAAACCCAGAGCCGACCAAGTAAACTGGAAAATCCTCCGAGGGAAAGCGGAGATGGTGGGAGGTGTGCAAGGAGCGAGCAAGAGGCGACCGGATGCCGTCCGGACGCAGGCAGTGATCGTGAGCTCTCGCGAGAGAATTGGACGACGTCGTCGCGCAAATGGAGAGAGAGAGAGAGAGAGAGAGAGCCACGCGACCTCAAAACGCACAAGAATTGGAGCCAAAAAAGCCGGTTGGATCCACCAGCTTAAATCGTTGCTGCCAACGCCGTCCAAGACTTCGTCTGGTTAATTGAACAACCGATCATGACTGATGATCGCTCCTCGCTGAGATAAAAGCTCTCTGTTCTGTTTTGAGTATCGCACGTGTGAAAAAGAGACCAGGAGCTTTGTTGTTTGCTAGCAATGAAAATTGTTCACGTCCGAGATTATATTACTAACAACTACGATTCGGTCTTGATGATCTCGTGTTGATTGGGTCGTGATTCTTGCTCTCTCGTTGCTGGACTGTGCCATTTCATTGAATGCACATTAAATTTTTTGGTGAAATGCCTGAGCCGTATTAGTCTGAATACAGCTTTGAATCCGACTGACATCACCTTTGTCTGCTTGAATGATTCATCGTACCAGTTGGATAGGTTAAGTAGATCTAAATTGATATCCACTTTTGAGTCCATCCCCGAATGTCTCGGTCTTGATAGGCTTCCGGTACTCTAAGGCAGATAAACTCAACTCTCTGAAATTAGCTAAAAATGATGATATGCTGAATTGTAAATACTCTGTCGATGGTTGCTAGTGCGCTCATGAAGCATAGGCTGTTCATGGAGACTGATACATTGTAGTGTGGATCCCATTTGCAGTACATATCTTTTTCTAATAGTGAATTCCAAATCATGTCTTCTCTGCGAGTGAACGTGAATATGTGTTCAGCGGATGAAAAAATAGTGTGGCAGTGCCGTCACGTTCTTGTTGCAAAATTAAATGACCAAAAAGGTAGAATTGAAAAGAAGTCGTAATTTTCTTTCTAAAAAATAAATATGAAACGTTATAAAAAAAATAGCAGACTCGTGTCCTCACAAATCTACAATGATGCGAGCTATTAGAAAACTCGATACGTCTATAATCATAGGCAATGTATAGCTTTTTAAAACTCAAACAATAATTAGATTTATAAAAATTAGATAATGTCACCATTTTGCCACATCTAATAGAAACTGAAGGTGGCATTGGTAAAAAATCTTCCAACAAGGAATGCGTTCATCAGTAGTTAAGCGCACAGGAGTAGACTTATTGCTCTCAGACATTTCAAAAAAGAGACTAACTTAAGCTGTTCAAGCGCAACATCTTGACAACGTTCAAGAGGATTTGAACCACAGCAGCATCTGCTACCTTGGAAGCTGCTCTAAGTTATTAAAGAGTTGAGATTCGAGGTACTAACCCCTTTTAATTACAACGGGCATGCCTTTTCAAAGGCTTGCTGCTCTTTGCGGCATAAATCGAACTCGTTTGTGTGGTAATACATGCAACCAACATAAGCGTCCATCTCTTTTGTGCACCTCTCGTGAAGATCTTTCAGCCCAATTCTCCTAATTGAATTATGTATATATATGGCATAAAAAATAATAAATAATAGAAAAATAAGCTTGATTAGCCCATGCATTCAGCCAATTCCTGAGCCTACCCAAGGCATATCTAACTTGGACTCACAAAAAAAAAGAAAAAAAAGCGTTCTCTTCGAAAGAAACGACCAGTTGGCCGTTTATACTCCTCCGTTCGCCGCCGTTCGTTGGTAGCCACCGTTTCTGACCTCGCCAGAAACGACAATCCTCGACCGGCGCCGAGAGTTCCTTCTTCGCTTCTGTTAAGATCCGCTTTTCTCGGCACCAAATCGATGCGGGAGCCGAAGTTCCGACCACGAAGCAAGTACAAAGCCCGGCCCAGCCACACCGAACAAACCAAAGACGCTCCTCTCCGTTGCCCCTGCCTTCCGCTACCTCAGAGCTCACCGGATACGTTTGTGTTTCTCGCAATTCGATCGAACCACGCCCAGTTTTATATGCGAGATATGAACGCCTGTTGGATGCTGATATATCAGGTGAATTGAAACGTTGAAATCGAGTCCGTAGCTCAGTTTCTAAATCGCCCATGCACCGTCCGACGGAATACCTCAATGAAGGAATCGAATCCGATTTAGCCAAAACAGTGTTCGCGATGTTATTTTTATGCTCTATTAGTTCTGAAATCATTAAACTGAGACTGAATAGGCGTTTTCTTTGATTTTGGTGGCATTATTTCTCATTATCCGAGTCGGTCATGAGCGCCTCGCCGGAGGAACCCGTGGTTAGAGGCCGCTGTAGTTAGTTTCTCGTTTACGCACTTGTGTGCTTGTTCCGTTAGAATGGATGCCGTTTTACAATGTCCATTTTTTTTTTTTTTTTTGGTGGCTTAACATCACCGGTGAGGTTCGGTGATGGCCGGAGAGGGGCGGCTGGTGACCAAGCGATGGCCGGCGGTGACTGGCGCCAGTCGGACCGAACGACTGAGGGGGCGTGCTGGCTCGACGGTGGCCTGAGCACCGGCGAGGGGCTCATCGGCCGGCACTCATCGGAAAATGGTGCTGGCTGGGAGTTATGGACTGAGTGTAGTGAGATTAAAATGAATAGAGTTGGGCTGAGTGTTGTCGGTCGGTAGTAACATTCCTAAAATTAAAAATTTTTCTTCCAGCCTTATGTTTTTTCATCAACCTGAGTCCCGACTTGTCCCAAAAAAGCCAAAGTCAGGTTTTAAAGGGGCACTCTCGTAATTTTGCGGACACAAGCGTTTCAATTTACAAGAGAGAAATTCAGAGGTATTGTGTTAATTTTTTTATCTCTGATTAGTGTTTATAATCAATTCTTTACTTGTGCTCTCATGTATTTGTAAAATGAAGTTCAACTATATGTGTTTGTGCTCAAGTTACAAGAGTTAGGCTCAGCGGTTGATTGTCGTTAGAGTTCAACGAACTGGAAATGTCGGTAGAACTGCATTTCTTGTGCCTTAGATAGACACAGGCGACTAAGAGAGGAACATAAACTCGATCTTGATTCTTGGATTTTGAAGTCCAGGTTTAGGACGATTCGGACACCCGATCGTAGGCTCTCGAAATTAATGGCGGGATATCTCGAGCTAATAAACTGTTTGACATATGGTTAGTGAAGAAACCTGTTTTTAATGTTGGTTTCTGGTTGGAGGAAGAATTGCTGATTTAATAAATTCTCCTCCTCCTCCATCCCTCCCATTGGAATACTAATTTGGAATACATTGAGCTGCCAAGCTGCATATGATTGAAGGAACAGATGACCTAAAAAACTTTTGAGAGAATGATTGGTTCTACAATTCCAGGCTTACATAAAATCAATTCGCTGTTGCCGTTTTTACTAAAAAGGATGGTACTTGTCACAAGACATCTGCGTTTGCGAGTGTGCCATATTGCCATTGTTTTACAGGTTTTTCTTACCTGTGTTTACAACGTGGGTGCCATTTTTGAGAGGCTTGTTGTTGGCTGTTTTCTGATACAAACTAATAAACTGTATACTACTTTCTTTTTGGTATTAAGCTACTGGGATTTCAGAAATAGGCAAAAATCGAAGAGAGGAGAACCATTACGTGTTGATCTTTTTATATCTCATCTCCGACAATCACGGGGATGTAATTTAGTGACTTCAGTGATTATATATTGCATTAACAGGGAGCCTCGTGGCTTTGGATTTGTGAAGTTCCGATATGCGGAAGATGCAGCTGAGGCTAAGCAGCAAATGAATCATACTGTTATTGGAGGACGTGAGATAAGAATTGTTTTTGCTGAGGAGAACAGAAAAACTCCTCACGAGATGCGCGTGACTGAGCGTGTGAGGTACAATTTGTCACATTCTCCATTTCACTAGGTTGTCTTTATGGCATTTGTTTCCATCGATTCATGACAGGTTTTTTTGGTAAACTCTTTTTCCCCCCATTTTAAAATGAAGTGGGCGACACAGGGAAAGAAGGAGAAGTACATCAAGGTCTCCAAGACGCCACAATCAGTGTCAGTAATTTTGACTTCATGTCCATTCTGATTTGTTGCTTTCTCTCCCTTTGGGCTGTACAACGAATGGAGCAGTCTGTCATGATGGACATCCTTGTGAGTTTGGAGAATCTTATTCTGCTTTTGTATTTTCTTACAGCTTACTCGAGGTCACCAACACCAGATAGGCATGACTCAAGGTTTGGCATTTTTGTCCGAGTGGGTTTAATTGCATTGTTACTGGTTTTATACTTTTTCTGTTCCTCTTTTAGGATGATAAGTACACTGTAGTTGAGCATATTAGGAACTTACAGTACTAAGGGTGCCTTATTGGCCTGGGAAGAATATACAGAACTCTTAGTGGCATTCTTTCACTTTTATGTCAAGTATAATGTGATATTTATACTGTCTATATGTATTTTCAACTAGTAATGCTTTGTACATTGTAGTTTTAATCTTTTTGGTACGTGAAATTTAGATCAAGTTATTTCAGTTCAATCTTTGCTATATAAAAAGTAGTTTGAGTTGTCTGTCGATTCTCATCCTTGGTGAACTTTAGTGGATGATATTGCCCAAGGCATTAAAGTAGTAGAATTTCACACTCTTTTTATAGTTTTATGTGTTTTGTAAGCCCTGTATGTTTGTAGTAATTGTGGTATGGGATTTTCACTCTAGCAAAATTTTGAACAGAAAGCTATGCATTCTTCATTCATTTCTTGTCAATATAGGTAAACATTTTGTTGTTTATTTCCCTTGGACATTTGTGCTTATAGATAGGAAGCTGTTTGTCAATTCTGGATATAGACCATGGCGAACTATTCAAATTTAATTTATTGAAATAGTAGCCTTTTGTTAAAATATCTAGGACTGGCTAAATGAGTGGCAAAGGCAACCGATCGTCCTAGCCAACCATTTTTCTTGGAATGGTTTAGTTGTGGACCAATCACATTATGCTTATGAGTGAAAAGAGTGGTCATGTACAATTGAAAGGAAAACTTTGCTGACTTTAGCATGGCAGATTGCTGTATATGAGAATTTTATTTTTGCTGGCCTCGTTCCTTTTGGTATTAGTAATCTGATGCATCTCTATCCTATTATGTTCATACTACGGTGGTTTTTATCGATTTGGGGTAATTGATGCAGTGCAGCATCATTTCTGTGGTATTGAACAGTATCTACTTGTGGCCTTGTTTATGCAGATATTAAAGTGAACAGGAAGATTTTAAAGACCTATGGGTAAATAAAGTTAAACGACAAAGAGAGAGATGGACAACTCCCTTACCATTCTGTCAAAGCTTTTCTAATGTTATTATCCCACCTTCGCCAATTACTGTCAAAGCATGGGCTTTTGCTTACTAGGTCTGGTGGCCTGCAGTTGCAACTGAACTGATTAGTAAAGCACTGTCAGCAGATGATTAAATCACTAAAGTACCTTTTTTCACTATTTGTTTTCTCTGTGTGATCTAACATAGTTATCAATGAAAAGGTCTTGAAGCTTTATTTTGTTTTGCATATACCATCCAGTTAAGAAAAGAACTAGAGCTTTTTAATGGCCAAAGAAAGAAATCATCCTCAATCAAGGGAAGCAATACCGGTGTGTAGAGATATGATGACATTGTCAAAGATAGTTTGAGGTTTTAGAAAGTTGGGCCAAAGAGAGCCATGCAGTTGTTGGACGCTGACGTACCGGTACATCATTAATGAGACTAATTCCAGTATTTGGGTCCAAGTTGGTAATTTGTACGGAACTCTTATTGAGGTGCAGATAACAGTCATCTTCAATCAGTTAGATAGTGATGCCATCATGTTGATGCTCATATGATTTTGTAAGTTGAGTGTAATTTTTTACTTGCAAAACAAATTTTCTTGGTACTTTTATTAGCTTTTGCTGATGGTATTTTTTCTTTTTTCGTAAAATTCATGCTTCAAGCCGAGTAATGTTTCCTTGTAAGATCTTTTGTTACCCTAGATCGTGTTCTCTTTTATGTAAGGGAATCTTTATGTTCCATTTTTATTATTTCCCATCTCAATGGATATACCGATTCCTTGAACCAGGAGCCGTGGGGCAAAGGATCGATACCAGTCTCCAATGCGATCTGGGTCTGTACCACATTCTCCATATCCTCAGGAGCACAAGATTAAGCGGTCTAGTAAGAGGTCTCCAAGTCCAAGGGAAGATAGTCGAAGTCCCATTCAGGAGAGGGGTTATCCAGCAAGCAGGTCTCAGAGTCCAAGGGGCAATATTCGCAGTCCTTCAAGGTCTCGTTCACGGTCTTACAGGTATATCTGTTGTTTTTTCTAGTCTTGGTCGAAAACAACGCATCTCTTCATTGCGCTTTGTCCAATTGTCAAATAATTTCTCCTTTAATCTGTTATTTTTCTAGTCTTGGTCTGGAACAATGCATCTCTTCTATGCGCCGGCTGATTATCAAATAATTTTTCCTTTCATCAAAGTCAAATTTCTGTTTTCGGAATATGACCTTGGCGATTAGGTTGGCATGAACTTGGTAATTATTTTGATGTTGCAAATTTAGTGGTTGACCATAAATGGCATAGGTTGTTCTGTTGAGATAGATCTGTGAGAATTCCTCCAAGGGCATATGATGCGGTATTTTTTGATATTTTACTCAACTTTAGGTGCTGTACCGATAGCAATTGATATTTATCAGGTGATTGATTTTGCTGTGACACCCATATGATGTTCCATTGGCAAGAGAATTGATAAAGATGGTAAAGTACTTCAAATTTTCTTACGAGAGAAAGTATTAATACTTTGAATTTGCATGAATGAAGCATGTTCCCTCATTGTGCTGTTGAAATTCATCAGTCCCATTTACTACTAACCAATAGCTAGGGATTTATCTGGTTTATGGTGGCATAGTGCTAGTATCTACAGTTTTAACATATTTTCTGTTCACTGAAGTAGTTTCCTTGTGCATTTCCTGTGCAGCCCACGCTGAGAACCTTCTGAGTAAGAATTACGGGGCTTGCAGTCAAGATGGTGGTATGCCAGTGGTGGTTCTTCGCAAAGTGCACTTCCAAGTGTCAAAGTGAACGATAAACAGTGTCCTTTTGGAGAGCCTGTTGCTCTCTTTGAATTAATCAGTATCATCTCCAGTGAGTTTGCTAAGAATTTTCTTTGATAAGCAAAAGAAATTTACTGCACAATAGCGTCAAGCAGATGCTAGCCCATGTAACAAATGATAAACACAGTTCATGCTATGAGGTATAAGAAAGAATGCACATTAGTAATGTCGTTGTCACACAACCAAAAGCCGTGGAAAGCCATCTATCATTCAAATAAAAAAAAAAAAAAACCAGTCTTGCTATTTTCGAAAGCTCTTGTATTTCTTTCTTCACAACGAAACAGTAAGCTATTGAAGTGAATCAACCATGAACACAGCCCAACATCAACAAGGAGTACTAAAAACTACTTACTGTTTGATGTTGGGTTCTAAAATCCAACAAAAGGAAGTTCTCTAGTAGAATCCAAAAACAGGAGTGTGCCATAGATTCACGGAGAATTTAAACAGAATTACAAGACCTATGAAACAGGCAATCGAATAGAAAGCAAATGAAGGTTTGTTGTAGAAGGCAGTCATAGACATTGTGGACCTAAATATCCATGCGGAGTGATGAACAAGGCATTGCGTAAGGTGAGCTCAGCATCTAATTTGTAACAACAAGAGAGAGAATGTCAATCATCATAACAGCTGAGGCTGTGTTCTCCATAATAGCTACTACCCAATCATCTCTTTGACCCAACAATTGAGATTCGGATGCGGGGTGGCAAGTTCATCTTCGAATAATGATTAGTACAGCTGCACTCATTAAGTTAGACCAATAACGAGAATGAACTAGTCATTGTAAATAGATGCTTCTAATGACCTTGCTAGCAACAAGGCAAGTTGAGAGTTGCCAAAAGCATTATCTGCACATTCTTTCTTAATCATTGATTTCAGGAGTTCCAGTGGCAATTTTTAGGACTAACAAGGAATGAGATGGATCATTCCACTATTAATTAACTTGATTTATAGATGTAAGCAGAGTTTGTCTAATTAAATCTGTACAAAAACTTGAATCTTTGGACTCATGATGAAGAAGATTGGAAAGCAAGTTATCTTGACAACTCGAATAAGAACATATGACCTTAAAATGAATCATGAGGCTTGTATTTATTGTCAATTTCATGTATATCCATTAAGGAGCTATCTCCAACTGCAATATCCTCCAATTCATTGATGGCTTCTATTTGGTTAAGCTGCATAGCAATGCCTCCATCCTCAGAGAAAATCATTATCTTCCATATTTGATGAGTCCATAAAATTTTCCATCTTTTTCTTCCTCCCCGTATAACCAATAAGGCTTAGGACTTTTTCCTTCCAAATAATGAGCGGACATTTTTGAATTAGCTCCGCACCTTCATAAGCTCCTCTGAAGAACACACTAAACCTCTTTCCCCTCTCGAGACATAGAAAACACCATAATGCTTCAACAGGAGTCTCATAAGCTTCTGAGGCATCACAAATTCTTGTCTGAAGTGCGCGAGGTGATTGGTTACCAACCTCTTTTCCATTGTGAAGCTAAGTAACTCGTGCATTGCTGCAATGGATCTCTTATTGAATTCTTTCAATCCAGCTTGAAGGCAACATGCATCAACGTAAGGAGTCAAGTAAGACCTTTTCTGAAAGTGCTCAATCTTCCCTCCATATCTACACACCTTCTTGTAACTAACAGGAAACTTCAAGGGGAAAGATAGGGAAAGCAACCCTGGAGTATGAAAAGGCAAATTCTGATACCCCCAATATGGGCTTCTCCAACTCTGTGATAGCCCAAGCAGGATTCCACTCTATGAGCTCAAGGTAATCAACTTCATCTGGAGATTTAACCACTTTGAAGTGTTGCGGATACTCGTGTACTCACTTTCTCCTAAAATCAGCTGGCAAACCAGACTCTCTCCTGAAATAAGCAATTTTGTCTAGAGGAAGCCATTTATCGACCGACATCATCAACATCCTAGTCACGTATTCAACAGCCATGCTAGAATGTCCCCTAATCAATCTCTCCTCTTCCTCTAACCACAATACCCCCTTCTTATCCTTACACAACTGTCAATAATATGAGACTGAGATATTCCATATATGTTGAACTTGACAAACACATGTTTTTCAGATAACACTAGGAGGCATCACCGATGCGAAGGACTGAAGGAGTCTCTCCAACCAGGAAGGCAGGTGAAGTGCTTTTTTTTGTTAATCTGCAATTTGATGTTAGTCATCGTATTGACCGCAAGAGGCATATAATGAGCTCCCAAGCACTTGTTCATTTCCTTTCTCTGCAATGGACACTTTGTCAACCTTGTCATAACTTGTCCCTAAGTTTCATGTGCACGACAACAAACCATTCATGAATAACATGAGATACTTTGTCTAACTGTGATGGTGACCCAAAAGATTTGTCAACTACAATGTCACCTTTGTGTATCAAATGCAAAATATATCATAAGGGTAAGGCCGAAGTATCCTTTCTGCTTCTTCTATTTATGCTTAGCCCATTGAATGCAAATAATACAGCCTTATATTCTCTTTGGAACTTAATCGAGCATGGCATGTCATTGAAAGATCATAGGACTTCATAAGAGATGTAACCAAAAGAAAATTATTCAGTGTCATTTCGAATAACCTCAAATGAAATGAAATTTATCAATCACTATGTTTCGTCATAAAAAAAAAAAAATTATCCACTGCAATATGTTTTAACTACACATAATAGCAGATGGGTTTAAGGTCAATAGTTTGTGGATACCATGGTTTTTATGAGCCCAAGAAGAAATCTAGTCACAATATTTGAAAACTAATTACCCAACATCATCTTCACAAAAATTTTCTTTTGATAATTAAAAGAACTTTGTTGAACTTTCTTCCACGAGCAATCTGGCTTTTGTTTGTGTTACACGACATTCAAATCGCACCATTGCAGTAGCTGCAGTCCTTGAGTTAAAGAAAAAGATGATTTTTGATGACTTTGTCTTTGATTTTGTTTGTTTCAGTCGTTGATGATCTAGGCGGTGCTCTGTTCATATCAGACCCAAAGAAACCTGCGAGTGGGGATGTTCTGGCCCATTAAGCCGCAATTAGGTTGATATTTAGGAAAGGCAAAGGTGAGCAGCGCGTCTGCAAGTTGTTTAAGGCCCCAGACCTACCGAAAGCTGAAGCTAAGTCGATACTGAGTCTACATATTGATAGGTGGAGACCTGATTTAAGCACGGTGCTCACAGTATACTTGATGGTGCATGGAGATTCATGAACATGTTGAATACAAATTTGTGCAGAATAATTAAACAAAAAGAAGTGGATATCCAGAATTTTTATAAGCAGGACTAGTAAGTTAGTTGTGCAGCCTGTGCTATATAGACTGCACATCTATCAAAACCATCACTTACTTATGTAAGAAATTTTGAGCTCATATGTCAATAGGGTGAGATTGACAAAGGCACGTTTTTCAGACAACAACAGGGGCATAGCCAATGAGGACTAAAGAGGTCTCTCCTACCAAGATGGCCAGGCAAAGTGTTTTTTTTATTTTATTTTTTGGGTTAATCTGCAGTCTGATTTTAGTCATCGTATTGATAGCTACCTCTATCTTCATGTTAAGTTTGTATCGGCAGGCATCAAGCTCCTTTCGACAGCTTTAAAATTGCACGAGAGGTTACCGCTTTAGCCTTAGTATCTAACGTGCCATCATTGTCTGTTATTAACGTTCACATGACCCTTCACAAGGTGTTGTGTAAACTTGATTTCCATATGAGAACCAGCACGCTTCAAGTTATAATGGTTCACATTTGTTCTCATATGACAATATCGTCCTGGTCTGATTTACTAGCAGAGATTCCATGCAGAAAATGTTACATTGGATAGACTATGCATGACGGCTAAATGAAATGCCAGAAAGATATTACTGCACAAAGCATGATCAGGTTCTGTAAAGGCTTGGTTTTATAAGTACATATACAACTGCATAAAAACGATGTCATCCCAAACTCTCAATATAGAGCAACGGACCATTAGAGCTGAAAAAATTGTCAATGCATGAAAGGGTGACTGGGTCATAAGCAACAGAAGGCCATTCAATAGCTAATGGCCTGGCCAAAGGAGCCACAATGCACATGACGCGGCAGTGCAAGGACAAGTTCGCAGCACTCCCAACTCTAGGCATACTGGACTCAGTCTCTGCACCACTTCAAATGTAGCATGTCACAAAGCTGATTAGAGAACTCGCAGCGAATAGTAAGAGAGAAAGAAGAAGAGAGAAGGAATAGAGAAGAAGAGAAGGAGAATGTAAAAGAAAGAAAGAGGGGCTGTAGATTTTCTGTAGTCACAGAAACCCTACACCCATTGTATTTATATTGACTATAAACTGTATATTACAATAATACCCTTTTGTAAGTAAAAAGGAAATAAAACTTTGATAATAAAGGAAACTCAATTAAAGCAACTTAACACTCCCCTCAAGCTGGAGCATATAGGTCACCCATGCCCAGCTTGGAGCAACCAACAACAAAAGCAGGACGGAATAATGCTTTGGTAAACATATCAGCAAATTGATCTCTAGAGGCAACGTAAGGAGTAGCAACCAACTTCTGCTTCCAGCATCACGAATAAAGTGACAGTCAACTTCTATATGTTTAGTTCGCTCTTGAAAAACAGGATTCCTAGCAATATAAATAGCTTTGATTATCACACATCATGTCAATAGGTTGATTAATAGAAAATCCAAGCTCTGGAGAAGAGATTTCAACCACAACAATTCAGCCACAGTATGTGCCATAGCACGATATTCAGCCTCTGCACTAGACCTGGCAATGGTAGTCTGTTTCTTGCTTCTCCAAGTAACCAAATTACCACCAATAAAAGTGCAATACCCAGTTGTAGACCGTCGATCATATGTTGACCCAGCCCAATCAGCATCAGAATAGCCAACCAAAGTGGAAGAACCATTAGATTTATAAATTAGTCCCTTACCAGGAGAGCTTTTAAGATATCGAAGAATGCGACATACAGCATCCCAATGAGCTTTCTTAGGTGACTCCATAAAGCGACTCACCACACCAACAGCAAAAGAAATATCGGGACGTGTAAAGTAAGATAAATTAGTTTCCCAACTAGACGCCGATATTGATGCTTGTCTTCAATTTCTTTTCCATCATCAACTCCAAACTTTTGATTTGGATCCATAGGAGTATCAAGCGGCTTGAAGCTAGTGTACTTGTCTCGAGACAAAAGATCAAGAACATACTTTCGAGACAAATTAATACATTTTTACTTCGTAAAACTTCAATGCCCAGAAAATACCTAAGAGTTCCCAAGTCTTTAATCTGAAATTGCTGCTGAAGAAAGGACTTAATCTTAGAAATGCCGGTCATATCATTACCAGAGATAATTATATCATCCACATATACCACAAGAATGACTACCCCGATTCCTTCTTGCGAACAAAAACAGAATGATCAGAATAACATTGGTGGAAACCACATCTGGAAATCACCGAACTGAAATTTTCAAACCATGCTCTTAGAGACTATTTCAACCCATAAATGACCTTATGTAGCCGACATACTTTACTACGATTCTCCCCCTGAGCAACATACCCAGGAGGTTGCTCCATATATACTTCTTCAGACAAATCACCATAAAGAAAAGCATTCTTGACATCCAATTGATATAATGGCCAATCGAAATTCACAGCAAGAGAAATAATAACACGAACAGAGTTGAGACGTGCCACAGGAGAAAAAGTCTCAAAATAATCCACTCCGAAAGTTTGAGTAAAACCTTTAGCAACGAGTCGAGCTTTCAGACGCTCGATTGAACCATCCGGATTGTACTTGATAGTGTACACCCAACGACACTTCACCACATCTTTCCCAAGGGAAGATCAACCAATGACCACGTTTGGCGAGACACTAGAGCTTCCATTTCCACATCCATAGCTTTCTTCCACTCAAGGCGAGACAAAGCCTCAGTGGTAGAAGTAGGAATTGTGTGAGTGTGTAATGATAGAGCAAAGTCATGTAATGGAGAAGGAAGATGTGAGAGAGACACATAACGCTCAATAGGGTAAGCCAAAGAGAATTTTTGTGTGCAAGACCGAGTACCTTTGCGAAGGGCAATAGGAAGATTATGCGGACCGGGAGACACGGAGGAAGATTGATTGGAGGGCATTGAAGAGCTGGAGGCGGGTGGTGCGTAGAGTAGGCGCTTTCGCTGATACCGCAAGGGAGGAGATACTAGAGACGGACTAATAGAATCTAGGGGGATTTGATGTGGAATAGGAGGATCGGCTACAATGTCAGTTGAAAAACTCTTTACCCTCGTAGAATAGTATGGTGTGCCCTCGAAAAAAGTAACATCAGCACTAACGTATTGAGTATAAGTTGTAGGATCATAACACCGATATCCCTTTTGTGTACGTGAATACCCGAGAAAAATACATTTAGTAGCACGAGGAGATAGTTTATCGAACCGGAACGTAGGTTATGAACAAAACAGACACACCCAAAAGACGGGGTAAGAGAGAATAACGGCTTGTCGGGAAATACAACAACGATTGGTGACTGATGATTGAGGACGGTGGAAGGCATACGATTTATGAGGTAACATGCGGTAAGGACAGCATCACTCCAAAATGATTTTGGCACATTCATATGAAATAAGAGTGAACGAGCAACTTCTAGAAGGTGACGGTATTTTCTCTCGGCCACACCATTCTCGAGGGGTATAAGTACAACTTGTTTGATGTATAATGCCAAGATTAGAACAAAACAAAGAAATTGATTTCGTGTATATTCTAGAGCATTATCTCGTTCGCAAAATTTTAAGGGATGTATTAAGCGATTAGTAACCTCACGATGAAATAATTGAAAAACATGTAAAAATTAAGAGCGGTCATGAAGCATATAGAGCCATGTTAAACGAGAATAATCATCCACAAAAGTAACAAAGTACTTAAAACCATTTCTACTAGCAATACGGGAAGGTCCCCGGATGTCCGAATGAACAAGTTCAAGTAAAGTAGATGCACGATAATTATTACGACTAGGAAAGGAACTACGATGATGTTTCCCAAGTTCACAAGCCTCACACTCAAGAGTAGAAATTGATTTACATTCGGGAATTATTTGTTGTAACTTAAATAAAGATAAATGCCCTAAACGAGAATGCCATAATAGGGGGTAATAGAACTAGCGGCTAGACCATTGGCGTCGCATGGAGACACCATTGAGATAGTAGAGTCCATCACATTCATGCCCTCCACCAATCATCTTCTTTGTCTGAAGGTCCTGAAAAATGCAATGAGATGGATAAAATGTAACGAACAATTAAAAGCTTTAGTTAGCGACTAACGGATAATAAATTTAAAGGAAGTTTGGGAACATGTAAAACAGAGGACAAAGATAAGGAAGATGTAAGTGAAACGGTCCCCGATCCAACCACTTGAGTCGATGAACCATTAGCTAAAATAACCGGATGAAGGACTAGAGTTAGTGTGGGAAGAAAATAGTTCTTGCTTACTGTCATATGACTAGAAGCCCCCCGAGTCAATGACCCAAGAGGTGTTAGGAGACAAAGTAGAGGAAGAGGCCATGTTACCTGTACGTGCAAGAGTAGCAGTAGATGAGAAATTGGAAGCCTCTAGTTGTTGGACACGTTTGATGAGTTGCGCAACCATATCATCTCGAGCCGTAGACTCGGTAAGAACTACCCCAGGTGGGAGAGATGGGTTCATGTCGCTGTAAGACACATTTCGAGCACTCCCTTCAGACATAACAGTATTTGCAGTAACTGATCTTTGAGCCCACTCAGGCTTGCCATGCTTGGCCCAACAAGTGTCAACAATATGACCGAATTTGCCGCAGTGTATACACTGACGGCTATCTCGATCAGAACTTTGTCCACTACGTCCACCACCACGACTACGACCTCCTCCGAAACCACGACCTCTATTGGAAAATCCACCACGACCACGACCACCACTACCAGCCACAAATGCTTAATTGTCTTTAGATGAAGTAGAAGATGGAGGGACAATGCGCTGAATTCGACAAAATGCTTCATTCATAGAAGGAACTCTCTCTCCAACAAGAAGCTGACTCTTCACAGGCTGTAAGTCAACATTCAAGCCAGATAAAAATTTGGCCACATGAAATTCAGCTCGTTGTGTCTTTAGTCTCTCAAGATCAGTAGTGATTGGCTGATAAAGATTGAGTTCTTCCCACATACCTTTCAAAGCACTATAATATTCTCCAAGAGACTTGTCTCCTTGTTTAAAATTAAAGATCTTCTCATATAATTCATAAACTCTAGACATATTATTGTCTTGTGAGTAACTCTTCATAAGATCATCCCACACTCCCTTAGCAGTTGTGTGGAACATGACATTAGCAGCGATGGATGGTTCCATGCTATTCCATAACCACACCAGAAGTGTATCATTCTCTCTCATCCAACACTATAGTTTCAGAATTTTCAGCAGGAGGGTCTGTGGTAAGATAATGAAGTTTCCCTTTGGCATTAATATAGACCTTCACAGCTTGGGCCCATAACAAGTAATTGGAGGATCCATTTAATTTAATAGTGGTAATTTGAACGTTCACACTATCGTAGGAGCCTTAGTATCACTCATGATGATAATCTCAATATAAGTATATCTACCACTAATCAAAAAGGCTGAAACTTTAGTGCAACTTTAGTGCAAGTAACAAAGCAGCAACGCTAATGTATAATCACATGTAATTGGCTCCATCAATTAACCAAAGGGATAGAAGAAAACTCATAAATAGAGACTGCTGTATAGAAGAAAATATCTGACCAGAAATCTCGATTCAAATAATTATATGTTTGATGGAAAACCAGCAAGACCAGTCAACCATAATCAATAGAATACTTTGATTCTTGAATCCGTTGATCAGCAAGTGTTGTAATCCATGTTCATAAACCGAACCTGATGAATCCAATATCTTCTAATCTCATATGTATTGAGACTTGAAGAGAAAACAGATATAAATTGCAGCTTTAGGTGACTACGCACCAGAGAAGAAGTAGGGTTACTAGGGGACTCTCAAACCAGCAATATGATTAAGTAATCAGATAGTTAGAACCGCTCTGATACCATGTCACAAAGCTGATTAGAGAACTCGCAGCGAATAGTAAGAGAGAAAGAAGAAGAGAGAAGGAATAGAGAAGAAGAGAAGGAGAATGTAAAAGAAAGAAAGAGGGGCTGTAGATTTTCTGTAGTCACAGAAACCCTACACCCATTGTATTTATATTGACTATAAACTGTATATTACAATAATACCCTTTGTAAGTAAAAAGGAAATAAAACTTTGATAATAAAGGAAACTCAATTAAAGCAACTTAACATAGCACTTTGTACTCAGCCCAAGCTATTCACCCTAGGAACTGGCTTCACCTCATTCGGTGCATGCTCGTTAACTCCTCAAACACTTAGAGCTGGTAAAGAAGCATCCTGAATTGGAAAAGAAGGCAACGTTAACAGGTGAATGATTTGGCACTCAAAAATCATTGGAAGAGCAACATTGTACGTGAAAAGGCACATTTCAATACATGGATATAGGTAAAGAACACCATTTTAACCTTAGATTATAAATTTATGTTCAAAACCAATTTTTCCAAAATGCTGTTACCCAACAACATAACATTCTCCTCTGTACTCTGCTTAATATCAGCAGAGCTCAACCATCCTTACTTTTCAGATTGCAATGCATGGACCAAATTCCAATGGAGCCGCATCAACAAACTGAAAAAATGATTACCTTTAGGAAATGGTGCGAAAAACTTCCCAAAGCCCATCTTCATGACTTCTGCATCATCTGAGCGAACAAGACTGCCCTCCAGAATCAATTCCCCAGAAGGAAGGAAAACTGCCACAACATCCTGAATGATTCAGAGGACAGAAAGGATTAGATATAGATCACAGGTGGAGGAAGAGATTGAGAGCACTATCCCAGAACGAAACCAATGAACATTATTGTTACTCACACAGGCCAGAAAAGGGGTTTTAGAAGAGCCGTTGAAGAGCACAAAACCAAACTTCCTGCTGATGTCTCTCACGACTTGATCAGCAGGGTAGGCCTCCGATCCCTCAGAGTTCAATAAGCTTCTACAACGATGATGACCTCATTAGCGGTTTTATTCCATCCATATTGCTGCTTAAGAAGAGCAACATTGCCTCTGTCCTTGGAACAAGCAACCGCAAACAATCTGTCACAGAGGGTAAGGCATGTCAAATCTCGATGTGGGACGAGCTGATTGAGAAGAGAAGACAGTACGGCAATTTCCGTCAATTAACAATCCAATAAATTTCATTTTCTGGCTTTCAAAATGAACCAGAGACTCGAGTTCCACTATCTCCTTTAGACTGACAAATGGAACCTTTCATGGTATCACAGTAAAGTCCAACAAAAATCAGTTTGATCTAACCGTTGCCTCTCTAAACAATGAAATCACGATTATTTTTTCTTTTTTGGTGGTTAAAGCCTACCTTTATCAAGAGATGGAGTGGGAATTTGAATAGAAGAAAGATAAACTTTATTCTTTGACCAGGTAATCGGTTTTTAAATGGGTTTCGGCCAACATAATTCATTCAAAATTTAGCTGTTTCATTCACATATTCAAACCTCTTTTTTAAATTTATCCTTCCATCTATACAATAACTGTTATGGGAAGAAAGAGAGCTTCTTATTTTGAATATTGACCTGTAAATGTTAAAAGGATATTATCTAACCAATTCACATACAGAAATTCACATTGTATTTTGTGGCTCCTACAATATAGTCACTAAAAGCAATTCTGTACATAGAATCAAAAGTACAACTTTTTAACCTATTGGCAAGTGATACTGCATATTCAATGTTAAAAACTTAAGACTTGTCCTTCCATGAGCCCCAATCAAAATGATAAATGAGGGCCCTTGTTACTGTGAGTACATCATGTATATCAGCAGCAATCCTCTCTTCATCCTTTATGGCTTTCTCTATGTAACAAAGCCTCATTTTATGCTTTATAAGGTAATGTGATGTGATCTCATTGAACCACTCTTGGCTGATGACAAGAACTAAACTCACCTGATTCGACGAGGACTGAAGTATCTTATTATGATCCTGGAAATTCCCACAGAAAGGCGCCACCTTGCCTTGAGAAACCACCCAAAGCTTGTCCATGCTTCCAGATATTGGATGCTCATCGTGACTAACCTGCAAATCAAGGTGAAAAGATGGCTATTAGCTGTGAAGACAATCCATCATTGGTCAAATTGAAGTATTCTGGCAAAAAAATCAATCTCACCATCAGACATCTTCCTTGGAACAAGACCAGCCCTCAAATAAGCGCCTCAACCGCATCCAAATCCTGCAGTTTGGGATAGTAAAAAACACAGAATCATACTCATCAATCCTTAGACAAGAAACTAGCAATTTACAAAGAACTTTAGGAGTCATAGGTCATTAAAGTAGAACTTAAAGTCGCTTTGGTGCAAGTGGATCCACTCCACGTTCCTTAAAAGGAAGAACTTCTGGGTGGTTAAGAAGCCGACCTGTTGCTCTTGGGCTTGGAAGAAAATTTTACAACTCAGCAGAAGTCCAGCTCAGTTTCTGGTGGAGAATCGGGGATGGCCTTTCTACGTCACTTTGTTAACTGGCATCCTGGGGGGCTGCTGAATTGGGTTTTCTCGGATGTGTTTATCTATAACTCTGGCCTTTCTAGAGAGGCTTCAGTTGCAGACCTCTATGCGGAGGATGGGCAGGCTTTAAGGTCGGTGTTGGAGTCGTGGGAGATTCCCCTCCCCTCCCTCTCTCTTAACCAAGATTACTTTTGCTGGAAGGATAATCTGGCGGGGTTCACGGTGGCCACGGCGTGGGAGGCCCTTAGGAGGAAGAAGCCCTGAGTTTTATGGCATCGTTTCATTTGAAACAATGCCATTACACCCAGGTACCAATTTCACCTTTGGCTTGTTGCCAAGCATAGGCTTCCCACCCAAGCTTTCGTCCTCACAGAAGGGGCAAGCCAAAGGTAAAAAACACCGATCGTGCTAGCATACATGTTCGATTCCCAATATTTTGCCAGTTGGAACAATTAGATTGGTTCTGTTCCATTATAAGTTAGATGTAAGATGGCAGAGGCTCCCTGTGGTGATCACTAATTGGTTCCATTGTATTTTCAATGCAAAGACCAGATTCCTATAAGTTCAAATAGTGCAACAATATAACAAGCTAACTGAAAAAGTCATTGAAGTCACAAAATGGAGAAAAATGAGTAAAACTTACCAGATGATCGGATGGCTCGCAAGCAAAACTATGTGAGGTTTCTCAAAAGTTATCTTGGCAAATGCAACTTTCTGACCACCTATTTATATGGGCAAAGATCCATGTTATATGTGCAATAACATTCAAAAAGCCTCAGAGAAAGTACACAGTGAACCACAATTTAGATTACAAATTAACTCACCTCTAAAAGAACTTCACGATCTCACACAAAAATTGCTTCAATAAAAAATTTACATATGCAACAGTAACAGAGAGGGAGGAGATGTATCAGACAAGGTTTGCATTCGTTGAACTGCAAGATTTCCAGTTACACCAAACAAACACAAGTAAGCTCGAAACTTTTGTTCTGGAACTCCCCACACAAAAAATGCCACATAAGAAGGTATTTTCAGATAAAATAACATAATGTAAGACGAAATAATATTCCACATTAGAGTAAACGCACATGACTGATACTTTAAAGAACTGAATAGTTTTGCCCCAGAGGTCTCTGCTGAAACACAATCGCAGAAGCAGGTAGCATATCATTTCAATCTCAACCAAACAAGCATAAGTAGTTTGGCTAAAAATTTCTTGCAAGCTTTTAGTAATAGTTCCTAACCCACCAGAGATCAAGACCCAAGCGGAAGGTGATTTATGGAATATCAATGCTGTCATGAATTGGTGTGGCATTGAAAGGTTGGAGCCATGAGGTGCCATAGAATTTTATCCCAGATTGACTGGTTAATACTACAAAGGATCATCATCAACAAAAAGAAGGTTCTCAATGATAAAGGAAACCATTGACAAAAAAAAGAAAGGAAGTGCATCCCTTTTCTTCATAATGATATCACAGCATCCACATAACTAATCATGTTTCTAGATTTTAGAAAAGATTATTCTTATTTAGATCGTATTCACTAGAAGAAAATTTAGAACATCTCAATGCACCATATAAAATTAAACACTTCTTTTTTCTATTATTAAATTGCAAAAGGTGACACTTAACATTGACAGCATTAGCCCCACCTCAACAGCATTCGCAAGTTATCCTTCCAAGAGATTTTGCCAATACGGATCACAGTGGTATCTGCAAAGCAACCACAGTGAACAAGCTTAAGGGCAGAAGAAAAAGAAGTTGGGAAGAGAAAATATGACAAACGCTGAAAAGCATAGTGCATTTTGATTCACAATTTGTTTGGCGGGTCATGCAAGTGTGAAAATAAGCACAGTTTTTGGGCATCAAGAAGAGTTCAAGATATGTCATCAATATAGCAAGATGAAGCTTTGTGAACAGTTCGTTCTACATATGTCAATCTTTCACCTTCAGTGGCTGGTTTTCGAAAATTTATGTGAAAAATCTGAATGAGGAAAATCAGTTCGTACCGAGCATCGAGTTTAGGAACTGGCTTCACCTCATTCGGTGGGTGCTCATAACTCCTCAAACCTCCAGAGCTGGTGAAGCAGCATCCTGAGTTGGAAGAGAAGGCAATGTTAAAAAGGTGAACAATTTGGCACTCAAAAACCATTGGAAGAGCAACATTGTAAGTGAAAATGCACAAATCAAACATGCATACAGGTAAAGAGCACCATTTTAACCATAAATTATAAATTTAGGTTTGGAACCAATTTTTCCAATATGATGTTACCCAACAAAATAACATTCTCCTCTGAATTCTGCTTAATATCAGCAGAGCTCATCTATCCTTACTTTTCATATTGCAATGCATGGACTGAACCCCAGTGGTGCCACATCAACACACCGAAAAATAATTACCTTTAGGGAATGGTGTGAAAGATTTCCCAAAGCCCATCTTCACGACTTCTGCATTATCCAAGAGAACAAGACTGCCTCCAGAATCAAGTCCCCAGAAGAAAGGAACACTTCCATCAACATCCTGCATGATTCAGAGAACAGAAAGGATTAGATATAGATCACAGGTGATGGGAGAGATTGAGAGTTATATCCCAGAACCAAACCAATGAACATTATTATTACTCGGAGGCCAGAAAAGCGGTTTTAGAACAGCTGTCGAAGAGCACAAAACCAAGCTTCCTGCTGATGTCTCTCACAACTTCATCAGCAGGGTAAGGCCTCCGATCCCCAGAGTCCTATAAGCTTCTATGATGATGACGACCACGTTAGCAGTTTTGTTCCATCCATATAGCTGCTTAAGAAGAGCAACATTGTCTATGTGTCCTTGGAACAAGCAGAAGATATTATCGACAACCGCAAACAATCTGCCACAGAGGGTAAGGCATGTCAAATCTTGATGTGGGATGAGCTGATAAAGAAGAGAAGACAGTACCACAATTTCCATCAATTAACAATCCAATAAATTTCATATTCTGGCTTTCAAATGAACTAGAGACTTGAGTTCCACTATCTCTTGGAGGCTGATATATGGAACCTTTCAAAATATCACAATAAAGTCCACCAAAAATCAGTTTGATCTAACCGTTGCCTCTCCAAACGATGAAATCATGATTTTGTTTTTTGTTTTTTGTTTTTTTGGTTAAAGTTACCATTATCAAGAGATGGAGTGGGTATTTGAATAGAAGAAAGATAAACTTTATTCTTTGACCAGGTAATCAGTTTTTAAGTGGGTTTCGGCCTGCATGGTTCGTTCAAAATTTAGCTGTTTCATTTGCATATTCAAAGCCCCGTTTTCAATTTATCCTTCCATCTATACAATAACTGTTATTAGAAGAAAGAAAGCTTCTTATTTTGAATATTGACCTGAACATGTTAAAAGGATATTATCCAACCAATTCACATACAAGATTTCATATAGTATTTTTGGCTAGGCATGGCCTACAATATAGTTACTAAAAGCAATTCTGTACATAGAGTCAAAAGTACAAACTTTTTAAGATATTGGCAAGTGATACTGCATATTCAATGTTAAAAGACTCATCCTTCCATGAGCCCTAATCAAATGACAAACAAGGGCTGCTGTTACCGTGAGTACATCCTATATATCAGCAGCAATCCTCTCTTCATCCTTTTCGCTCTCTCCGTAACAAAGCCTCATTTTATGTTTTGTAAGGTAATGTGATGTGATCCCATTGAACCACTCTTGGCTGATGACGAACTAAACTTGCCTGATTCAACGAGGACTGAAGTATTTTCTTATGATCCTGGAAATTCCCATGGAAAGGCGCCAGCTTGCCTTGAGAAACCACCCAGAGCTCGTCCATGCTTCCAGATATTGGATGCTCATTGTGACTAACCTGTAAATCAAGGTGAAAAGATGGCTATTAGCTGTAAAGACGATCCATCATTGGTCAAATTGAAGTATTTTGACAAGAAAATCAATCTCACCATCAGACATCTTCCTTGGAACAAGACCAGACCTTGAATGAGCGCCTCAACCGCATCCATATCCTGCAGTTTGGGATAGTAAAAATCACAGAATCATACTCATCAATCCTTAGAAAAGAAACTAGCAATTTACAAAGATAAAACTTTAGTAGTCATAGGTCATTAAAGCAGAACTTAAAGTCCACATTTATAAACAAAGAAATTTCCACATTAATTATGTGCAAAACCCAATGCTGCCTATAGGATATTGGAAATACTTGGTATTATAGATTACTGCAAGACAAAAACACTGATCATGCTAGCATACATGTTCGATTCCCAATATTTTGCCAGTTGGAACACTTAGATTGGTTCTGTTCCATTATAAGTTAGATGTAAGATGGCAGAGGCTCCTGTTGTGATCACTAATTGGTTCCATTGTATTTTCAATGTAAAGACCAGATTCCTATTAGTTCAATTACTGCAAGAACAATATAATAAGCTAACTGAAAAAGTCAACAAAGTCACAAAATGGAGAAAAATGAGCAAAACTTACAGATGATCTAACTGGTGGTCAGTGAGTTCTTTGTGATCCTCATTTGGCATTGTGTCCTCAGTGCCAAAATTCACACCATTTTTGTCTAGCCTGAAAAATAAAGCAGTGTAAGAAATAGACATATCTACTGAAACAAAAGCCCTATGAGCTTAATCTCATGGAAGATAGTTCAAACAACGAGCTCTATCTGTATGACTTGGCCTTCTGGTATGCATGAGAGTTTAGTTTTGAAAAGATAAAAAGAATAGACTGAGTACTTCAAAGAAAGGGGTCTCCTTAGCAAGTGCCATCACCGAAAAGTTGAAAACTGCTTTTTGGAGACTAGTTTCAAGAAGGACGGCTTACATTTTGAAGCATAAATAGTGAGTCTTATTGATTTCCCTAAGGACACTACCACAAATTTCCTTTAAAAGATAAACTAAAAACAGTGGCATAACTATGCCTCGCATTTGGGAACCATTTCAAGGTTATTCTCAAGCCTCATTCCCAAAAGCGAGCTTGCGAACAAGCAAAACACCGAGAGCAGTTACAGAGTTGAAGGAAGTAGACTGCAGAGCGCCACAATTTAAGAGATTAATGAAATTCCACCCCAGCAAGGATCAATCATCATACATGTCATTCTTATATTTCCTTAGATCTAATGGACGATCAACTTGTGAATATTGACAGTGCACCTAATTCTTTCCTCTCGCAATCAAAAGGCAATCACATTGAAGTACTTTCTTCTCTCACAAACTTCGCACAATCGCAAATTGCCCTCGCCAATGGCTTTGGCGAAAATATCCATCAGATATCAACATGGCAAAGCAAGACTACCGAACACAACAATCATCAGTATGGCCAATTGAAGTCACAGAACAAGAAAAATCTAAGATGAGAGTGGATACAAGAGAAACCGATCCCACACGAGGTCCACAACATAAGACTTCACATCGGTAGTGATTGATTTAGTGATCAAGAGAAACGACAACAATGACTACCGCTTCATTCATTCATTCTGCCTCACACAACACACATTTGTTTCGCAGACATTGTTGTCGACAAGAGATGAAGAACATATCAATTGTCAACCAAACAAAATGTGCAGGACAACCTTGCTGAGATCAAAATGGAGAAGTCACAAATACGACCTCTTTTAATTTCAAAACATTTACTCGATTGCTTAAGGCGGTGCTCAAGATTGGCAAAAGGATTTTACCTGAGAACCCCTGCAGAATGGCTGAACAGCAAATCGAGAGCATCGATCGTGGTCAAATGCTAAAGATCACCTTCGCTGTCCTCCCCTCGAGCAGAAATATACCCTTGGGAAATCAATCGCTGGATGAGACGAAGTACTAATTTTTCCTCATTTTTTCTCGCGCTCTTCGGAATGAAGCGATGCGCCCAAACCTTTCAGCGATTTTTTTCATGTCCCTCCCCAAATCAAATCGAGTATGGAAACACGATATCCGAAAATTAAAAATGCAAAAATCTGGGAAACAAGGTCCCACGTACCTTCAGTGAAGAAAATTAGGGCTCGACCGGCTATCCAAATCGTATGTCCGGGATATGAGCGATCTTGTCCCAGTCCTCGCCTGCTCGTCTTTTGCAACTCTCCTCCAATTCTCCGCACTTGTAGATGTCTAGGTAAGTAAGGGATGTAAGCCTTCGCATTGCTTCAGGGAATGATTTCAACGAGGAGCACCCATGGATGGAGAGAGTTTTAAGTGATTGAAGGGCCTCAATCTGCTCTGGTATATCCTTCAAACTGTGACAGCCCCAAATAAGGAGATCCTCGAGATTGTGGGTCTGTAGAAGCCACTGTGGGAGAGATGTCAGTTTGGGAAGAGATTCGATTGCCATGGAGCGGAGACTGTGAAGACCTCCATGAAAATCTAAGATGTTGCCGCTTTCGTCTTTGGATATATCCAGCCCCACAGAAACCGAAATAGAGAGTTCCATGAGGCTCGATAGATGTCGCATACCTTGCGAGAGAGAAGTCAAATTATGACAATAATCGATCTCAAGAGATTCAAGGGAAGTGAGACTTTGGAAACCCTCGTCAGGCAAACATTCTAATAACTTCATTCTCCAGATTTTCAGTCTCTTCAACTTATTAAGGCCAAGCATCATCTGATTTATCAACAACGCTCCGTTGGCAGTTTTATATCGAACTCCTCGAGATGAGGAGTTAGTGGCATGGCTTTTAATTTTTCACAGTCATGGATCTCCAATTTCAATAGACTGGGAAATGATGCTGGTGAAGGGGATGATTGGTCCGACCCGATATATTCCAATTTAGGCATATAATGGATATACAAAGACTTGAGGCAAGATAGTTGGTCCAATGGGGAGATGTTCACATCTTTTGCAAGCTTCGAACCTTATGTCAACTAAATTTGGCAAGAAAGATACAAGGCTATCCATCATCCACTTGGGAAAGCTTTCACCATTATAGTTCCAGATCTCCAACCTTTGCAGATTTGAGGGCGGCTTCAATCTATCAAATAGCACTTCATCTATTACTACATCATCAGTATTTAAGTTGCGCCAACTAAGTACCAAAGATTCCAGAGAATGCTTCCCCATCAATATCTCATCCTCGCATTTGACTTCCGCATTAGTTACGTATCCCAAATTGTTAATTGAAAGTTGTCCCCGGATGTTATTAAGCCCCTTTAGCTCCCCAAGTCTCGCAATAATTCTTAGCACGAGCTTTATCTTGGGGCAAAATGAAGTCCGTTAGCCTATGCAAAGAACTCAATTCCCCTATTCCACGTGGCAAATAACTAAGTTTATAACAATAACTTATGTCTAGAATCCGAAGGCTGACTAACTTCTTTATATCACTTGGCAACTCTTCGAGGGCTTCACAGCTGCAGAGATTAAGTGTTTGCAAGCTCTGCAATTTCGTAATGGAGTTAGGAAGCCTTCTGAGTGTTTCGCAGTAAGAGAGATCGAGATACGTGAGATACTTCAACTCACAGATGGACCTTGGCACCTTCTCGATCTTTGTGGCATCATGCAAATCCAAGACACGCAACCTCTTGAAACTTTGCATGAGTTGGCGTAAATCTACTTCATTTCTCGTACCTTTTTTAGAAAAAATTAATGTTCTCAAGCAACTTGCTTCCAAGCGTGGGAATCGAAGGGGAAGGTCACCTATAGGGGCCACAAATATATGACGAGCTCTTGCATCTATAGAGTTTGTGTCATTCCCTACCACACAACACTCATTCCCTGCAACCGAGCAAGCTAGATCATGCATCAAATCATGCATCTTGCAAGTCTCCCTTTCCCAGATTGGATCTTTTTTAAAATCTTGAAAGAAGTTACTCCAAAGTAGATTCATGAAATATTCATGGGCAATGTCTTCTAAAGGCTCACTTGTATTTGATGGCTTGATAAATCCTTCGCCACCCAAAGATCGACCAAAGTCTGCTTATCTATCTCATGATCTTTGGGAAACAATGAACAAAATGCAAAACATCGTTTTAAATGTGAAGGAAGATTGTTGTAACTTAGCCTAAGAACCGACATTATTTCTTGTTCACTTCGAGATGCTTTTGGGAGCTTATAATCTCTGAAATGTAACCATTCGACTTTTGTTTTCTTAGAAAATAGTAAGCTTCCAACAGTTCGAACAACCAATGGAACACCGAGCACCTTCTAGCTATCTCTTCGCCAATAGGTCGTAAGTCAGGATCTTGTGTCTCCTCTCCTTTTGGAAAAGCCATTTGCATTAATAAATCGAGACTCCATTTCGAGATAATCCCCGAGAAGATAAGGTGAAGCGGTGCGGGTGATATTCGCAACCGAATGAAGACGTGTAGTTATAAGGATCTTGCTTCCTCTAGCACCTCCCACCAATAATGTTTTCAATTCGAGCCATGTGTTTAGTTCTTCATCCCAATAATCATCTAAAACTAAAAGATATCTCCTTCCATTAATTGCTCCCCTCAATTCTTTTTGTAACTGTTCCAACACATCATGATTCGGTACCTTATTCGTCACACAAGCTAAGCTATTTTTCACTATTTTTGTCATGTCGAAGTCATTAGAAACACATACCCACATTTTCAATTCAAAATGATCTCTAACCATCTTATCATTATATACACCTTGAGCAAGAGTTGTTTTTCCAAGCCCACCAATGCCAACTATTGGAAGGATGGAAATTGTCCCTTTCACGTCTGAATCCAATAAAAATTTCTTAACAGTCTTCTTATCATCATCTCTCCCTATAATATCCCCCTCACATGCAAAGGAATGTGTCTCTTTTCTCTTCCTCCACTCTCTCTTGGGGAGTGTGTTCATTGGAATTTTCTGTCAGCTATAATGGTTTCTATTCTTTTCTTCACTGCTCTTACTTTGTCGCTCATCTTCAATATAAAAGTAACCTGGTTTGAACCAGAGAAAATTTCCTTACCTCCTTGAACATTTTATTGTGGTCTCTCAGTCCTTGTCGCATAGCTTCTACATTGTATTCTTCAAGCACGTCCAGTGCGTCATAAAAAGCACCCTTCAGTCTATCAACCCAATCTTTGATTTCGCAACTCTGGTAGGATCGCTCCTCTGCATCATCCAGTAAAGCTTGAAGCGTGGAGACTCTCCCTAAGTGCCTCAAGTTCATGCTTGTCGCCCCATAACTTTCCAATATTTTCTATTGCTTGAGAAGATAGACTAGCAACGATCTCTCCCGCAATGCTAGAAATGAGAGCTTCTGCCATTTTTGTTCTCGGTGTTCCTTTTTCTTTGTCTCTCTATGGATCAGAAGATACCAGTACGGTCGTTCCAAGGCTATAGGATTCTCAAAACCTGTACAAGAAGTTTAGGTTGACATGTAAGACTGGCAAAATCAAAATGTCGACAAATCTAATTTTCAACTTCTTTGACCGACTCGTGTTATTGAAGATAGGAATTCTCATCATCCATGCAAGAAAAGAAAATCAATAATGCATATGGGACCCACCAAGGTCTGCGATTGGTTTGTCTAAATCATGCCTAATTGTAAGCTGTTATTAAGAATTAAATCTAGGTGTAGTTATTGGTGCAAAATTCCAGATGAAATTGACTTTCCCAAGAATCAATCTTTTCAAAAGAAGCTCCGCTTTTTCATCTATTTTTTTAAGGATTATCTCCCAACAGTTTCATAAACCACCCCACAACTCGGCTTTCATTGGATAGAGACTCCCGAATTTTCAAATATTGCATTAATCACGTTACAGCGATTCGGAGAGGGTTAAAGAATTTCTATATTTTGGTCTAACTAATGATTTACTAGATTTTGTTATAATTATCATTCAATGAAAGGTTTTGCTTTGTCAACATTTTTACTTGAAATTACTATTTTTAGTTCAAGGCTTCGTTCTTTAATTTCTTTTCAAAGGATAGCCAATCGTTCTCTAAATCTTGGGATGGAATTGATGTACGACAAAGTTGCTATCAAAACTTACCTGAGGTGCGAACTGTTATAAATTAGGGTATATGGACATACACACGCAATATACATTAGTATAGAGATTCTTTCCCTTCTGTATGCGTGGGTAGCATGATCAATTTGTTATCGCCTTGATATGAACACTATACCTTTTAATTCGAAACTCTTCTCCATGTTGTTATGGGACATTATTAATATTATTTTAAAACATTGCAGTTCGATTAGGAAAGTTCACTCTCCTTGCAAATCTCTCAAATTTAATTGCTTTCTCTGAATAAATACTTCTATACATTTTCATTCGTTCCTTATTTTTTCCTATTCTCTAAATAAATTTCATTAAAGATCTCTTCCTATACTAGGCAAATACCAAACTTCTCCATTTATGCAACGTGAAATCATATATTTAGGCATTTTATGGATGCCAATTCTTTTTCATAAATTTTATTACTCCCATCATTTTCTAACGGTGCCCATTTTAATAGTTTCATCACATGCTTTCCTTAGAAAACCATGCACGTTCACATGCTTTCCTAAGAAATATGTGCAATGGTAAAACAGCTCTTAAAGTTGGCTAATCTTCTTTTTTTTAATTCTATTTAGAATTGGAAGCTGGGGACATTTTATGTGTTTTTATGTGCCCATTTTGGAGAACGCTAATAGCCTAATATGTAAACGTCGAGGGCCACATTTACACCGTATAAGTCATATCTATAAATCCAAATAAAAGACGTTGATAGTTTCCCCGAGCAATCTTTGTTTCACTCAAAGATGAGTGATCTTGAGTGATGTAAAAAGATTTTTTCTTTTTAAATTTTGAAATGTTATGGTCAAATTTGAGCCATATCCTAAAAGATCAAGGCAAATCAATTGTAATAAAAATTATCGCTCGTACAATGCCCAGGCTATATTCATCTTCAGAAAAGAACAGAGCTTCTCTCTAATTAGTTGCTATAAGAAAGCACAAACCTGGCTAATAATGGGCTAACCGACGGTCGACCAACGAAAGCAAAGCCCACAACCCCCGAGATGGCGAGAGACGGAGATGAGACAGCGTTGGCGAGACCGAGACAGAGGGCGTCCGCAAGACAGGAGAGAGAGAGATTGAGATTACCACTGCAAAAAGTCGAGAGAGAGAGAGAGAGAGAGAGGCCAAATTTGAGTGTGAGAACTAGAAAAGAAGTGGAGTTTAAATAAAAAGATTCAGGATTGGTTTTGCATGAAAACTAGTTCTGCCCAAGAATTAACCTTGCAAAGCTGGTTTTCAGGTAGACTGACCGGTTCAAGATATAAAATCAAGAATTGAATTGGTCAAGGCCGGCTCCCAGGACTTTTACCCGGGACTGAACCAGTCCTTGAACCATCTTAAAATCAATCTAGCTCGGTTTGATTCGGTTCTCGAATTGAACAAGCCCAATTGCCCACCTCTAATAAAATGTTCTATTTTGAGTTTTCATTAAATATTATAAAACTAATCACTTAATTAGTAGAAGGGGAAGGGACACCATGGAGCATAGAGTTCCTTTCAGTCTAGATAAAGTAAATAGTCTCATTCGAAGCAAAGCCCTAGTAGAGTTTTCGAAAAAGTTTTCCCTTTGAGGTTTTGAAAAGCCGACTGAAATTCAATGTGCTCACACCCGATTTCTTTATTAGCTTCATAGAGAAAAGACGTGTCCCGAAACTGTCTTGTTGAAAGAGCACTTAAAGGTGACACCTAGATTCAAAAATAAACATCACATAGATAACAAGTGCAGCTTACTGCACAACAGTGGTAAGTCTATCATTAAGAAGCAGCTTGTTCAGGGTATCAACCCATCCTTAGGAACATTATTGTCAATCCAAATAGGTCAATGTCACAGCAACTTGGACTTCCTATTTTTGACTAATACCCACGCGTCAGCAAATGGCATGAAAGCATGGCAAGATTTAATCACGTGCGCTTGCTTAGATTTCAACAGAAAATCAGATCTAGCAGGGATCCTTTACCAATTATGACCATAAATAACTTCCGAAACTTTAACATTCATGTCAAGGCAGCATTATCACACAACTCTTGAAGAATGAACTCCTAGCGGTACTCCAAAATGGCCATTATCAAATCATAAGAAGTAGATTTGCACTTCCCAGCGATATGTTTGACATGAGGCTTAAGTATGCTGCTCACATTCAAAAGCATCCATCAAATCTAAGTAGGGTCACCTTAGGCTCAACAGACCAAATACACCTTGCATAATAATGAAGGTTGAGCCACATCAACCTTTTACCTTTGAATAGATAACTAAATTCATAATTTTCTAGAGAAAACATTGTCTAATATATAATTTGGTGATTCCTTATGGTTAATGTGTTTTATAATAATAACTATGGTTGCATAATAATGAAGGTTGAGCAACCGTCGGTGTTGCTCATCTTAGTTAGGCAAATGAGCAATCTGTCACTTGAGCAAAAATGCGGAGAAGCTATTCTGAAAACTGAAAAGAGCAAAAATGCGGAGGAAAACCTACCGTCTCGTCGTAGATTAGCCGGTAGGCCCCGCTGGAGTCTCCAAGGGCGTCCCACGTCGCCCCCGACCGGATAGGCAGAAGGAGAGAGAGAGAGAGAGAGAGGGTGGGGGTGCGACTGAGGTGGAGGTGGAGGTGGAGGCAGAGGCGAAGGGTTGTGGAGTTACGGCTAATTGGGTGGCTGGGCGAGCGGCGAGCAGCGTCGGGGCGAGCGAGCAGCCTCCACCGGGGGGACAAGCGGCGTCCAACGGCGGCGTCGACGGCAAGCGGCTGAGCGGCGAGGCGAGCGAGGGGTGACGGCGTCCAACAGTGGTGTCGAGGAGGTCCGGCGACGGCAAGCACACAGTGACGGCGGTGCGACGGCGACAAAGACACGAGTCTCACAGCACCAATGGCGGCACGGATGGCATGGCGAAGACGGCGGCAGTCGCGGCTCAACCCACAGCCAAGGGAAGAACTCGTTTATGACGGAGGCGGTGGCGGTTTGGAGCAATGACGGCCCGGACGGCCGAGCGAGCAACGGCAAGAGGTGGTGACGGTGGCTTGGGGATGGCGGTGGTGGTTCACAGCGGCGAGGGGCAGCGCGGACAGTGCGACAGCTCGTCGGGCTCAACGGCGAGACGGCTTGTCGTACAAGCGGTGGGTGGTGGTGGTGAGTAGGGCGTGGGGCGACGGTGTGGTGGTGGGTGAAGCAGAAGCTAGCAAGAGAAAGGACGACGAAGAAGAAGAGAAGAGGGGGTTTCGGCGGAGAGAGGGAAAAAGAGGAGAGAGAGAGAGGAGAAAAGAAAAAGTTGGAAGGGCAGGAAGTGATGTGAGGAGGAAAAAGGAGGAAAAGAAAGATATATAGAAAAGAAAGGGAAAGGGGAAGAATCTGGGGAAGGGGGAAAATCACGTGAAGGGAAGTGATATGCTAGGTTTTTTTTTTTTTTTTTTTTTTAATCTTGAGCTCTAATTGGTTCTAATTTTGATTCCAGTTCCTAGAAAAAGAAATCAGGAATTGAAACTGAACCAAACCGGATTCGATTCTCTGGTTAACCGGAAACCGTGCTCACTCCTAATATCTAGATAAAGAGACCAGGTGCTTTTGGAACTCTCAATCTTAAAAGCCAAATATTGATATGTCAATCATCGCTCATTGATGGTCCAACTACCTCACTCATTTCATAAAACATAACGTAGGAACCCTACTTCAATAAAAATCCTCTTAAAAATTAATAAAAGTGTACAACAATAATAGATAGTAAAAAATATTTAAATGACATATACGAATTATAAAACCTATGTGTGTGTATATAATAAACGAGGTAAGTTGATATTGAAGAATTTGTCTAAAAAACATCATCTTAGATTAGATGCGATGATTAAGTTTGTTCTCTTTTATTTTGAAGCAATGTTTAGAGCTGCAAGAGAACTATCCTGGGGTGGAGGCTTGTTCAGATTTTAGAAATGAAAATATAGAAATTTTTATTAATGTAAAGAAAAGTGTAAAGGAATAGAGTTTCATAAAGATATAGCTCAACCATTAAGCTCCTCATGTCTTACTTTCTCATTACCCATAGATATATAAATATATATATATGCAGTAAAATATAAAAAAAAGAATGATCAGAGTAGCTAAGTTTGAAAGATTTTGAAATGTCATTTAATTATTAAAAGATTTTGAAAAAACTATGCATAAATTACCATCAAAATTAACGGTTGTGAAAATTCAAGCCAAAAAAAAAATGTAAAAACTTATTCAAGGTGAGATTAGATTTTATACATATATATGAACACAACCCTTAGATATTTTGTTGAGGTTTGTGAGTGCGCAAAGGTTGAAACTCAGTAGGTGATAACATTGTCCTACGATTTGATGGGTCCTAATTTTTTCTTTATATCCTTTTTTCCTAATTTCTTTCTCCGAAGGCAACCATAAAAAGTAATACAGGCACCCCCTCAATCATTGTACAAAAACCTTGATAAGGATAACATCAATGTTCAATAACAATACATAATAAATATAAGGAACATTCTATTAGATTAGATGAAAGACAATTAAATTCTTTCTACTTTATTATAAAGTAATATATTTAACCAATGCTGTGAAAAGTGGGAAAGAAACGGAGTTTCGTAATGATGAGGCTTAACTATTATCTTTCAATTATCTTTTTTGTATTATAACTGTAGTTCCTAGATATGAGGTGGAGATTTTGTTGGTATGAAGTGAATCTGGGGTAGACAACTGTGTAAAAAGATAAGACAGGATGAGTTCGAAGTGGGTTGCACGTATACGGAGTGGGGGGTGAACTCCTTAAGTGCACAATAATAGTGGATACTAAACAACATTTGAATGACAATTACCAAGTGCAAAACCTATGTCTATTACATGGGCGCCCCTTATATGGGATGGATCCACAGCGCCCCGATACCAGTTCATTCTTTGGCTTATTGTGAAGAAGCGTCTCCCCACCCAGGTTATGCTTCTATCCTATGGCCGAATTGACTATAGTGTTTGTGCATTCTGCAGCGAAGTACTCGATTCCATAGACCATCTCTTCTTTGGTTGTCGTACCTCGGCTTCTCTGGCCTTTTTTTGGGTCGCCAGGTGCAACCTACCGTGGAAAAATCGATGCTGGAATGAGGTGCTTCCTTGGGCTTTGAAGTTCCTTAGGGTAACGATTTCTACCACAAGATAGCTCGGTTTTCATTTGGAGCCCTTTGTCACCTCATATGGAAGAAGAGAAATGCAATACTATTCATGGGTGAATCCTTGGTGGTCCCTGCACTAAAAAATCACCTCCTTAAGGTGGTAAGAGACCAAGCTGTCATTTATAGCAATGTTTTCCCTTCACCGAGGAACAGAAGACTTCAAAGAGGCTGGGGTTTAGATCCTGGGATTTTCTATAGTGATGCTCTTCCTTAGAAAGATTGTTCCCGTTTTCTTTTCTGCTTCCACACTCTCACTGTAGTCTGGAGGTTTGGCAAGATTAGGAGTCGGTTCTCTAGTTGGTGCTGGTTGTATCTTTCTTGTGGGTTGTTCCCTTGTCCCTTTTACAACGGATCCCCTTCACTTTTGCCTTGGCTAAGAGTGTAGGTTATGGATCCGTTCTTTTGTACATTGGCATTCTCTTTTATATTACTATTACCTTTACCAAAAAAAAAAAAAAAAAACCTATGTCTATTACATTGAAAAAAAATTATAAATTAATATGTCTAATTAATGTTAAGGAAAGTGGGAATGAATGGAGTTTCATAATGATATAGCTCAACCATTAAGCTCTATTCTTTTGTACTGATATAGCTCAACCATTAAGCACTATTCTATCTTACTTTCTCATTATATATATTAGCTTAGCAATGATCTCTTCAGCAATGATCCAATGACAGTTTCCATCATTTTTGTTCTCTCTCCTTCTCAATCCCTGTGGATTAAAAGATAATTAGTCCAGTGGTTTCAAGTCCATATACTTCTCAGGACATGTACAGCAAGTTTGTGTTGAAAGCAGCATTTCCCATCTGTCACGCATAATAGAAGATGAAGCATTAACTCAATAATGCATTTGGGACCCACTGACATTGATATTTATTGCGTAAATTGGTGCTATCTGACAGTTTCCGATGCCCAAAAGCAAAGGAGAATAGCACCAAGTTGTGAAAGCAAATTGCGTTTCCAAGGACAAACAACATTTTTTTTTTTCGCTGGCTTCATCGTGTACATGTATTTTTTTAATGATGGAGGTCATTGTCTAATTTCTCATGATGGATTTTGAGGCACGACAAAGTCGGTAACAGAAAAAACTTAAGGCATATTACTTTACTGTCGTTTGGTCACAGTAAAATGTGAGATGCGATTAACTAATAACTTATGATTGTATGGATATATTGATATACATGCAATACATGTTAGGACAAAAATTATTTCTGTCAAAATAAAAAAAATTATATGCATAGATAACAATAGATTTGTTAACATTCCATTGCCAGATTTGTTAACTCTCCTTCATATCTTCACTTGACATTATTGATATTATTTTATTGAAACCTTACTGTTTGATTGAGAAGGTTCTCTCTCCGTGCTAATCTCTCGAATTATTTGCTTCCTATGCAGAAAATGTTTACATTGTTTCTTTCTTCCTTTATTTTTCATATTCTCTGAATAAATAAATAAAACCGCTTTAAAGATCTCTCTCTAATGCAATACCAAAACTTGCACATTTATGTAATGTAAAATTTCAATATTTTGGCATTTTATGCACGTCACTCCTTTTCATAAATATCAAAAAAATTCCTACATAGGCACAAAACGACCACCATACCTTAGTTTTTTTCTAGCATATATCATTTGTACAAAAGCCCTTACTATTTTAGCTACCTATTGCAATCATATCAATTAGTTTGAACATCCTTTAGTTCAATTTTATAGCTTTTTTAACAATTACAATAAGACAAGTCATTTGTTCTTTTGAGTCGGACTCTTCTTTCAATCCTCCAACAAATTATTTTTCTAATTTAGCTCTATTCAATACACACAATCATATCTTTGCCGGATTTCCTTATAGATGTTTTCTAATAGTACTTGCAAGACGGTAGAAATTTCCAATTGGGCATTCCTGACTAGTCATTGACACCAGCCAAGTAGACCTCGTCACTACTAATGACGCATTTCGAAGATCTAATAGCAAACAGTGATATGGATTCTCGAGGCATGGCTAGAATACTTGAAGCATCTCTTAACATCCTCGAAAAATTGAGTCTTAAAATATCCATCTTGTTTTCTTGCGGGAATACTCTAAAACCTGCCTATTCTACGCCAGATACCCTTTAACATACTTTTGGGGCATCTTTTGTAGTGTAGACACGTTAGTCTAGTGCATTCACCCGGGCTATGTGTGAAAGACTAGAAGCCATTATCATTCATAGAGAATGTGATAGTAGGAGTAAATCTTCATAACTTTGTTCGACAATATAATTTGTAACTCTTCCAAAAGAATGAAATTCTCGTTGTCCCTTTCAAAGATTAGTTCCCGACAATTGCTTCGACTATGGTGATGTTGCTATTCATCTATCTTTAGTGTCTCTCTAATGCATATCTTTTTCTTTCATTATAGAAACAAGAGTTACATGAAGGTTTGGCGAGAAGTCCCGACCACCCGGTCTGCCAGCAGGCGATGAAGGTTGTTCGCCAGATTGCCCCTAAAACTAATCGGTTGCTGAAATTGCACCCCAAAACAAACCTTCTCTCTAAAAATATATGAACCTCCTTTGTCAAGACAAAACGGAAGACGTATATTTTGCGTTCTTTAAAGCCTGGGCTTCCTAGTTCCTAGTCATACGATTTTCATCAAATATGTTTTGTTGCGTGCTTTCGCATATGATCTTTTTATAATTTAATGTACGATTTTGTTGACCATGCCCTTACTTTCCACATGTCATTATATCATAAAGCATCTAACTAAAAGGATGAACGATTTGTATAAATCAATTATTCAAATAAATAAAATAAAATAAAAACCAAAAAGGTTACTTATTACAAAGAGAAATAAGATGGAGTTGGGTCCCACGGATATTTAATTAGGCCTAGTACTAGGGTTCACATGTATAAAGAACGAAGATGTACTAATGGACGTACTGCTATATGCACCATGAAGTTGACAAGAGATGAAGTATAATAATTGCCAAGTGACTGACAGGGTCTAAAAGCAACTTAACTTGGCTATGGTTAACTATTAACCATCGCTTTAGGTTCCAAGCCACAACTGCCTCCTTTCTCCTCCTTTGTGTATTTTTGATAGAAAGACCATCTGTTTTCCGAGCTCTAGAAATTAATAATCATATGTTGACTTATTAATTATCCTCATTAATGACCAATCGCCTTGTTCATTGCATAAAATTTAAAAATAACATAAGTGCATGATAATAATAAAAAGTTTTTAAATGATAAATACTAATAACAAAACATCCCATTTCACCGTTGCTCCCCGTGTGTGTATACAAAAAAGATTAGGGTTAATATCCTGAAAAATCCCAAACTGATACACTTGTGACAAATTTATCCCAAACTATTTTTTTTACCATGAAAAACTCCGGCGATATACATGTGACAAATTTACCCCGATTGACTATAAAAAACCTTAAATTGATACATTTATGACAAATTTACTCAAAACTAATTTATTCGGAGCGAGAAAAATAAACTGATAAATTTGTGACATATATACAATTTCTTAAATTGGATTAATACCACAAAAAAATCATAAAAATTGTAAACTTTGACAAACGGATCGTAAAATCCTAAATTGGTATACTAGTCAATTGTCACGTGTCATTTAATTTAATAATTTGACGATAAAATTTAACGAAAACTAACGGATGGTAAATTTGTCACACGTGTCCAGTTTGGGTTAAATTTGTCAAAGGTATATCAGTTTGAGGTTTTTGGTAGTCAAAAAAATAGTTTGGGGTAAATTTATCACAAGTATACCAGTTTAGAGTTTTCAGGGTATTAACCCAAAAGATGAAGGCTCATTCATATATGTACATTGAGTTTATGTTCATATATTGTTCTAGAAATATTATATTATATTAAGTCATGACAAATAAATAATTTAAAATATTTTTCGATAAATAATTGTTTATATTTATTGAAATAATTAATTAATGAAAAATATTTCAATTATTGATAACGATACATTGGAAACATTTTTGTTCTTTCATTTTCGTGACCAATACAAACAACATAAAAAACACCACTGCCCGCGATGGCTAGAACTTTACTCCCCCATCCGAAGAGGAGGGGTTCGAAACCTCGTGTCCTTATTGCATGACTCACCCACGGCTGAGCCTGTGGTGGTGGCTCAGTTCGCCCCGGATTTACACTATTGGCTGCCGGTTGTACGGTAGTTCTTGCATCACAAAAAAAAAAAAAAACATAAAAAACTCCAAATTATTACGCATTTACTCTAAACTTATTTCTATGACATCAAAAACCCTAATTTTATGGGATTCGCCTTAGTAGCCACCCTTCAAACTTGGAATGAGGAGATGAGGGATTCAAATCCCCACATTCTCATGTGGAATTGGGGTGAGGATGATTTCATTTGAAGTGTGTTTCAATTCCCACGCCTACGATGAGGCGAGCAAAAGTCGAGTGAGTGTTAGAGTAAGATTAGAGTAAGACCGATCAAATTTTTTTTTTTTTTTACTCAAGCCATATTTGGTGCTATGTCAATCTCGTTTGTTTTTTTGTCATCTATGACACTGAATTTTTAAGGGTGCTCATTATAACAACTTTATGGAGGGTAAATATATCACATAACTATAGATTTAAAATTTTTGATATCACAAAAATGTTTATGATAAATATCATGGTGGATAAAATTTTGGGTTTTTAATTGCTTTTTCCCTTTTGATTGAGTTTTATTCTACTTTATCGTAAAGTAAAATATCTAATTAATTTAAGAAATATGAAAGAACGGAGTTTTCTAATAATGAGACTCAACCATTTAGCTGCACTCTACGTAACTTTCCCATAATTGATAGATATAAACATAAATACATAGTTTTGGTTTTACAAATGACACATACTATAGCTAAATTTTCTTAGCATTCATCTGTTTGTGATTCTTAAAACTCAAAAACAATTGTTTACTTTTCTGTAAAATTCAAAATATTATTCAAATACAAAATATATGCATAATTTGATTTCACAAATGATACACAAAAAGATACAACGTAAGAAGAAGGTAATTATGATGATCAGAGTTAACTAAATTTATTAGGACTTGATTATTTATGCCTTTCAAAATGTAAAAACTCAACATTTAAAATGTTATTTAAATATTAAAAGATTTTGAAAAAATTATGCCTAAACTACGTATCAAGATTTAACAGTTGTAAAAATTTCACAAGTTTCAAATCAATAGAAAGTGTAAAAACATATTCAAGACTATATATTGTGCTGAGGTTCGTGAGAACACAAAACTCGAAATTCGCGGTATTATTGTCCTTCGTTTTGACGTGTCCACTTTTCCCTTGTCCTCTTGTTTTTGTCTTACTTTCTCTTTTTCCAACGGCAATCATAAAAAGGCAAGATATTTTGTCGGTGATTCCATTGGTACGTGTAATATAAGAGATAGGATGAGTATGGCGGAGTTGGGTCCCACGAATAATCAGTAATCACTAAGGCCTTGCCACTAGGGTTCACATTTGTGAAGTGGTGCTATCATAAGGTTGACAGAGGAGGCAGTGTAATAATTGCCACGTGACCGACGTGGCCAGAAAGCATTTAACTCAATCATGGTTAATATTAACCATCACCGTGTTCTTTTATTTTTGATTTTTTTTTAGCCACGTCTTTCCTCCTCCTCTGCGGTCATCTTTCTTCCTCTGCGTTTTCTTAGATGGAGAGACCATGCGCTTCTAAAACTCTAGAAGTTAATAATCGTTGACTTAATAATTGTCCTCATTGATAGTTTTGCTTTCTTTTAATCGATTTGGGTACGCTATACAAAAGTTGTAAATATCCATAGATGGGCTTCATGAACCCAAGAAAATAAGATCTAAGTATATCTTTTTGGGTACTTTAGAACTAAATCATAACAATCAGTCTTATTTTTAGTTTTGATCTTCTCCCTCCTATCGCATAGCGTAATTGTCAGACTCCGATTTCTGCACAAGAAAATAGGAGTGCCATGGCCGTCGAGAGAAAAAAGATTTCTCAAACCAATCTTGCCACATGCCTATATGGGCCAAAAGCTAATACCAATAGAATATAGCTCACTTATCCGCGGAGCTTTTAAGTCACTTTATTCTTAAAGGCATGATTTTTAGTCTGCAGGTGTTCGGTGCTTTTAAGTTGCACAATTTTTAGTAGTATATATATAGGTACATACTTTCATATATAATTTTTTTATAACTCGTGTTATGGTAGAAAAGTAAAAAGTTGTATATTTTTGCTAAATACATTGCCTCACTTTTCACATATTATTATCGCGTAGCATTTAAGTAAAAGAAAAAAAAAAACATGTATATATCTACTATTTAAATAAATAATAGAAAAAATCAAAAAAATTGTACAATACGAGTATTACAGAAAGTCCTTCGCAAAAATATCTTTTAGGTGGGGCTGAGGTCCGAGATCACAATTTGGGGCGGAGATTTTGTCAGTGTTAGGGGAATCTTGAGTGGACAATTGCGTACAAAGAGGGACGAGTGCGGAGTGGGGCCCACGTGTACGACGTCTACTAGTACGTGATCGACATAGACAGAAAGCAACTTAACTCTCCACCATGGTCACCTATTAACATCACTTGGTTATTATTATTATTTATTTTTTAATTTCTTTTTGCGTTTTGCGCCACTTAAAGATGGAGACAACTCTAGATATTAAAGGTCAAATCACCTCATTAATGGCCCACCACCTCATTTACATAAAACTTAATATAAGCACCCACCTCATTTATTGTGAAAGAACTCCCTAAAGATACTATAAGTGCACAATAATAATAGATAATAAATATTATTTGAATGATAAATACCAATTGCAAAATCTGTGTCTATATGTATATATTAAAAAAATTGTAACGTAACATGTCTGATTAATGTTAAGGAAAGAAATAATGAATGAAGTTCTGCAGTGATATAGCTCAATGATTAAGCTCTATTCTATCTTACTTTCTTATTATATATATTAGCTTAGCAACGGTCTCTTCAGCAATGCTCCCGAGGACAGCTTTTGCCATTTTTGTTCTCTCCCTGGATTAGAAGATGATTAGTCTAGTGGTTCCAAGTCCATAGACTTCTCAGGACATGTATAGCAAGTCCGTGTTGAAAATAGCATTTCTCATGGGTCACGCATAAGAGAAGGTGAAGCTTAAGTCCATAATGCATCTAGGACCCACCGACATTGATATTTATTTCACAGGTTGGTTTTATCTGGCAGTTTCCGAGGCCTGGAAGCAAGGGAGAATAGGACCAAGTTGTGAAAGCAAATTGCCTCTCCAAGGACAAACACTTCATTTTTTTTTTTTTTCTCAAGGTTTCGTTCTATATATTAATTTTTTTAAATGACGGAGGTCACTGTTTAATTTATTGGGATCAAAGTTGGTAACAACAAAAAACCTAGGGCATATTAGTTTGCTTTAATCCAACACCGTGAGATGTGTGATGTGAGTAATTAGTAACTTATATATGTAGATATATTGATACATATGGTATACATGTTAGGACAGAGATTATTTCCATTAAAATAAAAAGTTTTATATGCATGGATAACACTAGATTTGTTAACATTCCATTGCTAGCACTACACCAGCACTACACCTCTCAATTCAAAACTCTCCTTCATATCTTCACTTGACATTATTGGCATCATTTTACTAAAACCTTAATGTTTAAGGAAGTTCACTCTCCTTGCCAATCTTTCAAAACTATTTGCTTCCTATGAATAAAATGCTTCTAGATTATTTCTTTCTTCCTTTATTTTTCATATTCTCTAAATAAATGAATAAAACTGCTTTAAAGATCTCTCTTCCATTACTAGACACTATGAAAACTTGCACATTCATGTAATGCAAAATGATATATTTAGACATTTTATGCATGTCACTCCTTTTTTATAAATTTCAAAAGGATTCACATGTAGGGCAAAACGACACGCACACGATTTTTTCTAGCATATACAATATGTACAAAATCTTTTACTATCTCAGTATCCTATTGCAATTATATCATTAGTTTAGAATACTCTTTAGTTCAAATTTATAGCTTTTTATTTAACAATTACTATAAGATAAGTCATCTTTCTTATCTTTTGAGTCTGGCGCTTATTTCAATCCCCCTAATATATTATTCTTCCATTTGATGTAGACAATCAAATCTTTGCCAAGTTTCCTTGTGGATGTTTTCTAATAGTGCTTGCAAGACTGTAAGAATTCCTAGTTGGCCATTAATGACAAGTTAGTGACATCAGACCAAGTAGACTTGGTGCGACAATAAAATTTGTTGAAGTGGTATGGATTATTGTGACATGGCTAGATTGTGCAAAGCATCTTTTAACATCCTTGAAAAATTTGGAGTGTTAAAAAAATCCATGCCGCTTTCTTGCTTGAATACTCTAATACTTGCCTGAACTTCGCTAGACACCCTTAACATACTTGTGGAGCATCTTTTGTAGTGTAGACACGTTCATCTCTGTGTATGCGCCTAAGCTATGTGCGAAAGACCAGTAGCCATTATCATTCATGGAGGATGTGAGAGGAGTAACTCTTCATAACCTTGTGTAGCAATGAAATTTGTAACTCTTCCAAAAAGAGCGTAACTTTCGTCTTCCCTTCCCAAGAATATGTTTCCCGACAAACATTTTGACAAGCATTTCCCTTTTTTTTTTTTTTTTTCATTATAGAAACAAGAGAGTTACCAAAAGGTATGGCGAAATGTCCAGAGCAACTGGTTAGCCAGCAGGAGGCGGTGAAGGTTATTCGCCAATTCCCACGAAACCAATCAGCTGCTAAAATTGTATCCCCAAAACAAACGTCGTCTCCAAAATATATGAATTTCCGTTGTCAAGACACCCTAGTAAATGTATATCTTTGCATCGTTCTTTGAAATTTGACTTCTAGTCTGCAGGTGTTCGACGCTTCTTAGTCACACAATTTTCATAATATATGCTTTGTCACGTACTTTCGCATATGAATTTTTTTTTATAATTTAATGCACTGCTTATATTGAACACGTGCCCTCACATTTCACGTGTCATTGTCCCATAGAGTATCTAAGTAAAAGAAAGAACAATGTATATAAATCAACTATTCAAATTAATAAAATAAAATAAAAACTAAAAAGGTTACATATTACAGAGAGAGAGATAGGACGAGTATGGTGGATGTGGGTCCCAAGACTATAGGGTTCATGTTGTTGGAGAAAACTCTTATTAGATTTTGAAGCTGACAAAATTTTCTAGTTCTATTCTCATTTTAGGAATATGAGACTTCTGTGTAATTTTTTCTAAGTTTATCTTACATTAGAAGTCTGCCCCATTCTAACGAAGACCTAGATTGAACGTGAGTGAAGAACGAAGACATAATTAGATTCGGGATTATTTTTCTTCCTTCAAGGCTTCAGTACGAACATGATATATCTGGCTTTCTAGTTGGAAATATCACTTACAATTTTGTTATCTTTATTGGAATTAATCATGGAATGGAAAAATCATTTTCTGAAGGCAAATTTATTTAGAAAGAATCTACTTATGGAAATCAAGATTTTGATTGTATGGACGACCAAGATCATCGACTTTCATCTCAATCTTCAAACGGCTCGAGATCTCTTTGATTGATTATGTCCAACGGGTTAATTGGAAGAATTTCCCTGGAAAGTGTCAACGGTCAAAAGGCACAAATGAATATTTAAGGAGGTTTTCAAGTCATTCGATAGAGAGCGTGAAAGAAGAATTCCAAAATTTGAAGCTTCCGAATCACTTGTTCTTCATCATAAAGTGCTCAAGCTTGTATTCGAAAGAGAGAAAAACTCAAAAGTGTGACTTTGTGAGAGAAGTAGAAACTCTTCATTGAGAAGTCAAGATTATAAGGCTGTAGTTTTCTTTCGATTCATAATGAAAACCAATCAAAAGACTATCAGTGTGAGAGAGTGGACGGGAGAGTGGATGTAGGCTTAATTTAAACCACAACACCATAAATCTCGTGTTCATTTTCTCTTCTCTAAACTCCTTCACTTTGTTTGCTGTGATATCTTTCCGTGTTTTTAAATAAGTTGTTAAAGTCTGAAGTGTTCTTCAAAGTCTTTGTTCATCGAGACTCAATTTAAAAGTAAAGTATTTTTACCACGTTTCGCAAAATCTGTTTTCACACCTAATCACCCATTCTAGGTGTTTATACTAACGCTTTCAATTGGTATCGAAGCCTTTTGTGCTCATTTTGTTGAAGTGTTTTTATTTCTAAACTAAAGATCTTCTATAGCTAGTATTTTGGTTCTAGGATTGGTTGAAGGACAGAACAACACTAGACCTCTTTATTTCGATGGAAATGAGTACAATGTGTGAAAGAACAAAATGAAGGCATTTCTCAAATCCAGAGATCTTCTGGAGTGAGATGTTGTTGAAAAAGGAATCAATCCAAAGGCAACATTAAGTTTAGACAAAGGAAAATAAGTGATTGAGAAAGATGCTGATAAATCCACACAAGTTGAAATTATCAAGAGACATGCTTTTGATGTAAAAGTAATTTATTCTTTATATTGCGCTTTGTCTCCCACTGAATATAACTTAATTTCTTTTTGTGAAACAGTAAAAGAAGTTTGAGACAGACTATATGGGTTTGATCTATATTTTTATTTATAGTTTTTGTCATTTGATTCAAGATGCTGAGTTTGATCTATATTTTTATTTATTCTTCTACTATGTTCTAATTTTTTTTCTTAGGGCTACGATGTAGCCTAACCATGATGATATGAATTTCATGATTTTTATGGGTATAAGAACGATATCAAACATGTGATAGTGAAATTTCCTAATCAATTTACTATCATATCTCTAGGTATAGTAAACCTACTCAGTTTATTAATCCGCTATATCTTTATGTGAATTAAAATAAACATAAGTGCATTAAAAATTATGAATATTCCCAACTTACAATGAGTCTTTTGGATCACCTTATTACCAAGAAAGCTACACAAATAATGCAGTATATCTCTATCCACGTTTAATTCATGGTTATATATTATAATAAGCAATTGCATATTATCACTTTTCAGTCTCAAACATGAACATTAGATCATTCAAGTGGTGGCTAATCACTTAAAAGTATTAAAAATAATAATATATAATTCACATGAATGAAATTAATTGTAAAACATAAAAATTATGAAATTCACATTATCATGGTTAGGCTACATCGTAGCCTAACAAAAGAAAATTAGAACATAGTAGAAGAAAAAGTAAAAATAAAAATTAAACTCAGCATTTTGAATCAAAGAATAAGAATTTTGTTATCACTCTGGTCTTCTTTTCAAAATACTAGAATGAAAAACGATCTAACCAAAAAACTAGCTACTCTCTTCTGTTCTCCTATTTATAGAATATATCCAAGATATCTATTTTCCAATGCTTGTAGATAACATTAGGGAACAAAATCAAGAATTTCCTGATTTGATATCCATCTTCCATTGCTTTTTTTTTTATTTGAATTCTTGATATTTGCCATTTTTTTCTTATCTTCTCCATATCTCATTATTCTGTATAAATAAAGAAAATTCGAATAATCGGAAGGAAATCCAAATATTTTCTCATAAATATTGCATTAATTGTTGTCTAAAATAGGTAAAATAACTATATTTTTATAGAGTTATCACTTAGTAGCGTCTCATGCATCATGGGGCCAAAATCACATCAAAGGATTGCCGCCCTGTCAATGTAATTGGAACCTAAATAATTGAGGATACAGCCAACAATGGCATTTTATATTTTGTTATGCATCTACAAGTCATCAAAGACTACAAGGTTTGTCTGTTTGATAAGGAAAACAAAATCACGTGCTTTGGTAAAAGAAATGGTCCTATGTTTCAAACGACATCCAAAAGTCTTGATCTGGAGAAAAAAGGAGAACAATCTTAATCGAGGACATAATGTGCATCAGAACATACGCTCTCTGGTCTAACTCAAACATCTTGGTGTATTAGGAAGACCAAGACTTTACTAGGACTCATCAACTTTTTGTGTAAAACGTGAAGTAAAAGGGAAAAAGTGATAATGGGAAAGAAACTTTAATCAATTCCAGGAAGACCAAGACTTTGTAGGACATAAATTGGCTTTGTTGCTCCACTTTTGACATCTCACCTCTTCCATTGCTACATGAGTGTCTCTTTTTCCATTACTAGTAGAATTTCCACATGCCACATGTCTTGCTTAAAATTAACAATACCAGAAATTAGTATAAGAAGGGGGCCAAGAAGACCTCTCCAATAGTCATGGGTTTACCAATCATTGAAGAGAACAATAATGGTTGTGGTGAAGCTAAGTGATAATGAGCCGATGGAGGGAGAAAACTATGAATTTTAGGAAGACCAAGACTTTCACCTATCAAAAACATTAAACAAAGACCAAGACTTTCAAAGATGCTCATAGGAGGTTAGAGAAATCAATATAAAATATATATTTTTTTTTTGTCCACAAGTGCTTGTTTGCAATATTTAGAGAATATCTCCATAGACTTTGTTGGATATCATGTGTCTTTTTGTCTGAAAAGTGAAGCAAAAGTAGATACTTTCCACGCATTGCATGTGAAGCAATAGTGAAACACTTTAAGAAAAAGCAATAATGGGAGAGAAACTTTAATCAATTCCAGATAGACCAAGACTTTGCGAAAAAGTGGTGATGGGAGAGAAACTTTAATCAATTCCACAAAGAGCAAGACTTTGTGAAAAAAAAAAAGTGATGATTAGAGATAAACTTTAATCATTTCCAAGAAGACCAAGACTTTGCTAGATGCAAATTGGCTTTGTTCCTTCACTTTTCACATTTCTCTTTCGTCACTATGTGAATGTCTATTTTCCATTGCTAGTGAAATTTTCATGTGTTACATGTAAAATAAACAATAATATAATTTTCAGTTAATTAGTTTCATGTTTAATTATATTGGGGTTTTTCATTCATTAATCTCTATTGTACTTGTCTATTATAATTATCTCTAGGTGTTCATTCATGTTTACAAGTTTAAGTTTGATAAAAGAAAAAGGCAAAAAAAAAAAAAAGAAGCAAAAAACTGAAAAAGAAAAAAATCAGGAATAGGCCACCGTTGCAGTTGGCGCTTCTAGTTGGACTAACCATCACAACCAGTCACCTTAAATTACCTAATGACTAAACTGACTTAATTTATAAATATATTCACAATTGAAAATTTGAATTCTAAAATTTACAAGTTCTTACATCCGCCATGAAAAATTAGATTCAACGTGGAGCTCACTTCATTCAATAGTGGATGTGAGCTAGGCTTACATGCGCTGGGTTCATTCAAAAATTTTCCCCCATCCCGTGTCTAAGATTTTAACAAGAGTTGCTACCAAAATGAATGAGTCTTTCTTGAAAAAAGAAGAAGAAGGGGCTTAGTCTCAAGAGACCCAATTCTCATTTATTACGCCCATGAAGCTACAGCTTTGAAGCCCAACAAACTAAAAATTCCTTCAGCTTAGTTATAATTGTTTTTTTTTTTTTTTTTTGGTAAAAAGCTTAGTTATAATTGTTGTAGTTGGCTTATCAGAGAAAAGAGGAATAGTTAAGAGGAAGAAAGAAGAATTAAGAAAGCTGGAAAAGTGAAGTGAAAAGCGCACTAGAGAGAGAAAGGATTTGGTTCAAGTTTGCTGGGAACATCTTAACACGTTGGATTAATGTCATGCAAGTAGCGCTTGATAAGAATTCAAAGACTTAATTCTCCTAATTGATGAAATTTTTCTAGATTAAGCTGTAATTTCAATTCCATTCGGGTTTTAGGTTGCTAGGTTGATTAATTCAATTATCCGTAGAGTGAGAATTGAGTGCCTGAAGTCAACATCTCTTGTAATCTACGCTTTTACCACTGTAGTTCCTTTTGGCAGCTCGCCCAGTCCATCCATAAGTCTTTTTGTGACACCATTTTCTTCATTAAACTCAACGCAAAGGCTACTATGTTATGTGAAATTTTAATGATTTTTTAAAATACAGAAATTTCTATTATTACTTAAAAATTATGAGAATTTTGAAATTATGGAACATGGTTTATAGGATGTACAAAAAATTTCAAGTTGATCTTGTGAGTTCAAATATAAATATTAATTGTGAAAAATTCTAATTCCTTTGAAAAGTTCGATGTGATCATTGAAGAAAAAAGCGTTAGTGCACGTGACATTGGAAGGATCTAATTTTTTCAGTTTTCTGAAAAATAAAATTAACTAATTTCCTCAAAAAAATGATTATTTCATATGATTGAAACAGTAAAATATCCGTTGGGTCATGGGGTGCATGTCGGGGCCTACGCGCTTGAAATCGAGTCTCGAAGGGCATTTACGTAATTGTCGTCTGAACGAGCTTTTCAGCCCAAGTGGAATCATTTTCTGTTCAGGGACAAAGGAAATATGTGATGAAGTTATGTGACTTGAATTAGCGATTTCTCGAGGTATGTAATTTCCACCACTTCCATATTTTAAAAAAGTGCATGACATGATTTGCCGAGAAGAAGCTACACTGTGACATGGTTTGTTTGTTTGTTTTTTCTTCTTCTTTTTTTAGCATTTTAAGCATATAAGTAGATATTCTTATATGGCATGTTCTTTTAAAAGTTAGATCAAGCATTGGATATTTTTGAGCCTCTCTAATCCGGAAATATTCTAAACTGAAATGCTATATATATATAGTATGTGGGGGCGTGCGGAATAAATATTTTTAAAAAATCACTAATTTTGGGTGAAGGCTTGGTCCTTCATTTCTTAAAAAAGGATGGCTAGGCAATCCCTTCCTTCTCGCTATGGATGTGAGTTACGGCAACTATCAGGAGAAATGAAAAGATCGAGAGTACTCGACTCATATAAGTTCGATTTATAGTTCTATGTGTGTTCTTAGAACGGCGAGATTGAACTTGGAGATATGCCAAGCGGTCTTTGAATTGGAGAAATCGCCCGGTTTGATTAATACCTATGTCCCCATGTGATGTAACTTACCGAATCAAAATGCAAGTTGGCCTTCGAAGCGTTGGTCTCTAAAATGGTATGAGCGAGACCTGGTGTCGATCGTCTTCTTTCACGGAGGCCTTCGATTCTCCTCGGAGATCAATCAAAACCCAGAGCCGACCAAGTAAACTGGAAAATCCTCCGAGGGAAAGCAGAGATGGTGGGAGGTGTGCAAGGAGCGAGCAAGAGGCGACCGGATGCCGTCCGGACGCAGGTGGTGATCGTGAGCTCTCGCGAGAGAATTGGACGACGTCGTCGCGCAAATGGAGAGAGAGAGAGAGAGCCACGCGACCTCAAAACGCACAAGAATTGGAGCCAAAAAAGCCGGTTGAATCCACCAGCTTCGATCGTTGCTGCCAACGCCGTCCAAGACTTCGTCTGGTTAATTGAACAACCGATCATGACTGATGATCGCTCCTCGCTGAGATAAAAGCTCTCTGTTCTGTTTTGAGTATCGCACGTGTGAAAAAGAGACCAGGAGCTTTGTTGTTTGCTAGCAATGAAAATTGTTCACGTCCGAGATTATATTACTAACAACTACGATTCGGTCTTGATGATCTCGTGTTGATTGGGTCGTGATTCTTGCTCTCTCGTTGCTGGACTGTGCCATTTCATTGAATGCACATTAAATTTTTGGTGAAATGCCTGAGCCGTATTAGTCTGAATACGGCTTTGAATCCGACTGACATCACCTTTGTCTGCTTGAATGATTCATCGTACCAGTTGGATAGGTTAAGTAGATCTAAATTGATATCCACTTTTGAGTCCATTCCTGAATGTCTCGGTCTTGATAGGCTTCCGGTACTCTAAGGCAGATAAACTCAACTCTCTGAAATTAGCTAAAAATGATGATATGCTGAATTGTAAATACTCTGTCGATGGTTGCTAGTGCGCTCATGAAGCATAGGCTGATCATGGAGACTGATACATTGTAGTGTGGATCCCATTTGCAGTACATATCTTTTCTAATAGTGAATTCCAAATCATGTCTTCTCTGCGAGTGAACGTGAATATGTGTTCAGCGGATGAAAAAATAGTGTGGCAGTGCCGCCACGTTCTTGTTGCAAAATTAAATGACCACAAAGGTAGAATTGAAAAGAAGTTGTAATTTTCTTTCTAAAAAATAAATATGAAACGTTATTAAAAAAAAAAAAAAAAAAAGCAGACTCGCGTCCTCACAAATCTACAATGATGCAGAGCTATTAGAAAACTCGATACGTCTATAATCATAGGCAATGTATAGCTTTTAAAACTCAAAAGGGATGAATAGACTCAAAGCTCATGGAACACCCTATTATAAAATAAATAGTTACAAAAACAGGCCACACTATTTCCACACTCGAAATGGAGGGAAAGGTTGAAAGGGATTAAAAAAAGGCAAGAAATGTTCTCATATGAGTGGAGAGCTCCATTTATTTCTAATTCACTTATGATCGGACCATCTTCATAGCCATTATGCCATTTCAAAATAGAGGCAAAATCCCAAGAAAATCATCAGTTTGACAAGTTCTGGAAATTCTCTCCTTAATTTATTAGATAATAATTTCCAATAAATTGGACAACTTGCGTCACCCTAAGTTAAAAGATGAATAGTGCCAGAGACACTTAAATTGACATATTCAATTGGCTCAAACTCTATAATACTCAAACAATAAATAGATTTATTAAAATTACATAATGTCACCATTTTGCCACATCTAATGGAAACTGGTGGCGGCGTTGGTAAAAAATCTTCCAACAAGGAATGCGTTCATCAGTATTTAAGCGCAAAGGAGTAGACTTATTGCTCTCAGACATTTAAAAAAGAGACTAACTTGAGCTGTTCACGCGCAACATCTTGACAACATTCAAGAGGGTTTGAACCACAGCAGCATCTGCTACCTTGGAAGCTGCTCTAAGTTATTAAAGAGTTGAGATTCGAGGTACTAACCCCCTTTTAATTACAATGGGCATGCCTTTTCAAAGGCTTGTTGCTCTTTGCGGCATAAATTGAACTCGTTTGTGTGGTAATACATGCAACCAACATAAGCATCCATCTCTTTTGTGCACCTCTGGTGAAGATCTTTCAGTCTGCATAGCCAAAAATACATGGTTTAGATACTGCTATGGAAAGTGGTAAGTAAAATGCAACAGCTACTTTTATCAGTTGAAAGAGGTTTCACAAATTTTTCCAGCACCTCTATTTAAGTTTCTAAAAATCCGTTTGTATCAGACTTCTGTGGGCGAATGTCATGAATCATTGACGGTAAAGCTTATAGCCAGTTTGAATTTGCCAATGTAAGGGTTGTGCAGCTCAAAAATGAAGACAGAGTAATGCAACAACTAAGAGGCTCACAAGTATGTCTGCATCTAAAACTATGAAAAGAAGTAGACTACATTCCTCTCACTTGAAATTGAAAGTGCATAGCCCATACGTCAGTCACCAAGCCGTGTGCTCTGTATATCAAGATCATCAAGTATCTAGAATGAAATCCCTTTCATCAAATGGTGTAAGCAAATTCTACTGATCCAAGCAAAAGTCATAGATCCTGCACACATCTTTATGGAGAGAAAACTCAACCATACTGATTCTAAAGCACTAAGCACTAAGTCTTAAATGCTGCACAAAACAAAAGCCCGACATATATGACTACCTTCAAAACAGAAATAATTGTTCTACCAAGAGATTTGGAATTAGGATCCAGAACTAAGACGCAAGATACTACTCAACTACATTTGATTTAATCAAAATGATAAAGAGGTTTAAGGAAGGAAGCTCCCAGCCAGATGTGATAGGAACTCCTTGTGAAGTTCTATATACAGTGGTGTATGAACGAATGAAATAAGGGATGGTTGGTGTTGAGAAAGGAATAGAATCAAAAGAAGAATATTCTTAATGTTTGATTCTGATGGAAAAATGGAATGCCCCTTGCTTGTGTTTTTTTTTTCTTAATTCCACTTGAATGTTCCTCGCATTAAAGTGGCAAAGCTAAATGAGTCTTTTTCCCCAAATGTACCTTTCCCTCTCTCTCTCTCTTACTTTTATGGAAGAGACGAATTTGAGAAAACAAACAAGCAAGGGGCATTCCCTTGGAATTCTTGTTCCTATCCTAACAAAATTTTGTTCAATTCTTAGTGGAACGTGGATGTAAAGAAGACTAAATTGTCCATCAAAATCCATTCAAAAGATTGCATGCTTAACCGCATATGAACATGGATGACTAAAAACTGGCCAAAAGGGAATTGAGAAGCGACCCCATGTCAGATACCGGACACCATGTTCTGTGTTCTCCAGACCATTAATGACTCCCTTACTAACTCTTATAGGGAAGAGATGAACCTGAGAAAACACACAAGCAAGGGGCATTCTGTTGGAATTCTTGTTCCTCTATCCTCATAAAATTGTGTTAGAAACTTCGTGGAATGAGGATGCGAAGAAAACTAAATTGTACATCAAAATCCATTCAAAAGATCGCATGCTTAACCGCATATGAACAGGCATAGCTAAAAACTGGCCAAATGGGAATCGAGATGCGACCGTAAGTCAGATACCCGAAACCATGTTCTGTGCTTTCCAGACCCATTATGACTACATATCGAACTCGGTATGCAAACTACCTTATACCAAAACCTTTCCCAATACCATCCTTAGTTGCTAATGATTCCAATTGCCCATTTTCAAGACATTCACAAGCAACTAAGAAAATCCCAGGCTCTACTCTTTGGGGTTTTCTCAGCAACATTCCCCAAGCCATATATGCCAATCAAACGACGCAAGAAATGCCCCCACTTCCTCGCATTTCAGATAAGCGAACAAACGATGCGGCAATAACAAGAACAACAATCATATCGAAGGCGACCAAGACTGAATCGGGGAGCCGCAAGAGAGAGAGAGAGAGAATCACGCTCACAGGTGGAGCACGCAGCGGGTGACTTGCTGGCCCTTCTCGAGGCACTTCTCCGGGTTGGGGTCCTTCTGCTTGCACTTGAGGAAGGCCACGTTCTCCGACAGGCAGCTCGCCCCGATGTGCTTCGACGACGCCGTCAGCACCGCCGACGTCGGGATCGGGCCCCCGGCGGCGCCCAGCGACGTCGCCATCCCGGTCGACATCGAATTCCTCTCGGGTTATCTTCTCTTCCTTCTTGTTCTTCCCTGCGGCAGAGAAGATGAGTGAAGCAGATTCTTCTTCGACGAATGCGTGATCCGGGAATTCAAGACCAAGAGAACTCCAGATCGAAAGGCGAGATCTTTGAATTTCTGGGCAAAGTCGTCGTCTTTTACCTGATTGACTGTTCGCAGTTGCAGCGCAGAGAGAGAGAGAGAGAGAGAGAGAGAGAGAGATGATGATATTCTCAACATCCGCAGAGGAAGTAATTATTCTAGAATACTTTCTTTTCTACAAATGAAATGTTTGTTAGTGAGAATTTTAGAATGGTCAATTGATAAAATCCATCTCATGTCGAGGTGTTTTTATGTTTCCAAGAAATATTTGTACATGGAGAAAAAAATCATTAATAATCTTAAATTATACTCACCGTGACATACTTATTTTTATTTTTTAATGATATGAACAATTCTAAACTTGTATCCATGCGATCAATTTATTTTAAAACATTTTCTTGTGAAACTAAAGATCCCGAACTTTTATTCTCATTACACATTATATATAGAGTTTTTTTTTTATGTCATTTAAATAATTATAAGTTTGGGATTTTGGGGGTATAAATTTAGGGTTTTCGTGTCATAAAAAAATTTAGTGTAAATATGCTATAGTGTGCATAGTATAAGGCTTCTTGTTGCTTTTTCCCTTACATATATATTGAAGTTTCAAAAATTAGATTTCAAATTTGCTTTCTTGAGAAATTTATAATTAATGAAATTTAGATAATATTAAGGGTTAACGCTACAAAAAAAATCCTAAATTAATATACTTGTGCCACATCCAAATTAATTTTAGCGCCATAAAATTTTTCAAATTAGTATACTCATGATGTATTTATCATAAATCAATTTTCATGACACAAAATCATAAATCAGTACATTCGGGTTGCATTTATCCCATTTTCCTGAGATTCTAATAAATTTTTTTATGGATGTATTACTTTGAAATTATGTACTAGGCTGGATTTTTGGTAGTATCATTCCTAAAATTAAATTTTTCTTCCAGTCTTATGTTTTTCATCAACCCAAGTCCCGACTTGTCCCAAGAAAAGCCAAAGTCAGGTTTTAAAGAGGCACTCTCGTAATTTTGCGGACACAAGCATTTCCATTTACGAGAGAGAAATTCAGAGGTATTGCGTTAATTTTTTATTTTTTATTTATCTCTGATTAGTGTTTATAATCAATTCTTTACTTGTGTTCTCATGTATTTGTAAAATGAAGTTCAACTATAGGTGTTTGTGCTGAAATTACAAGAGTTAGGCTCGGCGGTTGATTGTCGTTTGAGTTCAACAAACTGAAAATGTCGGTAGAATTGCATTTCTTGTGCCTTAGACAGACACAAGCGATTAAGAAAGGAACACAAACTTGATCTTGATTCTTGGATTTTGAAGTCCGGGTTTAGGACGATTCGGACACCCGACCATAGGCTCTTGAAATTGATGGCAGGATTTCTCCAGCTAAAATTATAGATTATATTAGATCAATACATTGTTGGGAAGTGAAGCCATAGGAGATTGAAGAATAGGAAAATTGGAAGTCAAAGTAAATTATAAGCCTCTGAGAATACTGATAATCATAGGCCTATTCGTCGTGGCTCAAGCCATTTCGGCCGTGGCAACAGAATCAGCTCTTATCTCATCAAATTTAAGCTTCCTTTGTTTTAGGGAAGATAAATAATTGAATCTTAAGGGATGAGATAAGCTGTGGATCCGAGAGAATCATATTGAAGTTTGAAAATAGCGTAAAGTACACTGTTTTTGCACTGAGATTAGTCTGGATGGTACCAATGCCCTGAAAATAATGACTTATATTGCTTAAAATAATTAGTAAATGGAGAAAATACTTTCATCTTCGCCAATCATTTATGTCCAACTATTTTCTGAGATTATAAAAATATTTTTCATTTATTCATTATTGTAAGAAAGTTAAGCGATCATTTTTAAGAAGATGCTTTGTATTTTTCGCAAAATATTTTGTGAGCCTTCCATAGAACTGATTCCAAATGATTCTCTCATTTTGTCAGTTTCGATCTCCTTTCAAAGATTTTTTTTTTTTTTCCTTTAACTTGCGAACGCAGTCTAACATCTGTTTTGGCGTTTTGTATACTATCCAAGTCAAATGAAACAAAGAGAAAGATAGAACCGACGCGTTTAGAGTGGAATGCTATTACTTTTAGAATGATAATGGGTGCCGCGTGTTTGATCTAATGCTACTCGAGTTCATAAAAATCGGAATGGGGATTGATGGATCCCGTGAAGATGGAGAAATCGCTGGCCTTGTTGGAGAAACAGGTGAACCTCTTCATGGAGTCTTACCGGCGGGCCGAGACAGCAAAGAAATAGGCAACAACCGACGGTTAGACTTGGTAGGATTTGGTGGCGATACGTTCAGGGTTTTGATTTTGGTTGGGGAACTTTGGAGGACTTAAATCACTGTATTGTGGATGAACTGCAGTTCTTCATTAGTCACAATCTTATAATGCTTCTCAAATCAACTGCATGACTGTTAAGTTAAGCCTTTCATCATCAAAATGTCTGCAATGTTGATGCAACGACATGGATAGCTTCCCGAGCTTTGGATTTTTCAGCTGGAAATGTACTTCGATTTTGAATCACATTTCCTTCTTGCAGTTGTTCTTTTCTCATGCCACAGGGAGAGTTGTAATCGTTGTAGCTCGCAATTTCTTTTTCCCGCCTACTTTCTTCCCTTCACATCAATGGAAAAAATCTTGTTCTCTTTATTCACTTCACAACCATCAAAATTAAAAAAAAAAAAGAAAAAGCAGAAAGAGCAGGCGGCACCAAGTGAGCAATGCAGTGAAGTCGGCAGCTAAGGAAAGAGGTGAAGATTAAGGATAACAAAGAGGCAGTTTGAGGAGTTGTTGGGAAGCCAGACATAAAGGAAAGAGGATCCACTCAGTTTCATCTCGCAACAATGGATTTCAGAGCTCTAGAGCTCGTCATAATGCTGCTTCTTCTCGACGTTCCTCAGTACACTCTCGTTGGCATCGGTACTCAGGTTGCGTCAAGCTCACTTGTATATTAGTTCAAGCTCATTGCAGGCATTTTGGTTGAGTCTGCCTTTTACATCATCACATAGCTCTTTGGTTTAGAGCTCTTGTCATGGTCTAATGCGGTAGAACTGGGCAAATTGGCTGAAGTTTGTTGGTTTTGCGAATCGGGAATAAGCACAGCTAATTTTTCATTGGTTGTGTTTGATAATTAGCACTTTTGGGGGGCTTAAGATGATTCCTCCTGGTACTCAATTTGTCTACTGCGGCTCTTCGAGAAGGTTGGTATGTCACTTCACTCCATTATATTGGATCAGTCATGGTGGTACTCTGTTAATTTTACTTTGTTACTTTAGAGAGCAATGTTATCCTGTTAGTATTCTATGACGAGTTGCAAAGAACTGATTTAACTGGACATGCCAATTAAGTTACTTTGATGGGTCGAAGTAGAAGGTGATCCCAAATCACTTAGAAGGTGTATCAAAGTGTCATTCTCTGTTTAAAGTCACTGAAATGCGTTGTAGTTTCTTATTTCATTGTGTTCGGTACTCTGCGATCTCTCTCTGCCCTTGTAGTTCGCGGTGCTATCTTTCTTTCTGTTCTACTTGTTTTGGGTGCCTTTTCTCTTTATGAAGATCATTTGCTGTCAAAAGTTAATGTGGCTTTCTGGAAAGCTGTCATTTCTCCATTAGTTTTACTGGTCTCCAAATGCCTTTGTCATAGCAGATCGTCAACTGCTAAGTTATCAATCTTCCATTTGAAATTCTTGTGCTCTTGAGGCAGAGAAATGAATTTGCCACTCCTACATTAGTCCCTTTTTCCTACTCCAGTTCTTGCTGTTCTTTTGGTGAAAATTTCTTCATGGTTTGGTGCTCTTGACCTGATCCTGGACGATCAGTTAAGATGAAAGGCAGTTAAAAACAAAGGATAAGGAAGCCAGTTGGTATCTTAGCAACCAAGCACGTGGAAGCAGAAGGTACGATGAGAATGAGTTTTCGTACTTCTTAGAGGACTTGGTAAATCAAATGGAGGTATGCAGCATGTTTGGGTAATGACTAGCTTTCTTGGTGATAACGTTCAACCAGTTTATCGTTTGAAGGCAGAACGATGAAGAAGACAAATTAACTAATGTGTCAGATGGCAAAGAGTGCAAGGCTGGTTCGAGATGAGCCGGAGGTCTTAATTACCCTAAAAGAATTCAACTCCTTTTAATAAACTTCATTCATTTTTTCTTGCCATCCTTGCTCAAAGTTCCATCTTTTCCTAGCCAAATTCATCACTCCTGTAGTCAATGTGGGGATGATTAAAATAAGTCGATCATAAAACCGTATTTAATAGATGTAAAAAAGCTTGAAGCCTTCTGTAATTGTAACTGCAGGCTACTTATAAAAGTGGAAGATAATTAAGTTTCTTTACAATTCCAGAATACGAGTCATGGAAGGAAAGTAGGGGCAATGCAAGTGGATGGTCAACCAAGAACCTTAAAGGTTTGTCAACATTTTTAAAGTACATAACTCGGTTACTGCAAAAATATATGTAATGGGCAACATTAGTAGTAGAATGATCCCTGTGGGGTTTGGGAACAAGCACCTCATGAGGGGAAGCAGTACTTCCAAAATCTTCAAATGCACAAGAAGGATTTTGTATGGTTACCAAGATGGAGACGCAATTAAGCTTGCTTTTGGCAAAAAGAATGTCAAAGCAAGGAAGACCTGGTAAGTACTTCATGTTCTTATAATTCAGACCAAACTTCCAACCTCGAACTGAAGTAGCCTGTATTTACAATTAGAGAAGGCTTCAAGCTTTTTTACATCTACTAAAAACGGTTTTATGATCAACTTAATTTAATCATCCCCACCTTGACTACAGGAGTGATAATTCAGCTAGTAAAAGATGGAACTTTGAGCAAGGATCGCCAGAAAAAATGAATGAAGTTTATTAAAAGGCCTTTAATGTGGGAGCCATCATGATCCTGCAAATGCACATCCAGAAAGCAATATGTACTTATTTACAATAATATGAGAATCATCAACAGTAGTGGCACATGCTTGACAAAAAGACGATTCAAAACAAAAGCTATAGAAGAGCAAAATCTGGTCTATCATTATCATCAAATGACAAAATCTTAAAGATTTGACAATGTCATATAATCCTTGCTTTGCTCCAACCCAAGAATCTTCTTTTCATAATCTGACTAGGGCGGGCTTCCCTCATATCGAGTAATTTACCTCTCCAAGAAAAAACACCATGATGATCTCAAACGGCAACAGAAAGCCCAGCCATCTGCATCAACTCAAGGTTGGTTAGCCAACTCTTTAAGAATGTTCAGCCATGAAATTGAGAAGCTTTCTATGTCAAACATCCAAAAGGTACCAGCACTTCCTGCAAGCGCCTTTGCTGAATCTCCTTCTGTCAACATCAGTGTGCAAATGAGAGTTTCCACCTCCGGCGTCATAAGGATCCTCAAGCTTGGGATCCCCACGAGGTTCTCTCTCTTCGACCCATCAGTTTGCTTTAGGTCTTTGCTCTGCTTATAATTTTCTGGTGAGAGGAGCGACTGGACAGTTATAGACGCTTCCACTGCATTATAGCAAGCATAAACAAAAGTCTCCTAAAAATCAATCGGTCAATTTCGTTAAATTCACTAAAGAATGTCCAACCTTTTTGTAGGAACTTGTCAGATAATGCACACTTCAATCCGAAGCTGCTAGTGTCAAAGTTTCCTTGGTTTGAGAGACAAATGCAGGATTGTCATAAAACCCATAAATGACTCAAAGTTTTGGGCTTTGAAATTGGCATTCTCACACTTATCACAACACTCAAAACATGGTTGTCAATCTGATTGGTCACATACTCGACATGTGTCCCTCCCTTAATAGTAGCTATCCCATTCGCCAAGCTGACCTGTTTTAGAATTCACAATGTTAAATTCGTTCAGTAGCTATCTAGCTCTATATTCGCCCGTTACAGAAGAAAGTATTCAAACTACCTGTTGAAACTGTCCTTCGCTCAGGCTTAGACAGACTTCCACCACTCTTCACAGTCTCCTGAATACTGATCCAATCAAGTAAATTTAGTATTCAGAATACCATTCCGAACTACAAAATGACACTAGTCAGACAAAAAGAAAGGAGAGAACCTTGGGAGGAAGGAACGTTCTGGTTTTTATTCATAGGCATATTTGAGACAGAGGCATGTTTTCACAGGAACCCTTTTCCCGTTCACCTCGATCTTCTCTGTCTTCCCGAGACACCCGGCCAAGTCAATCACACTTTTTTCCATCAAAGCAACCACATCATCTTCAAGGTGGGTCATGTTAAACTTTGCCAAGTCTGGCTTGAATGAGACCTTGGTCCAGTTTTCGCCTGCCTCGCATGCCTTAATATCAGGTGGGCCTTTCAATCTCATGTTTTGTTGAGAAAACCTTTAAATCAGTGGAACGGATCAGTATAGGAGTTCAACCAAAGCAATCCCGCTAACCCAATGAAAACCAAAATGAGTGCGTTTGCTATCCTAAAGAGTAGCCAAAAACCTTGAGCAGAAGCTACTAAATGACCTCCTAAAGAAAAAGCAGCACCATCCCGAACGAACAAGGGCAGCTGAACTCCAATAAAGAAGAAGGCAGCGCCTAAACCGAGAGCCAAACAACAGCTACTAACGGAGCATGTCGCTGCCTAAAACAGTTGCTGCACTTGAAGCCCCGCTTCGCTGCCACTGGAGACGAACTGTCAGCCACCAAAACCTAAAACTGATTCTCTCTGGTTTGAAGAGATATTTTTCAAGCAGAATCTCCCAAAATGGAGTTTTTGGCTTGCACTTCAGGCCATTATTGCCATCAGCAGTCTCAATAACAAACTCAGCGGAGAATAAGCTTAGCACCATTCCCATTCCTCTTCCCTCAGTCGTCGTAGCTATAGCCCGTTTTGTTATGAAGTCAACGACTATAAAACTATTTTTGGACTCCCTGAAGGCGACCGCCGACGCGGAGAAGCACCTGATCAGCTGTGCACAACAACGGGGAGTTGATTTTCGGGCGTTTACTGACCAGCTCTAGCTACGACGACACAATAGAGAAGGCGACTGGGGGAAGAATTGGGAACCGTGCTAAACGCACGAATTCGTTCTGGCGGTGGCGGGTCTCCTCGATGGTCTCGCCCTTCAGCACTGGGGAGCGTCCTGGGCCATGTGGACACGAAAGCTTGAATAACTAAACGAAAGGGTAGTTGGTCCTTTCATGGGGTTTATCGAGTACATCTTAGCCGGAGATGCAGGCTGACGGAGACGCGAAGTTGACGGGGGAAACTGGGAAGAAAAGGTATTCCAAATGATCGGCGAAAAGTAAGTGTCAAATCAACAGGCTTTCACAAGATTCGCATGCCATGTAAGACCTCAAATTACAATTCTAATTCTACTTAATTTTTTGTCTTGTAATAAAATCCTAATTTTAGGCTTGATCCTAATTTTATTACGAACTTTCTTTTTGTCTTGCAAAAAAATCATCAACTTTTTACTTGAATTTCAAATTATGCCCATTAATCTTCTATCCAAAATTTCTTATTAATGATCAAGAGATTGGAAACTCATGAGCGCGCGAGCTGTTGGAGTGTCCCAAACTGAGCGTCTTGAGTGCGAGCTCTTTGATTACGAGAGATGAAAAACTCCCATGCATGAGAGATTGAAGACTAAGGGCTCAATTGAAGATCCCCAAGCGAGATGTGAAAGCAATTGAAGAAAGCTAACCTTAATTAATTTGGTTAATACCTAAATTTTAGATTAAAGAAGATGCCATTTGGAATGATTACGCGGAAATTCATCTCCAAAGGCACCTTCTTGGATTTGGAAATTTAAGAAAAAAAAAACTAGATATGAGACTCAAGTAAAAGTTAATGATTTTTTTATAAATTTATTGTAGAATTGAGAGTGAATTTGAAATTTGAGGTTTTTTTAGAGTAAAATTGAAATTAAAGATTGTTGACACCTAAATTTTGACAATTCGATCATTCATTTATTGCATAAAAAATGTGGGACTGAACTTTAGCCCCTAAACAAAAAATATTAAATCACATTACATATAGTTATTAGGAGCATGTTTCAATATAGTTGCATTTTCATGGACTGGTAGCGGATGGGCTTAAGTTCTGAACATAATTGCATTGGATTGATTGGCGGAAGATGAACTCGGGTAAATGGTTTTGAGCTTTATTGAAGTTAAGCCCGCGGTAAGTGAAAGATTGGAGTAAGCTTTGTAATACGAATCCAACATTTGGTATAATGTTATCCATCAAATTCATCCAATGACAACTTTCAAAGTTAAACAAAAGGAATTTCAATAATTAGCCTGGCCGATGCTGAGTAGTATATGCGACCTTTCAAGCCGGGGATGAAAGAAATTTGAAAAAATACCAAGCACAAACACTACAAAAGCGGCATGTGCAAATCCTACAAAGGTTATTATCTTGTAAGACAGATGCGGCTTCAGAAATAAGGTAATTTTGAGTCTCTATGCATGAACAATTATAAATCAATCTCAACATATTTTGATTTTGTACAAACTATCATTAACCAATTAAGGATTAATGGTGAAAAACTTCAAGAAGTACAAGTGGTTGAAAAAATCTTGGAGTATTAATTGAAATATTTGACTAATTGTCGTAACAGTCGAATAAGGGCGGGATGTGACAATTTTTGGAGTGATTGATGGGTTCATTGTACTTGCGTGAGCAAAGGATGAATTAAAAGTCCATCGATTTAAATCGCGAGCAAGCTTTGTGTAGTCAAGTTAGTCAATTAAGCTGAGGAGGGAGGAGGTTGTCGGAGGTTCTCGAGATAGAGGTGACAATTCAAATTCCAGCGAAAATATATAAAACATGAGAAATCAAAACTCAAGTGTTCTAAGTGCAACAAATTTGAATATTAAAAATCTGAGTGCCAAGCAAAGATGTGGTACAAGCATGCAAAACAAGCGCACGCAATTGATGCTGACGAAAACATAGTTCTAGCATGCAAAAAGGATGACTAGAGCACCGTGTACAGCAACATCTATTATTGACATTTGTCCTTAGTATGTACTCGGACTTGGAGGTTTGTCCATGCCATGAGATGAATAGTGGGAGCCGCATTTCACACTAGGATCCTAAGAAGCAGCATCCAATATTATTTACTATTCAAGATGATGTGAGAAATTTACCGTGCATGATCAGTTTTGACAATCAGACAAATTGGTCAAGGTACTAATCCATGGTTGCACATTTGACATCGGGGTAGAGTTCCGAAGCTTCCACACTGAACGACGGCTCAATCTCAAAGCTGGTTTGGTCTCCTTTCATGAAAATTGAATGGTATATGGCCAACATGTGATTGAGTGGGAACGCTGACCAGTTGAAGCTTGAGATAGAGATAATTTCACATGCTTAAATCTAATAGAAAATGCATCCTAACTTTGAATGTTCTTCAGAACTTGGTCCTTTGAAACGTAAACCCGCTCCTGGGTCTTGCCAATCTTTCTCTCCCACAAAGACATGAGATCATACATTGAGTAGGCATTGGCAGGAGGTCTGATGTACAGAGTTGTGTTCAAAGTCCGTGGATCATCCACGGCTTTGATGGTATAGGTGCTGATGTCACCTCCTCACTATTCACCACTATATATCGACGGCAGAAAGTTTTAGAAATCGGCTAATAAATAAATCACAGAGCAATCGATCTGCCTAGAGTTACTTTCCGCTCGTACTTAGTAAAGAATTCTCTTGATAAACAGATTCATCAAACAACTGGCATCCTTATGTTCTTAACTCAACCACATACATCAAGATAACCTTCTTTATATGCTGAACAGGTGGTATTGCGCCAAGGTAACCCAGATGACATTCATATCATCTATTATTCCCCAAATTGAAGACCTAACGGATGCAAAAGGCCCAACATCTCCAGACAAGGAAGTTGCCTGGAACTCCCAAGCCCCAAGAGCTGTGCCTCACTTTCATTGCTATGGTATTGAATCGTGAAAGATGTAAAATGCGAAGCATTTCGATAGATTGCTTTTTACCTTTCACATTTCCATCTCCTAAGATGACAACTTTATCTCTAGGGAGAGCTATAGCCCTGAGCTGTGCCAATGTCGGAAGGACATAACCTGCAAAACATTTACAACATACATAGGTATAAGGGATTCCCTCGGCCTCAACAAGGCAGCGGATCTTAGCCTTGATGGCAAGAAGAGCTTTTGCTGACTCTATAGCGTGGACACATAATGAAATCAGAGGAAACATCTTTATTAGAATGCAGCAAAAATTTAAAGCATATTCCCCTAGACCAAAAAACCTATATGAGTTTTGGCGAAAACAAAGGATGACGAACTTATATGAGACTGAATTTCTAGTTGTTTCATTATGTTACTATAACAGAGTAAAATGTTATTATAAGTGAATCAATTTATTCAGCAATTCAGCAAATTCGACCTCAAGTGCTATTAGAAAAATTAGAAGAAACGGGGCAGCAGCCAGATAACTCTGTCAAGTCTTAAATAGGCAGACATTATGCTTGCTTGGACACTTTCACAAGATATCAAGTAAGTCCAATGCCTTTTGTGAGCATGCTTTGTTCCATTCACTATCGACCGTCAACCACCCAAAGCAACGACAACTACTAAATACTATCCCAACAAGTGGGATTGGGTAACATATTCACAACAATGATGATACTACTGAGAAAGACCGTTTAAAGGACTAACTAGTTTGTGTTTCCCACGATTTCATGATCAAAGAGCTAGGCAAATCATCCAAAATCGAAATTGAGCACTCAAAACTTTTTACCCAAAGTCGTGACCGTGACATCCTGATTTTCAGGTTTTGTTTTCGATTGAATAAGTTAGGCTTTTCATCAATGCGCCTATAGTTCTTTTCCCTAAGTTGATCACTCATGGGAGAATTAGTCTACCGAGTGAAGCCGTTAAGGAATCTAAACACAATAGACTTGAGAATTCGACCAGAAATCGATTGCTCAATCGTGCTAATCTGTAAGGGTCATTACAACACCGTCAAAATCGATCAGAGATTGGAGATAGGTCGATTCGACAGAGGTATGAGATTAGTGTGTGGGTGATTCCACCTGATTGCAAAATTTCTGTCAAACGGCATTAGACCGATTTTTATGTTATTTATGTACCTCGTGCCCGTATTTGAAACATCGAGATTTTTACAACAACCGAGAGTCGTCAATGTGTCAAAAATGTACAATGTGACTAAAAAATAATAGACCACAGGTCAATTGCACTAAAAATTTATAAAAGCTACTTGATAGGCTAGGTCACGCTAAAATCGCACCCAATTGAAATTAGCCACGAATTTAAATTCGATTTCAAAAATTGAAAGTTCTGTTATGTCATGGTTTATTTTAGAATCGTCGACTCATGCTTCAAAGATTTTTTTGCAAACCCGAGATCGGCAAAAATTCAAAGTAAGGCTATTTTGGATCGGAAAAATTAGAGGGTCATTTTTTGTTGCATTTTCTGCCATCAAGTTGGTCAATTGACGAGGAAAAATCACGAGATGGATGATGGAACCTTGGCTGATTTTATGGACTCAAATTTGAGTACAGTTGGAGTTGAAATTGAATGAAATTGAGGGGCAATTGTCCAAAATTCGTAGCTAAGGATTGCTATAACATTTTAGACCATTTGAGAGACTTCTTGAGGAAGCCATGGAGGGGAAATTGGCTGAGGATGACAGCCATGGCTGGTGGGGGCAAACAATGAGTACAATGAGATATTTTGGTTGACATTTGAGGCTTTTGGGCCCCCTTGCTTCAGCAGCCTTCTTCTTCTTCCCTTGGCTCCTTTATCCATTATTGAGATCATTTGAGAGCTTGAGAGAACTAGAGAACCAACTAGTAGCCTCCCCCTTTGTCACGCCTTGAATCTCGAGCACGTGCCCATTCCTCGGTGATCGATAAAATTTGTAATGTCCTAGAACACATCGCCGACCCATTCATTTTATTGCACATGTGGAAGTGAATAAATATCCCCTAACAGTAAACAGCTTGGGATAGAAAAGCAGGAAAACAAATTTACAAACAAAACGCTCTTTATAGACACACTAAGTCACATACAAAGGTCTACAAATGATCGTCTCTTCTTTGTCCTAATTTACCTACACCTCAATTCCCTTAGCTTGGCACCAGATCTTTCATTCTATAGCCCTAAAAAGAATTGAGCTAACGACAGGGTGAGACATAAATCTCAGCAAGTTCACGCTCTAAACCCCAATTAGGAGGGTAATATGCCTAGAGGCGTCCTAACCACACAATCGTACAACCATAGAGACTTACGTTGTCTTAGATCCACCCTACATGTCAGAACAATTCATATCTCAGACGGCCATAAAAGCATGAGCAGTAATCAAGCTCAATCAATTGGAACGCCACACTCAATTTCAACCAACACAGGGGTTCTGGTTATAAGGCAAAATCATTATGACACGTCCCATACTTGTGTTACACAATTTTGTCCCATAACCCGACGTGTCTAACTCAATCAGTCATGCATTCCTAGTTTTGATCTCGGCCCTATGGGCACGGCCTACTCGACGTTCGGCGGTCTTCTGGCATAGCCAAGCATCGTTTCATCCCATTGAGCACGGCAACGTCTCTAGTAGATGGCTTTCCCGAAAGAACATAGGTCCAGAATCTACTGCGACCGGCTTTTGTTGTCTAGGGGCATCCCATATAGGAGCACGTCCACCCGACTCATTTCGGGGACGGGTTCTCTTAGCCAATACATGACCATTCAATCTCGGCCTAGGATATTGTGCATTGCACTTAAATGTCTCAATTAAGATGGTGAATCTAACCTATTTTCTTTATATTAAAAATACACGGTAAAATAATCGTGTGTGGATACACGTTAGATTGAACCGAAAAATTGATATCCCCCTTTTTAAAATCCAACTATTTAATATAGTACTTAATGCCATTTTCGGTGTCAAAACCCGACACCTAATAATTTCTAAAAAAATTACCCAAAATTTTCAATTTTGAATTAAATACTCAAAATTACAATCACCACTCAATTAAATAAACCAAGCATACCATTGCAATCACACGAAATTCCGATCAGAAGCTATCCCAGTATAATTTTCGAAAAATATTAATGAATTAAATAATAAAAAATTTAATTAAATAAATACAATTAAATGCCAAAAATACAAAATTAGGCCGAAATTGCTTAATTAGCTGCCTAAACGGGCCTAGAAAATTTTCGAACCTAACGAAATAGTACAACTACTCTAGTCCCTAATCTATCCGTTCTAACCACCTAACATGCACAAATGGATAATTAAATCATTAATCCATTCTAACTAACCACATAAACCTTAATTAGCCTATACTAATCATCCCTTAAGCATCATTAACTCCATAAGCAGAGTTTAGCAATTAAACTCACCAATTTAGCGTTCCGATGAGTTCACGGTGATGGCGACATGAAGGTGGGCGATAAACAACCTTGTGGTGACACCAAGCGGGGACTAGATAGGCCTGCAAACGGGCCATGAAGCCTCACCGCCCTTGCTGGCTTTTCTGTTCAGTTGCGGGCCAAAAGGGCTACTTGAGCGGCTTGAAGTGGTGAGGAGAGGCGGTGGTGGTTGTAGCGGCCTAGGTGAGCAACGGCGGCGATAGATAGTGGTTAAACGGCAAAGGCAAGGCTTCGATTGGATGGATAGAGGGCTCGGGACACCGAGTAGGAGGCGAATGTTGAGCGGGGAGGTGGGACGATGGACAGCATGCACGGGGACGTGTGGCTCACGGCGGGCGCGTGACAGCGCCAGATGGTGGTCCTGACTGCTCCAACGATGGTCGATCGGCTAGGGGGAGCTGTTGGCTAGATTTTCTAGTTCTCTCAAGCTTCTAAAACTCACACCAATGGAGAAAGGAGCTGCTGAAGGGAGAATATGGCTGTTGGAGATGGAGGGGACCATATAAATATCCAAAACACTTGAGTTTTTGCCCCATCACCCCTTGGCTATCATCCTCGGCCATATTGCAACCCTCAAGCATTCTTGGCAAGCCTCTCAAGGGTCCAAATGTTGCACACCACCCCTAGCTACGAATTTTGGACCAACTCCCCTCAAATTGATTCAATTCCCCTTCAAGACTCTTCCAATTGGATTCAAATTGATGTCCACGAATCCTACCAAGGTGCCATAGTCACAATCAACATTTTCCTCATCAATTGAACCAACTCGAATCCCGAAAACTCGACCAAAAATGGTCCTCTGATTTTCCCGGTCAAAAACGGCCCTACTTTGAATTTTTGCCAAAAATTTCGGCTTGTAGAAAAATCTTCGAAAGGCCGGTCGACATTCAAAAATGAATCATGACATGACAGAACTTTTAATTTCTGAAATCGGGTTCAAGTTCGTGGTTAATTTCAATCTGGCGCGATTTTAGTGTGACATAACCTACCGGATAGCTTTTAGGATTTTTTTAGTACAATTGACCCGTGATTGATTATTTTCGAGCCACATTGTACATCTTTGACGCATTGGCGACTCTCGGTTATCGTGAAAATTTCGAGATTTCAAATACGGATACAAGGTACCGCAATGTGAAAAATCGGTCTAGTGCATTCGACGAGAATTTTACAATTAGGTGGAATCACCTACACACTAATCACATACTTTTGTCAAACCGACCTATCTCTGGTCTCTGCTCAATTTCGACGGTGCCGTAATGACCCTTGTAGATTAGCACGGTCGAGTAGTCAATTTTTGGTCGAATTCTTAAGTCTATTACGTTTAAATTCCTTAACGGTTTCACATGATAGATCAGTTATTTCGTAAGTGGCCAACTCAAAGAAAAGAACTATAGGCACGTCGATGAAAAAACCCTACTTATTCAATTGAAAATAGAACTTGAAATTCAGGATGTCACACCCTTGCCATCGACCGCCGCCCGAAGCCGTTGGACCTATCGCACGTCGCCCACAAGCCGTCCATGCATCCTTCGCGCCCACGTGCTCGTCCTTCCTCCTACTTGCGCCTAGTCACTGTCCCAAGCCACCCTGGTTGCTGTCGACATCGCCTAGCTGTAGTCTAGCCGTCGTTCACCACCGTAGAGCACCGCCATCGCCCCTTTGCAACCTCGTCGCCCACCGGGCCTGTTCCAACCCAACTAGCCACCTCGACTAGCTCCCTTTGGCGCAAGGACAAAGGTCGAAGGCCAACAAGGGCTGAGGTCTTCTAAACCTGTTTTTAGGCCTGTTCGGACCTCTGTTGGTGTCACTTTGCGGGCTTGAGTGTTGCTCGCCTTCGCATCGCCGTCGGCGTGGACTCACCGGCTCGCTAACCGGTGAGTTTACTTACTAAACTCTTCTTAGGGAGTTAATAACGCTTAGTAGATAATTAGTTTAGGCTAATTAGGGATTAGTTTGTTTGTTAGTTTATATTAGTGATTTAATTGCCTAATTATAGATGTTAGGTGGTTAGAATAGATTGATTATGGGCTAATTAGATTGTACTATTTATCTAGATAGGTGCAATGATTTTCTAGGCCTGTTTAGGTGGTTAGATTAACATTTCCAGCATGAGCTAGTATTTATTGGATTTAATTTGCATTAATTAATTATTTTATATTTTCTGAAAATTATACCGAGATAGCTGGTGACCAGAATTTTGTGCTGATTGTGATGGTGTGATTATTTTATGTAATTGAACGCTAATTTGTGCAAATTGGGTGGTGATTGTGATTTTGAGTTATTATTTTAAAAATCAGAAATTTTGGTATTTAATTAGAAAATACCTGTGTCGTTTTTTAACGCCAATAAAATATTTTTATGTGCTATATTAAATAGTGGGATTTTTGAAAATGAAAATATGACATTTTTGGCTCAAATTGACCGTATACCCACACATGATTATTTTTATCGGGTGTTTTTAATACGAAGAAAATAGGCCAAGTCATTATTTTAATCGAGGCATTTGAGTGCAAAGCACAATGTCCTTTGCCGGGATTGATTGATCATGTGATGGCTAAGTGAACTCGTCTTCGATGTGCATCGGTAGGACGTTGCCCTTATATGGGATGCCCCTAGACAACGGAAGCCAGTTGCAGTAGATTCTGGACTGATGCTCCTTCGAGAATGCTATCCCCAATGTGCATCGGTGGATGTTGCCATGTTCAAAGGAGTGAGATGAAGCCTGGCTACGCGGAAGACCGTGTGCATCGTATATTGTGTACGTGCGGGCGTAATCAAGTTGGAACGTGTGTTTAATTGAAATTGAAGCGCCGAGATTATGAGACAAAATTGTGTGACATGGTATGGGACGTGTCATAACAATTTGGCCTTATAATCGAGACCCTTGTGATGGATTGATTGATTGATTGATTGATTGAGTATGTGAATTGTACCGACATGTATGAGGGAATTGAGGCGAGGTAATAAGTCATATGTTTTGTGTGTATAGACGCCTTTAGGCATATTTCCTTCTAGTCGAATTTAGGGGTGATTGATTGAGTATGTGAATTGTACTGACATGTAAGAGGGAATTGAGGTGAGGTAATAAGTCATCTGTTTTGTGTGTATAGACTGCCTTTAGGCATATTTGCTTCTTAGTTGGGATTTAAGGGGCGAACTCGCTAAGAAATTGTCTCACCCCGTCGTGGGCTCAATTTTTGAAGTCTTTAGATGGCGGTCCCTCCGGTATGTTATGGTCGGCCTCGGAAGGTTGCGAGCTAATTCGGACTTCCTTGTTCCGGGGCCCCTTTGGGTCTATGAGCTTGTAGTGACCACCGTTTGGATCGATGAGGCCTACCTTAGAGGGTATCTCATTGATTTAGGGCGTGGTTTTGCCCCAAGCTCAATGGATACACAGTTGGTCCCCTCCAAGGTTTTAAGATCCCCATTGTGGTAGTTGACGTCGCTCTAGGCGATGGCATAGCTGACCCTCTTGATGGTGCTGTGGAGGACCCGGCACCCCCGAAGCTTGTGGAATCCAAAGGATCGATAAATGTATCCGACTAGTGGGTCGTGGGACAATTTCCTTTTTGAGGGCCAATGTTTTGGTAGACAAACTAGTTTTGTATATAAACCTAGTTTGTTTATAAACCAAAGTTTGTTTTGGTTGTGAATTTGTTATCCTGCTTTTCTATCGCATGTTGTTTGCTGTCAGGGGCTTTGTTTATTCGCTTCTGCATATGTAATAAAATGAATGGGTCGGTGACGCATCCTGGGACTTCGCAATTTCATCAACCACAAAGGGATGTGTGCATGCTTGAGGTTTGGGGCGTGACATCCTCGCCGGAGTGGTATCAAAGTTGGTCAATAATTGGAGTGATAAGGTGTGATGGGTTATGGGATAGTTAGTAGGAATTACCTTTATTTCATGTTGATGCATGTGATTGATAATTGTTTGGTAGCTTGTTTGTGATAATCACTAAGTTTCTAATTCTATATGGAATTGGGAACAAGTTTTGTAGAAAGTCTACACAATGAGTAATCAGGAGCAGAGGACTCCTAGAAAGAGGACCATTGGACTAGTGACTTAGGGTAGGACAGACAAGAGCCGGTACTCGAGGTGGTCATGGTAGAATGTCGGCTCAAGCTAGTGCTAGTGGAGTAGCACTGCCTCTAATCGGTGCTAATCGGTGCTGGGGTAGCAGCCCCTGTTGATCTAAGGATCGATGGGATCATACAGGCACTAGAGACGCTTGGAACGCTGATGTGGCGGAGGCCCGAATCAAGCCGCTGCCACTACGCCACCGCTACAATTGTTGCTACTACTACCGTTGTTGTTGCTGCAGCCACACTTGCCGAAGTTCCACTAGGAATGTGGTTGTTGAGAGAGAGAGGCGGATGCACAAGTTAGTGGAGTAGTTCTTGAAGCTGAACTCGGCAAGGTTCACAGGCGCAAGAGATCCCAAAGCTGCATCGCTTTGGATCCAAGACCTAGAGAAAGCCTTTGCACTTCTGATGTGCACTAAGGAGGAGAAAGTTGTCTTGGCAGTATACTAGCTGCAGGGTCACGCAAGTACTTGGTGGAGGGCCACTAAAGGCACGGTATTCCCAGAAGGCGTGGTCCCGGTGTGGAACGCCTTCCTTAGAGCCTTTAATGGTAAGTATTTTTGTGGTAGCGCCTAAGAGCAGAATATGGAGGAATTCCGACGCCTCCGTCAAGGGATGATGACCATGGACCGATATGAGGCTAAATTTGCGGAGCTGTCACAATATGCTTCGAGGTTGGTGGACGACCTTGAAGACAAAGCTAGGAGACTTAGGAACGGCCTCCGATCAAAGCTGAAGAATCCGCTGGTGTCGTTCGATCTCAAGGATTACAACAAGGTATATGGACGAGCCCAGCTGATAGAGAAGAATTTGAGTGAGCAAACCGCCTCGTCTAGATCAAGGTTCAATTCGAATAGAGATGGAAACCGGTTTAGGAATAAACCCATGATCAGAGGAATGTACCATATCTGCCTAATAGGAAGGGTGGAATTAAAAAGTTGGTGCCGAGTTAAAATGGTGCATGTCGCTTCTGTGGAAGGCGACATGGATCGGCCTTGTGCCATTTTAGGACAGGTGCTTACTTTGAGTGTGGCCAGTAGGGTCACCACGCTAGAGACTGTCCTAGAAAATCGAAGGGACTACAACAGTTACCGCCACCGCCACTGATGGGTCAGAATAGAGGATTCGCATTGCAGATTGCACAAGGAGATGGATCAAACAGACCTCTGGCACAAGGAATAGTGTACGCCATCACTAGAGGACGGGATGAGAACTCGCATGATGTGATCACGGTACGATTTCAATGAACAATCATGCTGCTTATGCTTTATTTGATCTTGGTGCGACTCATTCGTTTATAGTTGAGCAATTTGGTCGGATTGAGTCCTGCGTTGTTGGAGTCAGTGGTTAGCATATCTACATCATTAAAGGATAAAGTTTTAGTTGTAATGGGTTCTCTTAGTTGCAAGTTAGTGATTGGTGAGTAAGAGGGGAAGATAAATTTGATAGTCCTAGCCATGTATGATTTTGATGTGATAATTGGCATGGGTGGCTCACCAAGAAATGAGCCAAGATGGATTGCTATCGTAAAACGATTTAGTTTAACCCATTAACGAGTGAAAGTTTCAAGGTTATTGGGAGTAAAGGGAGGACCCTCGATGATCTTGATCTTGTCACTTGAGGCAACATGTTTGTTAGACGGGGGTTGCCAAGGTTACTTAGCGATTGTCTTGGATACGACAGTTGAGGAGCTAAAGATTGAGGACATCCGTAGTGCAAGAGTTTTCAGATGTGTTTCCAAAAGAATTGCCGGGCTTGTCGCTAGAGAGAGAGAGATTGAGTTCATGATTGAGTTAGCCCCGAGACAAAGCTAATCTCTAAGGCTCCTTACCAGATGGCGTTGTCTGAGTTGAAAGAACTGAAGGTACATATGCAAGAGTTGTTGGATAAGCGATTCATACATCCTAGTGCATCGCCTTGGGGAGCACCAATTCTATTCTTGAAGAAGAAAGATGGTTCGTTGTGCCTTTGCATTGACTATCGCCAACTCAATTAGGTGACGATGAAGAACAAGTACCCACTCCCAGGATTGACAACTTATTTGACCAGTTGCAAGGAGTGTCGATATTTTCTAAAATCGACTTAAGAATGAGGTATCATCAGCTGAGGATAAAAAAAGGACGTATTGAAGTCAGCATTTCGTGCTCGATACGACCATTATGAGTTCACTGTAATCCCATTCGGTTTGATGAATGCCCCAGCTGCTTTCATGGATCTAATGAACTGGGTGTTTAAAGAGTATTTGGATCAGTTCGTGATTGTGTTCATTGACGATATCCTATTGTACTCGAGAAGTCTTGAGGAGCACGAAAGGCATTTGAGGATGGTGCTTTAGACACTACGAAATCATGAATTGCACGCCAAGTTTAGCAAGTGCGAGTTTTGGTTGACTCGTATAGCATTCCTAGGTCACATGATTTCAAGTGAAGGAATCTCCGTGAACGACCAAGATTGAAGGTTATCAACTAGCCAAGACTGATGACAGTGACAAAGATCAGTAGCTTTTTGGGTTTGGTAGGGTATTACAAATGGTTCGAGGAAGGATTTTCAACATTAGCTTCGTTGTTGACTCGACTACTAAAGAAGAAAGAGAAGTTTATGTGGACAGATCAGTGTAAGCATAGTTTCCAAGAGCTTAAGTAGAAGTTAACTACCACACCAATGTTAACAATTCCATCTGGTCTTGGAGGATACGAGATCTACAGTGATGCATCGTTTAAAAGATTGGGTTGCGTGTGAATGCAACATGGCAGGGTCGTTGCATACGCGTCCCGCTAGTTGAGACCTTATGAGCTAAATTACCCGATGCATGACTTAGAACTCGTAGCAATTATTTTCGCTTTGGAGATTTCGAGACATTATTTATGTGGAGAAAGGTTAAAGATCTGTACAGACTATCAAAGTCTCAAGTACCTATTCTCTTATAATGAGTTGAATATGAGACAACATCGCTGGATGAAACTTTTGAAGGACTATGATTGCAACATCTTATATCACCTTGGAAAGGCTAACAAGGTCGCAGATGCTTTGAGTTAAAAGTCTTCAGTTACACAGATGATGGTTAAGGAGTGGATTTTATTCGAGAGAGCTCGAGATTCGATTTTTAAATTTGAGGTAGGCCACCTTTCAAATCTTATGGCCAACCTTAGAATTGAGTCGGAAGTGAAAATCAGAATCAATAAGCTTCAATTGATAGACCCAGATATTCAGAAAATCCTACAAGAGGATACCGAAAAGAGAAATAATGACTTTCAGATTTTTGATGACGGAATACTAAGGTTTCGTGAACAATTGTGTGTACCTAACAATGCAAAGCTTAAGAAGGAGATCTTAGCAGAAGCTCATCGTAGCAGTCACAGCATTCATCTAGGCAGTACAAAGATGTATCAGAATCTACGTCAACACTATTGGTTGACCGATATGAAGAAAGATGTTGCCAAGTGTCTGACATGTCAACAAGTGAAGGCACAATATTATAAGTCGGGAGGACTTTTGCAACCTCTCGAGATTCCCGAGTGAAAATAGGAACACATCACAATAGATTTTGTGACGGGTTTACCAAGGAGTCAGAGGGGTAATGATTCTATTTGGGTAGTGGTTGACAAAGTAACGAAGTCGGCTCACTTTATTGCCGTACGGAAGGACCTTACATTGGACAGATATGTAGAATTATACGTGCATCAGATTGTTCGTCTGCATGGAGTGCTGGTGAGGATTACATCGATAGAGACCCGAGATTTTCACCTGCCTTTTGGAAAAGCTTGCAGATCACCTTGGGAACGAAAATGCAATTTAGTATGGCTTACCATCTGCAGACAGATGGCCAGTTTGAAAGGACGATTCAAACTCTTGAGGACATGTTGAGAGCATGTGTGTTGGATTTCAAGGGAAGTTGGGAGGAACAGCTTCACCTCGTCGAGTTCGCCTATAACAACAACTACTAGCAGAGTATTCAGATGGCCCATTTTGAAGTATTGTATGGTAGAACATGCATAACGCCAGTTTGTTGGGATGAGGTTGGAGAACGAAAAATTACAGGCCCGAGTTGGTTCGGCGGTCGGTGGATTTAGTTGCAATTATTAGGGACAGATTAAAAACCACTCATAACCGCTAGAAAAGCGACGTAGATAAGCGTCAAAGACCTTTATAATTCCAAGTTGGTGAGCACGTCTTTCTGAAGGTGTTATCAATGAGGGGTACTTTACGCTTTGGCGAGAAAGGAAAGCTGAGTCCGAGGTAGGTAGGTCCTTTTAAGATTCTGGAAAGAATAAGGACCCTAGCGTATCATCTTGCATTATCGCTGAGACTAGCACAAGTGCATGATGTCTTCCACGTGTCAATGTTGAGAAAATATGAGCCCGACTCGATCCATGTGTTGAATTTTGAAGAATTAGACATGGACCACAGGGTGTCGTACGTGGAGAGCGGTTCGGATTGTGGATGGGAAGTAGCGGGTTCTACGCATCAAGACAATTTCATTAGTTAAAGTGGTCTAGCAACACCACGGCATAGAATGAGCAACTGGGAAAGTGAAGATTTGATGAGATGACTGTACTCCCACATTTTTGTGTAAATATTTATAATGGTTTAAATTTGGGATAATACCTAAAAAACCCCAAATTGGTACACTTGTGACAAATTTATCCCAAACTATTTTTTTGACCACCAAAAACCCCAAACTGGTATACTTTTGACAAATTTATCCCAAACTGGTACACTTGTGACAAATTTACCCTATGTTATTTTTCGTTAAATTTTATTCTCAAATTATTAAGTTAAATGACACGTGACGGTTAACCGATTATATCATTTTAGGATTTTACGTTCCGTTTGTCACAGTTTACAATTTTTATGATTTTTTTGTTGTATTAATTCAATTTAACATATGGTATATTTGTCACAAATTTACTAGTTTAGGGTTTTTTGCAGTCGAATAAATTAGTTTGGGGCAAATTTGTCATAAATGTACCAGTTTAGGATTTTTTTATAATCGATCGGGGTAAATTTGTCACAAGATACCAATTTAGGGTTTTTCATGGTCAAAAAAATAGTTTGGGGTAAATTTGTTACAAGTGTACCAGTTTGGGGTTTTTAAGGTATTATCCCTTTAAATTTCAAGAACGATTTTTTATAAGAGAAAAAGAGTTATGACATCCTGATTTTCAAGTTCTGTTTTCGAATGAATAAGTTGGACTTTTCATCGATGCGCCTATAGTTTTTTTTCTCGAGCTGATCACTCACGGGATAACTAATCTGCCAAGTGAAGCCGTTAAGGAATTTAAATGTAATATACTTGAGAATTCAACTAGAAATTGACCGCTTGACCGTTTTAATCTGCAAGGGTCATTACAGCACCATCAAAATCGATCGAGACCGGAGATAGGTCAATTCGACAAAGGTATGCGATTAAGTGTGGGTGATTTCACCTTATTGCAAAATTTCTATTGAACGGCACTAGACCGATTTTTCGGTCATTTCTGTACCTTGTGCTTGTATTTGAAACCTCAAGATTTTCACGACAACCGAAAGCCGCTAATGTGTCAAAAATGTACAATATTACTCGAAAATAACTAATCATGGGTCAATTGCACTAAAAATTTCTAAAAGTTACTCGGTAGGCTAGATCACGCTAAAATCACGTCCGGTTGAAATTAACTATGAATTTAAATCCAATTTTAAAAATTGAAAGTTATATTATGTCACAATTCATTTTAGGAATATCAACTCATCCTCCAAATATTTTTCTGCAAATCCGAGATTTCAGCGAAAATTCAAAGTAAGGCTATTTTTGATCGGGAAAATTAGAGGGCTATTGTTGTATTTTTTGCCATCAAGTTGGTTCAATTGATGAGGAAAAATCACGACATGGACGATGGCAACTTGGCTAATTTTATGGACTCCAATTTGAGTCCAATTAGAGTTGAAATTGAATGAAATTGAGGGTAATTGTCCAAAATTCGTTGCTAAGGGGTACCGCAACATTTTGGACCATTTGGGAGACTTCTTGAAGAAGCCATGGAGGGGAAATTGGCTGAGGATGATAACCATGGTTGGTGGGGACAAGCAATGAGCATAATGAGATATTTTGATTGACAATTGAGGCTTTTGGGCCCCTTTGCTTCAGTAGCCTTCTTCTTCTTCCCTCAGCTCCTTTATCTATTGTTGAGACCATTTGAGAGCTTGAGAGAACCAGAGAACCAACTAGCAGCCTCCCCTTGCCGTCGACTAGCGCCCAAAGCAGCCGGACCCATTGCACACTGCACGCAAGCCATTCGCATGTCCCTCGCGCCCGTGTACTTGTCTCGCTTCTTGCTTGCACCCAGCTGCCGTCCCGAGCCACCCTGGTCGCCATTGAGATCACCTAGCCACCATTCAGCCGCCATACACCAACGTCGAGCACCACCGTTGCTCGATGCAGCCACCATTGCTTGCCTGGCCTGTCCTAGCCTAGCCAACCACCTCGACCAGCCCCCTTCAGCCCAAAGATAGAGGGCGAAGGCCAACAAGGGCTAAGGTCTTTTAGGCTCGTTTTAAGGCTCGTCCGGACCTTCGTTGGTTCGTCGTAGGCTTGAGTGTCGCTCGCCTCCGCATTGCCGTCGCCATGGACTCACCGGCCCACTAAATCGATGAGATTACTTGCTAAACTCTGCTTAGGGAGTTAATGACGCTTAGTGGATAATTAATTTAGGCTAATTAGGGATTATGTGGTTAGTTAGTTTGTATTAGTGATTTAATCACCTAATTATGCATGTTAGGTGGTTCGAATAGAATGATTAGGGGCTAATTAGATTATACTATTTATCTAGATAGGTGCAATAATTTTCTAGGTCAGTTTAGGTGGTTAGATTAGCATTTCTAGCCAAAGTTAGTATTTATTGGATTTAATTTGCATTATTTTATTAATTAATTAATTAATTAAATTATTTTAGATTTTCCGAAAATTATACTTTGGGATAGACGGTGATTGGAATTTCGTGTTGATTACAATGGTGTGCTTAGTTTATGTAATTGAATGCTAATTTGTGCAAATTGGTGGCGATTGTGATTTTGAGTTATTATTTCAAAAATAAGAAATTTTGGTATTTAATCAGAAAATACCGAGTGTCGGTTTTAACGCCAATTGCTTTTATGTGCTATATTAAATAGTGGGATTTCTGAAAAGGAAGATATCGCATTTTTGCTCAAATTGACCGTGTACCCATACACGATTATTTTTATCGGGTGTTTTTAATATGGAAAAAATAAGCCAAGTTATTATTTTAATTAAGGTATTTGAGTGCAAAGCACAATGTCTTTGGCCAGGATTGATTGATAGTGTGATGGCTAAGTGAACCCGTCCTTGATGTGCATCGATAGGACATTGCCCCTTTATTGGATGCCCTTGGACAACGGAAGTCGGTCACGTAGATTCGGACCGATGCTCCTTTGGGAATGCTGTCCCCGATGTGCGTCGTGGATGTTGCTTTGTGCTCAAAGGAGTGAGACGGCTTGGCTACGCCGAGAAGACCGTTGTGCGTCGGTATATTGTGCCTGTGTGGGTAGTAATCAAGTTGGAACGAGTGTTTGATTGAAATTGAAGTACCAGATTATTGAATAAAATTGTGTGGCATGATATAGGACGTGTCACAATGATTTGGCCTTATAATCGGGACCCTTGTGATTGATGGATTGATTGGATGGATTGATTGATCAATTGTATTGATTGAATTGATTGATTGACTATTGAGTATGTGAATTGTATTGACATGCAGGAGCGAATTGAGGTGGGGTAAGTCATCTGTTTTGTGTGTATAGACTGCCTTTAGGCGTATTTCTTTCCTAGTCGAGGTTTAGGGGATGAATTCGCTGAGACATTGTCTCAACTGTTGTGGGCCCAATCTTTTCGGGTCCTTAGATGGCGGCCTCTCTGGTACATTATGGTCAGCCTTAGAGGGTTACTAAGCTGATTACTGACTTCCCTGTTCCTAGGGGCCACTGGGTCTATGAGCTCGTAGTGATCACCGTCTGGGTCGATGAGGGCCTACCTCAGAGGGCATCTCATCAATTTAGGGCGTGATTTCACTGCAAGCTCAATGGATACAGAGTTGGTCCCCTTTAGGGTTTTGCGATCCTTGCAGTGGTAGTTGACGTCGCTCTAGGTGAGCGCGTAACTGACCCTCCTAATGGTGCTGTGGAGGACCCAACACTCACAAAGTCTATGGAGTCCGAAGGATTGGTGAATGTATTCGACTAGTGGGTCATAGGACAGTTTCCATTTTGAGGGCCGATCTTTTTTGTAGATAGACCAGTTTTGTATATAAACCTAGTTTGTTTATAAAAGCGTGTTTTGGTTGTGAATTTGTTATCTTACTTTTCTGTCTCATGCTGTTTGCTATAAGTGGATTTGTTTATTTGCTTCTGCATGTGCAATAAAATGAATGGGTCGGCGACGCGCGTCCGGGACGTCGCAATTTTATCGACCACCGAGGGATGTGACAGTGTCCATTTCAAAAAGAAACAAGTGAAGTCTACAAATAGATAAGTCCATCCATCTCATTTCATCAAAGCGGAGCTCACAAGGAGATCGCGATGCACCTAAATCAGTGAGACAAGAATCAAGCTAACACCAACCTATATCATCAGTCAAATGCTGAACGAACAATAGTACTTGAAAATGAAATTACTAGGCACAGCACGACTTGGATATTCCCAGCTGCTTTAATGGCAACAACAATCCTGTCTTGGTCCTTTACTTGCGCTCGCCCCATAGCAGAGATTATCATATTGACCTGCTTAATCGCATTAAGTAGAGTCTCTTGATTGTATATATCTCCTTGAGAATCAAATAACCAAGAGTATGCACGAACGATCAATGAAGTCGGCAATCACTGGCAAGATTTGTCTACGCAGTAAAGTGCAACTACGTAGCTATAGCAGTCTCAGAAACAGCTAAAGCATATCAAAGTTTCCCATAAGATTTTGTCCGAAAATGTGCACATTTGTATCATCATGCGAAGCTGAGATCTCGTCAGGCATTTGAAAAAGGAGAGGGACGTGATTTTTGATTTCAACCATGCACAAAGACAAAATATTGGAGAAGAGAAAGAGCAACGCCATATCGTAATGTGACTCCATCAACTCGATCAAGAGAGATAAATATAAAAATCAACTCCGATCCTATTGGTAAAAACATTTCTCAAAATGGCGAATGAACACAACCGCACGGGAATAACTACTCACCTGGAATATATTAACACCTAAGCTCTTGACACCTTCCACGACGCCAGCCTTGGCAGGGTTGGAGAGAGCAAACTCCCTCACGAGAGTGAAGGTAGGGTGAGCGGACTTAGCACTCACTTACACAATGAACTTTCTGATGTATCCAGTGCCTCCAATCACCAGCACTATGCTCTTTTCGGCCATCTCGAAGAGTTCTTTCATGGTGGAGGCATGGTTTTTCCCGACGAACTTGCTCGGTGTCGTGCTGCAACTGTTGTTGCCTATTGGCACGCATCGAGATGAATCGTCGTTTTATTTTGGTTCGAAAGGGCATAATTGTCTTTTGCGGTGAATTGACTTTCCCACACCCAGCATCCTACGCTCAAAAAATGAGCACATACAAAAGTGGACCATGAAAGACAGAAGAAATTCATGGTGGAGAATGAGCACGTGCAAAGTACTTATCTATTGATTTTGTTGAATTTGGTGGTGATGTAAATTTATTTGAAACAACAACTTGCCATACCAAAAGTAGTCTGAATTTTACCTAGAAAATTGATTCTTATGTCGACAAAACATAAATCAAGATAGAAAAGAAATCGACGGCCCTATGGCTGCATGTTCTCCACGGAATTCAAGAACGAATTTGATTGTTACTTCTTGACAAAATAAGCTATTTTATATTTCTTCATTAAATATTCCTAATTCAAGGTGGGTTTAGAAAACTCGAACCAAAGACATCTCTAAGGGCGCGTTTGGTAACAATTCTATTCATGGGAACAGATTCGATCGAAATGATTCTTTTTTATTCGTTCTCGGGAACAATTTCTAAGCATTTTAAGTCATTTGGTAACTGTCCAAAATTTTTTATTCCGGAATAGAATTGTATTTGGTACCGTGCTCATTGATTCTATTCCAAATCAATTTCTTTTATTTTTTAAATATTTTTTTACTTTTTACTTTTTTTTCTTTTCTTTTTTCCCTTTTTCTTCCTTTAGTCGCCGAACCGGTGACTAGCCGATGAGGATCGGCGACCTCACCGGAGCGTCGTCGACCCTCGGCGAGGCCGGCCTCATCGGCCGAGCCTCGCCGGTGGCCAGCCGGCCTTGTCGGAGCTAGGCGAGGCCTGCCCGGCCACCGGTGGGGCTGGGCACCGCCTCGCCACCGGTGAGCTTGCCGATGGCCTAGCGAGCCTCCGGTGGACGACGGTGGTGGACGGCAACCGCGGGATAGTTGTCGATGAAGAAGAAGAAAAGAGAAGAAGAATAAGAGTTGGTTTTGATTCTTAAATTTGTTCCCAAAATAAGAATCAACTTTTTTTTTTTCATTCTTGATTCGTTCTAAATTTAATTTCAGGAACAAAAAAATAGAAATTTGTTCCCAGGAACAAAAATTTTACCAAACGCGATATGTTCCCAAATTGCTCTTGGGAACAAAAATCAAAATCGGACACGTTTTGATCGTTACCAAACACGGCCTAATGCCCTGTTTGGTTCAAGCATTCTCAAGGGGCTTTCAGTGGCTGAAAGCCCCTGGGAAAAAATTTAGGTGTTTGGTTCAACATTTGGAGATGTCCTTGGCCAAATGCGGCCTTTGAAATGCGAAAGCCCAAAGCAAGTGATGACCTGCTTTGGGCTTTCAAAGATTTTGGAAATGCAAATCCACCTCTACTATTCATCTGTTGACTTCTTTTTTTTTTTTTTTTTTTTTTAAATTGATCATCTTCCCCACATCCCAACCATCGTTGATCGGCGACGAGTTTCATTAGATTTTATTTTCATTTTATTAAAAAATAATAAAAATCCTTTGCAAATGTTGGGTTCATCTTTTTTTTTTTTTTTGTCATTTTTATCTTTTGACAATTAATAGCCCAACTTTTATCAATACACTAGAATGATCATTAATTAACGAAGATGATTAATACTACAATAATTTAAAAAATATTCAAAGTTGAAAACAAACCTAAAACAACCCCAGGCTAAAAGTTGAGCTTTGCATCTAATCTATAATCAAATTATTCTAATATAATTTTTAAGTAAATTTACTAATATATATCTTTTACATTACTCTCAACATGAAAATGTAAAATGTTATATAGTCATTGTTTCTTTTTGCAATTTTAAAAATACTAAAACTAAAAAACTTAATTTTTTGAGCTTTGCATCTAATCTATAATCAAATTCTTTTAATATAATTTTTAAATAAATTTACTAATATATATATCTTTTACATTACTCTCAACATGAAAATGTAAAATGTTATATAGTCATTGTTTCTTTTTGCAATTTTAAAAATACTAAAACTAAAAAACTTAATTTGGTCACACTAAAGGGCTTTTCAAATATATGTTTACCAAACAAGTCTTGCATTTCCCTAAAGCACTTTTCAGTTATAGTTTACTAAATAATTTAGCATTTTAGAAAACCCCTTTACGTCAAAGGTATTTGCATTCTCCTAAGGGCATTTCCCCAAAGCTGAACTAAACGAGCCCTAAGTAGACAACAATCCACATAATGCTGGCTTTTGGGATAAGAAATTGGTTCGAGAGTTGTCCATTTATAGCATGTCTCTTTTTGTTCATGTTTGTTCCCGCAACCTATAAAAGCCCGAAACATTAACGATAATTTGATATTGTGAGGAGTTCATTAATCGGTTTACGTTTGTTTTAATTGGTCATTCTTTAAGATTATCCATAATCAGCTCACGACAGAACTCCTTCCTTGCTAACATATTAAGTATTTGCTTCGCGATAGTGGTCATTTGCGAATCATTTAGACGTGAAAGACAATACGATATATAAAAATAGAAAAACCTGTGTCTTTGTGCTAGCTTGGCTTGGCCCATGAACCCAATATCAATCTCCAAAACATAAGTAATTTCTCCAAGCATTTCATAGGATGTCCTCGGACTTTGGGGTTGTACATGCCATGTGATGATCAGCGGAAGTAACATTTCACACTAGGATCCCGAGAAGCAGCATCCTATATTATTTATGATTCAATCCGATGTGAGAAATTTAACAAGCACAATCGGGTTCGATAATCAGACAAACTGATCCAAATACTGATCCATAGTTGTGTATTTGACATCGGGGTAGAGCTCCGAAGCTTCCACTCCGAATGATGGCTCAATCTCGAAGTTGGTTTGGACTCCTTTCACTAAAATAGAATGGAATATTGCTAATATCACATTGAGTGGAACGCAGCCTCTGCAATGACCGGACAAGCTTTAAATCTTAGAGAGAACATAGACGATTTACTCGCTTAAATTCAATAGAAATGCAGCCCTAACCTTGAATATTCTTCAAAACCTCCTCCTCTGGAACATACACCCTCTCCAAGGTCTTGCCGATCTTTCTCTCCCATAATGACACAAGCTCATTAAAAGAGTAGGTGTTGGCAGGAGGTCTGACGTACAAAATTTTGTTCAAGGTCCTTGGATCATCCACAGCTTTAATGGTATAGGTGCCAATGTCATCCTCCTTGTTAAACGCCGCTGCATATTAAGGTGGAGAGTTTTAGAATTTGGCTAATAAATAAATCACAGAGCCATTTATCTTCGTAGGGTTACTTTCGACTCGAATTGAAGAAGAATTCTCTCGGTAAACGGATTCATCATAGAATCAGCGGACAGATGCATCCATATGTTCTTTTCTCGACCAAATACATAAAGAGAACATTCATGATTTGCCCACTAGGTGGTATTACGCCAAGACAAACCACAACACGCTCATATAATCTATTAGTCTCTTAAGGTGAAGACTAATGGATGTAAGAGTCCCAACATCTCCAGACAAAGATGTTGCCCTGGAATTCTCAAGCTTCAAGAACTGCCCCTCACACTGATCACTACTGTAATTAAGTCGTGATTAACGTACCAATAAATCTTAACTAATTAAAATGCACATTTCAACAAATTACTTCTTACCTTTTGCATTTCCATCCCCTAAGATGACAACTTTATCTCTAGGGGGAGCTGTAGCCCCGAGCTGTGACAATGTCCTAATATAGTCACTTGCAAAACAGTTAGAAGCCACATATGTATAAGGGATTCCCTCAGCCTCAGCAAGGCGGCGGATCTTGGCCTTGATAGCATATACAGTTTTTGCTGGCTCCACAGCATGGACACGATCCGCATCATTTCCAAACTCTGAAGGCAAGAATCTCTAAAAGGAAAATTAATTGATTCAGGAGATACATTTTTATTAGAAAGCAACAAAAAACTAGAGCAAATTCCCCTCATCCAATAAACTTACATGAGTTATGGCAAAGAAAGGAAACCAAACTCATATGAGACTATGTTTCATTTTTTTCTTCAACGTGTGACTATAACAAAGCAAACAAAGAAAACAAACTTACATAAGACTGAATTTCACTTCTTTTTTTTCCAAACGGATTGTAATATAGTAAAAATGATTATAAGTGAATCAAGACTAGCAATTAAGTGCTGTTAGAAAAGTAGAAGAAAAGAAAACTTAAGATTTAATTGTTAGGGCAATAGCTAGATAACTCTAGCAAGTATATAATATGCAAAGATGCTGCTTGCTTGTACACTTTTTATCAAGAAATAAAATATCAGGTGAGTACATTGCCTTTTGTGAGCATGCTAAGCTCCACTCTTTACCGGCCGTCAACCCCTAGGCAACAACTGCTAAATTATCCACCAGTTGGGTTTTGAAAACTTATTTGCTATAAAATTAATTTTACCGAAAAAACCCTTTTGAAGGAAAAGGTAGTTCATGTTTCCCATGATTGATCAAAGAATACGGTACATGACCATAATCCATATCGAGTGCTTGAAACCTTTTACTTTTTTCATTGACCTAGAGGAAACCCAACCATAGTGAATCCGGCATTGTCCGGTACTTGGATTTGAAATAGTTAGCCTCAAATTTCACTGACGACTTCTACGGAAATTCATGACTCTTTAAAAAGAAAGAAGTGAAGTCTACAGATAAGTGAATGTATCCAATTTCATCAAAGTGGAGCTCACAAAGAGAACGTGATGCACTAATACCAGAAGAAATGAGTTAAGCTTGCACCAACCTATATCATCAGTCAAATGTTAAACGAGCAATGGTAACTTGGATGAAATTATTATAAACAGCACGACCTTGATATTCCCAGCTGCTTTGATGGCTGCAACAATCCTATCTTGGATCTCTATTTGTGTTGGCCCCACAGCAGAGATTACCACATCAACCTGCTTAATCGCAGTCAACAGACTCTCTTGATCGTATATGTCTCCCTGAGAATCAAATAACCAAGAGCATGGAGAAACAATCAATGAAGTGACCAATCATCAATCAATCCTATCTTGGCCAGTAGGAAGACTACGAAAATGGATAGATATGAAAGTCCGATGCAGATAAGACTTGAATACCTTCACTAGATGAGAAAAAGTATTATAAGAAATAAAGCATCCACAAAATTATCGTCCATACATTGCCTACCGATCTTTTGAAAGGTTATAGCAAGGGATTTGCGGTGACATCTGAATAAAAGGCCAGTCACATTCACTTCTATATACAAGTTCATTTAGGCAGTACGTAAAATATGGAAGTTTTCGTAAGATTTGTTTAAAAATTTATTCTATTCGTACTTCGTATCAGAATGCGGAGCTGAGGTGATTTGTCAGTCAATGTGAAAAATGACCAATTATACAGGGACAAATTACTGGTGGAGGGAATGAGAAACACCAAATATCAACTCAATCTTGTGAAAGATTAAGATAAAAGGCGACTCTGATTCTACGGTTAAAGACATTTCTCGAAACGACGGATGAGATTAATGGTAGGAGACGCTTCTATTTCCAAAGGAGCACCAAATGCGAGAAACGAACAGGATTGCATTGGAAGAACTACTCACGTAAACTAAATTGACGCCTAAGCTCTTGAAACCTTCAGCGATGTTGGCCTTGGCTGGGTCGGAGAGAGTGTGTTGGAGAAATCTTTCCAGAATATTTTGAAGCTGACAAAACGTTTCTTTCAGTCTAAAGTCTGGATGTTCGGAGACCGTCAGTTTAAAGTCTGAAGACTTTGTTCTCTCGAGACTCAAGACTCAAGATCCAAGACTCAAGACTCAAGACCCAAGACTCAAGACTTGAGACTCAGGACTAAAGACTTAAGTCTATTCTCACCGAGTCTTTCTAATCCAAAGTGATGAAGGAAATCCAAAGCCGAGGTTTATGGTTGAGGATTCGATCCTATTCTCGGAATAGATTCTTTGGTTGGATAATCGTTTCGGATTCTTTAATTCTTATCTAAGATCGATTGAAGATCCGTTGGTCGACGAAATAATGTTGGAAAGTTCTATTCATGGAAACCGAGATCCCGATTGTATGGGCGAACAGATTGATGGGCTATCATCAGATTCCTTAAATAGCTCGGATGATCTTCTTGATTGATTCCGTCCAACGGGTAGATTGGAGGAATTCCTTTGGTAAGTGCCAACGGCTATGATGGCATGAAGGAGTATAAAAGGAAGACGTCTAGTTGTTTTAAGTGTGTGAGTTATAGAAAAATTCCAGTCCGAAGATCCTTGATTGTTATTTGAGACTGTTCGAGCGAAATTATATACGAGAGAGTATATACTTGGTGACGCCTTGAGTGAGTGTGGTAGATCATCTATACCTAGAAATCAAGGAAGATCAACACCGTAACATCTCTTTGATCATAGTGGAATCCAGCCAATCGGCTGTCATCGGTGCGAAAGAGTGGACGTAGGCTTGAATCAAGCCGAACCACTATAAACTAAGTGTTCAATTCTCTCTTTCCCTTACTCAGTCTTGCGATTGAATCTTTAACTGTTTAAATATCGTGCAAGCTTCGAGAAATTTTTTTATATACCTATTCACCCCCCCTCTAGGTACTCGTACTAGCTATTTCAATTGGTATCGAGCCCGTGTTCTTACTTTGTTTGAAGTGTTTTACTTCGAGTAAAAGATTCATGGCTAGTGTGCTAGCACCGGGGCGATGGAGGGGCAAAGCAATACCAGACCTCCCTACTTCGATGGAAAGGATTACAACATCCGGAAGAACAAGATGAAAGCTTTCCTACGATCAAAGGATCCTCCGGAATGGGACGTTGTGGAAAGAGGAATCACTCCTTTCTGCTGCATCAATCTCTCGAAAGAGGGAAAGACACTATTGAAACCAGCGAAATGTCTCAAGAAGAAATAAACAAGAGACAAGCACTCGATGCTAAAGCAATTTATTCTTTATATTGTGCTTTGTCACCAACTGAATATAACAGAATATCTTCTTGTGTTACAGCAAAAGAAGTCTAGGATAGGTTACATATCACTTATGAAGGGACGGTCGAGTGAAGGAGACCAGAATTAACATTCTTCTTGGTCAATATGAATCCTTCAAAATGAAATCAGGAGAATCTATAACCGACATGTTTAGTCGTTTTACAGATATTGTCAATGGTCTTGAGAACCAAGGACAAAAAATTTCTGATCCTATGAAGGTGAACAAGCACGCGTGGACTCTCTAAGGATTGGAATCATATAAAGACTTCAATAAGAGAGACGCAAAGAATCATGCCATTATCGTAGACGAACCGATTGGAACTCTTCGAGTCTTACGAAATGGAACGAATTAATGAAGACGAAGATCCAAGAGGTAAGAAATCTATTGCACTAAAATCAAATGATGATTACGATGATGCAGATTCGAAGATGATATGGATGATGAGGAGCTCGCCCTCATGATAAGAAGATTCAGAAAACTGAATAGAAAAGGCGAAGGTTCATCCCAAAGAAACAAAGTTTTCGAGACAGCAGACCAAGTCGGTGATGATGAGGAACCAAACAAAGATGTAGTTTGCTTCGAATGTAAAAAGAAGGGACACATCGACCCAACTGTCCTCTTCGAAAAAGAAAAGAGGAAAAGCTGAGAAGTCTCGAAAAGCTCTTAAAGCCGAAACCTGGAGCGATACGAGTGTGAAGAGAGTGATGAGGAATATGCCAACCTATGTTTGATGGCGCAATCGGACTCGGACTGGATCGGACTCGGACAAAGTGAATTTGAGGTAAGTGATTATAAAATCCTGTCAAAGTCTCTAAATACATTGATGAATTATGCTTGAGTCTTAAGACTTCTCTCAAAAAGATTTCCGAACTTAAAAAGGAAAACTCAGTTTTAAAACAAAAGGAAAACATTTTAGAAGAAAAGATAAAAATTTAGACTTAAATGTTTCTACTCTTAAAGAGAATGAAGACAATCTTTCAAAAGAAAATGCTTTCTTAAAAACGGATTTATCAAATATTTCAAAGAAATTTTCAATAGGGTCCGAAAAACTTGAAAAAGTCCTTTCAATCCAAAGACCTTACTTCAATAAGTCGGGTCTAGGTATGACAGCTGAAACAATTCCTTTGATTGATTTTCCGAAAGTAAAAGAAAGAATTAAGAAAAGACCATCGAGAGAGGCTTATAAAAATCATTTCAAAAGAGTTTTTGTAAAGTACGTAGGTCGAAATGCTTTAAGGTGTTCTAAGTGTAACAGTCGGGATCATTTTGAAAAAGAGTGTCATATGGTTTGGAAGCACGTTAAGAGAGTATGGCCTAATAATGCTCATTCTACTAACACCAAAGGACCCAAGAAAATTTGGGTACCAAAGAAAGCTTGAGACTCTCTTTTGAATGCATGTCTCTGTCAAAAAGAAGATAAAGTGGTATCTTGACAGCGGATGCTCAAGACACATGACAGGAGACTCAAATTGTTTTATTAAGCTTATTCAAGTAAATGGTGGAAAAGTTTCATTCGGAGGAAATAGCAAAGGAAGTATTGTGGGATTCGGGACTGTAAAAATTGGAAATCTCACAATAAGCAATGTCTCTCTAGTGGAAGGACTCAACTACAATCTACTCAGCATTAGCCAGCTGTGTGATACTGGTTACAAGATCTCCTTTCAAGAAGGCATATGTTCTGGAATTAGCAAAGATTCGACACGTCTTTCATGGGTCGAAGGCATGGAAACATCTACCTCCTTGATGTAAAGCCAAATGAAGAACAATGCTTAATCTCAATTCAAGATGAAGCAGTTCTATGGCACAGAAAACTTGGCCATATCAACAAGAAGCAATTAGCCAAAATCTCTTCTAAGCAGCTTGTTCGAGGTCTACCTAAATTGCCATACCAAAAGTCTGACTTATGCACTCCATGCATTCTGGGAAAGCAGGTAAGAAATTCATTTAAGCAAATAAATCATGTATCTACTAATCATGTACTGCAGTTGCTTCATATGGATCTCTTCGGACCAACAAGAACCCAGAGCATTGGAGGTAAGAAATATTGTCTAGTAATTGTAGACGATTTCTCTCGTTTTACCTGGGTATATTTTCTTGCAAATAAATCAGAAACCTTTTCATACTTTGAGAAGTTTGCTAAAAAGGTTCAAAATGAAAAAGGATGTGCTATTTCTAGTATAAGAACAGATCATGGAAGTGAATTTGAAAATCAAGATTTTACGAAATTTCGTGATAAATCTGGTGTTAATCATATGTTTTCCTCTCCGTATACCCGAGCAAAATGGAGTTGTGGAAAGGAAGAATAGATCTCTTCAAGAAATGGCTAGAACACTTTTAATTGAAAGTAAAATTTCTTCACGATTTTGGGCCGAAGTTGTTTCAACTGCGTGCTATATTATAAATAGAGTCTTTCTAAGACCTATTCTTGAGAAAACCCCTATGAATTGTTCAATGGTAAGAAGCCTATTGTTTCATACTTTCATGTATTTGGTTGCAAATGCTTTATTTTGAAAAATGCAAATGATCGAGTTGGTAAGTTTGAAGAAAGATCGATGAAGGCATCTTCCTTGGATATTCTACATCAAGCAAAGCTTATAGAGTCTACAACAAGAAAAGCGGTCACGTGGAAGAATCAATGAATGTCAAATTTCAAGACTCAGTGCAAGATGAATCCAGCCAGACTCAGTGTGAAGAGACTGAACCCGCTCTAGACCTTCAAATGTCTACATCTCAAGAAGCATCTCAGATTCTGGAAGTCCATCATCAAGACGCTCATGGAGAATCAAATAAAGAAAGAGATCATCAACCTGGCAAATCAACTAGTAACTGGAAGCACAAATCCAGTCATCCCAAAGATCTCATTATTGGCGAACTTAATGAAGGAATCCGCACCAGATCAAAAAGGAATGAAGAATCTAGTGTTTGTGGCTCTCATCTACGAAATTGAACCAAAAAGCATAGAAGAAGCTTTATCGATGAAAGCTGGATCGAAGCTATGCAAGAAGAGCTCCCATGGACAGGTTCAACATCAATGATGTCTGGGAATTGACATCTAAACCAAAAGGTAAAACCGTTATTGGAGCCAAATGGGTATTCAGGAACAAGATGAACGAAAAATGAAAAGTCGTACGAAACAAAGCAAGACTCGTGGCCAAAGGATATACGCAAGAAGAAGGAATAGACTATGACGAGACTTACGCACCAATTGCAAGGTTAGAAGCTATTCGACTATTGCTTGCATTTGCTTGTTACAAAAATTTCAGGTTATTCCAAATGGACGTCAAAAGTGCTTTCCTAAATGGATTTATCCATGAGGAAGTTTATGTGGAACAACCGCCTGGATTTGAAGACCCAAAGAAGCCGGACTCGTCTTGGGACCGAAAAAGGCTCTGTATGGTCTAAAGCAAGCACCTCGAGCTTGGTACGACGGACTAAGTAAGTTTTTATTACAGAATGGTTTTGTCAAAGGTAAAGTAGATACTACTTTGTTTATCAAAAAGGAAAACAAAAACTTTTTACTTGTTCAAATATATGTGGACGATATTATTTTGGATCCTCTAATGAAAGTCTTTGCAAGAAATTTTCTAAGTCTATGCAGGATGAATTTGAAATGAGTATGATGGGAGAGTTAACATTCTTTCTTGGACTACAAGTGAAACAAATGAAGGAAGGAACTTTCATCCATCAAGAAAAATATGCGAATGATCTTGTCAAAAGGTTTGGATTGGAAAAGTGCAAAAAGACCGACATACCAATGTCATGTTCTCGAGAAGATAGACAAGGATGAAGAAGGGAAGAAAGTAGATCAAAAGCTGTACAAGAGCATGATCGGTTCACTTCTTTATCTTACCGCTTCTAGACCTCGATATTTTGTTTAGTGTTTGTATCTCGTGCTAGGTTTCAATCGGATCCTAGAGAATCACATCTCATTGCCGTGAAACGTATTATCAAATACGTTGCTTCATCTTCAAGCATCGGTCTTTGGTATCCAAAGAGGGGAGACTTTAATCTTCTAGGATACTCGAGATGCAGATGTGGCCGGTTGCTGGAGTCGATAGAAAGAGCACTTCGGAACTTGTCAACTGCTTGGAAACGGGGACAGTGTCTTGGTTTTCAAGGAAGCAAAACACCGTAGCTCTCTCAACGACGAAGCAAAGTATGTAGCTCTTGGAAGCTGCTGTTCGCAAATTCTATGGATAAAACAACAGCTACAAGACTTTGGCATTGAAGACTCATGCACGAAATCAGATGTGACAACACCAGCGCGATCAATCTCACCAAAAATCCAATCCTTCATTCAAGAGCAAAGCATATTGAGATTCGTCATCACTTTATTAGAGATCATATTCAAAATGGAGAAATCTCGATTCAATTTGTTGATTCAAAGAGTCAACTAGCAGATATATTTACAAAGCCTTTGGAGAAAAATCAATTCGATTTTATCCGCTCAAGACTCAACATTTTGAAGCTTGAAGAAGTTAAAGTCTAGAGACTCACCAACTCTAAGACTCTGATCTCATAGACTTTAAATCCCGAGACTCAATCATTCATGGCTAAAAGGCGTAAGTTGCTATCTAAAAGGTACGAATTCTCGTTTATCTTATCTCGAAAAGGTACGTTCTTTTATTCAGATATAATTCGTGTGAAATTTGAAAACTTGTCTTTTTAAAGGAAGTTAATTTTGTCGTTATTGACTTTGAAAAGAAGTGTTCGTACACTTTCCTTATGCCGTTTAAACTTCTCTTTTCAAATCCGAAGAATATATATATATATACGGTTATTCTACCCCAATTTTCAAAACCCTAAAAGGTACTCTCCTCCCGATACTGTTTCTACTCTTTGTTCGTTGTCGAGAAAGTGGTCATTTTTCTTGGGAAAAGCAAGTGAAGGAATCCTCCAATAGACAAAGAAAGATGTCGTCTTCGAGGAAATCATCAAGAATCGCAAACAGGGGACCACAAGGAATGGAGACGGGACCGACTCACTTCGATCTTGCGAGGAAGAAGACTTACCAAGTCAGCGACAAAGTCCGATTCGCTCTCCTCCACGTCATTCAGCATCTCCCGCCCCCACAAGGTGCAAATCTGGAAGAAGAGATAATCGAGGATGTCGACCCAAGAAGAGTCCAAAGACCCTCGTTTATCTATAAGCTTTATCGTGCGTTGAAAACCCTCGGTTCTTCATTAAAATACATAGATGAGTTCCTTAAGGACAAAAATTATGGAAATGAGTATCTTTTTCTCGGAAAATGGAAGAGTTGGGAATTGCTCCGAAAGGAAGAGCAGAGGAGGCTCTTGCGAACATTCCAAGTGATCCTCGTATACCGGGACAAAATCGATTGACGGGAACGATGATGACAAGATGTTCCTTGAATTTAAACCTAGAATGGGTGTGGCAGCAAAGGTGAAAGGAAATCGGATGGATTTGTTTAAATCTAAGGATCAAGAAAAAGTGTATTTCAGGGCTGTTGAAAAGAGGGGTAATCAACCCTAGAAGTGTCGATTTTGACTTCCGGATACCATCAACTTGAACTTAAGGGAGAAGTTGAATTTGCTTCAACTTGAGACTTTTTGCTCGACTCTACGAGACGGGTATGATCAACGACCGCTTATTTCTATTCAAATCTTAGCTTTTTGGATGCGAATAGAATTTCATTCGGTGTTCGAGACCAAGTCTATGTGGTAGATGTGAATATGTTGGCGGACATAGTTGGAGTTGAACGGGGACGCTATCTCCCAATCAAAGTCTCACCGCTCGTACTACTCGGATCTTGTCAAAGATAGGGACATAGATAAGAAAATTATCTATTCCGGGATGAATGCCATCAACATTGTGCTTCATAAGATTGTGATCAATCTGTCTCGGACCGAAGTCTACGTCAAAGACTTCGTGTCTCTTTCGAAGCAAAGTTGATGTATGCGATCAACTCAGACGGAAGTTTTCTCTCCCGCACACTATTCTTTTCCATATGTACAGAGAAAAGTGTCAAAAGACAAAGGACAATTGCCTTATCGGGTGCGGTGACCAAGATCTTGAGACATCTGAATATTGAACCGCCACATACTTTTTGTGTTCGACCGTGTGACAAAATGGTGGTAGGGTTGAAAATGTTAATGAAGATGCGTCTGCAAGAACTCTCCAAGGCAATGGAGAAATTCAAAGTGAAATCTCCAGTCCGATGCCGCTTCAAAAAGGAAAGGAAAGAAGGCCATTGGTGCCTCATCGAAAAGAGGAAAAGAACTCTTATCCTGGAGGATGAGGATGAAGATGAAGATAAAGATGATGAAGATCCCTCTATCCCAAAGACCTTGACAAGAACAAGACGTTCGTGTCTTATCCGATAGAACTTCAGCAAAAAAGAGAAGAAGAAGAGCGAATGTAGAAAAGAGCGAAGAAGAAGAAGAAGAACGAGAGAGAGAAGAAGAAAGAAGTCGAAGAAGAAGAAGAAGGAGAAAAAGAAAAGTCGCCGACAAATCTGGAGAGAAGGGAAATGAAGAGCATGATCATCACTCTTCCCCTTTCGATGTCCTAGAGACAGGGGGAGTTAGTGAGCAAGAGAGGTCTACACCTCATGCTGCTGTTAGTGAAGATCTAAGACAATCTCCAGAAGACCCAGAAGAAGTTCAGGTCTCTCAATTGCCTGAAGAAGGTGATACGTCGATTCCAAATTTGCCAGACCATACAGAAGAGCCATCGTCTGCATACACACCATCTGAGAAAGCCAATGCCAAGCACACGTACGGATGATTCTGCGGATCTTCGTAGCATCATGAATATTCTTCGGAAATGCGTAACCGAGATATATGTTCCTGGACTTGTGAGATCCAAGCTTTGAAGCATCTTTGGACAAGCATCTTCGCCCTCTCTCGGAGGATAAATTCAAAGACCTCGCTCCGCAACTTCAAGCCAATGCCAAGGGAGAAGAGGTAGCTCATCGCGAGAAGACCTGAAGAAGCTCGAAGGAGTAGTCCAGTCCATTGGGGATTTCCGGATCGTGCGCATTCCCAAGCGAGACATGACTCCTTTCTCGCCCTTTTCAATACCGACAAAAAGGGGAGAACCAAAATTTGAACCATTTAAAAAACTTTGACTTTTGTGGTTATGTTTATTTTTGAGTATGACTTGAGAACTTGAACTTGGGTGTGAATTTGACTGAATTGGTTGTGGATCATGATGCTTGACCGATTGCATTTATTCAAGTATTGTTATATGGTGTTTCTCATGAAAGACTAACCAATTTTCGTGGATGCGAGTCTGGTTGTTTTATTAATCTTTATGAGTTAGCCATATTGCTTGAGAAATGTTTTGCGGGTCAAAGTTGTTCAAATCTTCAAAAAAGTTTTGTCACCATCAAAAAGGGGGAGATTGTTGGAGAAATCTTTCCAGAATATTTTGAAGCTGACAAAACGTTTCTTTCAGTCTAAAGTCTGGATGTTCGGAGACCGTTAGTTTAAAGTCCGAAGACTTTGTTCTCTCGAGACTCAAGACTCAAGATCCAAGACTCAAGACTCAAGACCCAAGACTCAAGACTTGAGACTCGGGACGGAAGACTTAAGTCTATTCTCACCGGAGTCTTTCTAATCCAAAGTGATGAAGGAAATCCAAAGCCGAGGTTTATGGTTGAGGATTCGATCCTATTCTCTCGGAATAGATTCTTTGGTTGGATAATCGTTTCGGATTCTTTAATTCTTATCTAAGATCGATTGAAGATCCGTTGGTCGACGAAATAATCTTGGAAAGTTCTATTCATGGAAACCGAGATCCCGATTGTATGGGCGAACATGATTGATGGGCTATCATCGATTCCTTAAATAACTCGGATGATCTTCTTGATTGATTCCGTCCAACGGGTAGATTGGAGGAATTCCTTTGGTAAGTGCCAACGGCTATGATGGCATGAAGCAAGTATAAAAGGAAGACGTCTAGTTGTTTTAAGTGTGTGAGTGATAGAAAAATTCCAGTACGAAGATCCTTGATTGTTATTTGAGACTGTTCGAGCGAAATTGTATACGAGAGAGTATATACTTGGTGACGCCTTGAGTGAGTGTGGTAGATCATCTACACCTAGAAATCAAGGAAGATCAACACCGTAACATCTCTTTGATCATAGTGGAATCCAGCCAATCGGCTGTCGGTGCGAAGAGTGGACGTAGGCTTGAATCAAGCCGAACCACTATAAACTAAGTGTTCAATTCTCTCTTTCCCTTACTCGTCTTGCGATTGAATCTTTAACCAAATCCTTGTTTAAATATCGTGCAAGCTTCGAGAAATTTTTTTATATACCTATTCACCCCCTCTAGGTACTCGTACTAGCTATTTGAGTGGACTCCCTCACGAGAGCGAAGGTAGGGTGACCGAACTTAGCACTTGCTTCCACGATGAACTTTCCGATGCATTCGGTGCCTCCGATCACTGGACTCGCTCTTCTCGCCATCTCGGAGGGTGTTTTCACAGCGGAGGCATCGTTCTTCTGGTGATCTTGATCGGTCTCGAAGTGACTCTGTAAAAACTGTATGTGTGTATGTGTGCGGGTGTGCGTGTGTGTATATATATATATATATATAGAGAGAGAGAGAGAGAGAGAGAGAGAGAGAGAGAGAGAGAGAGAGAGTGCTAAAAGGTGGCAGTTCTTGTACACGAAGATAGAGTCATTGGATGATTCCGGAAGGCCTAATCGTCTTTTCATTGAAATAATTTTTCTTGTTAAGATAAATCCTTCATTGGAAAAATGGTACATGGAAAGTAGGAAAAAAGACGAGAAGATAAGATTTTGTCGATTTCAGTGATGAACTAAATTATTGTGAAGTAAGATAGATTTTGACTTAACAAAAAACAAGAAAATTTAATTTTGATAGTGCTATAAATTTACGTAATCATAATTGATGAGGAAATAATTGAAACTACCTTTTACGTTGACTTTTATCATATGAAAAAGATAAGAAAATGGTATGAAATGGGCAATGAGCTACTCTACATTTTTATGGTAGCATGAGCTTCATAGCCGCTGTGGTATTGTTTCGAGGTTCAGTAAATTCTTTTTCCTAGGAGGGTTGACACAAAATTATTGTTCTTTAATTGGCCAACATAAGTTACTATATTTGTAATTCATAACCTCTATGGGAGAAAAAAGCAACATTGCGAGTGTCGAAATATGGAATGATTAGTAAAAAGTTGTTAAACCTTTGACATGTATACCAATTCAATTTTAAATATTTTGATTTGATCAATTTAGTTTTAAATATTTTAACGATTTACCTTGCGATACAATCCTAAGTAGCACCAACACCGATATGCAATACGCAAAACGACACGACATGATATGCCGACACATTTATCTAAGAAAAGAAGAAAAACCGAACGCATTAGGACACATCGTATATTAAATATATATTTTTATATATACATGATAAATTATCATTTCTATGATTATTTCAATCAAATTAATTTAATTCAAATTCACAAATAAATAAATAATAATACAAAAGACTATAATGAATTTACACTAAAAATTGTGAATTATAGGAAGTGAAAGTCAAAAGAGAAGAGGAGATTAGGTTTTCTCCTTTCTCCTTTTTATTATTTTTATTACTACTTATTTTTTTGTACATATTTACATTTTGACTCGTCATCTATTGAAAATTTTTAAAATTGACATGTGCGTATCGAAATCACGTATCGAAATTCTGGACTCGCATGTTAGAGCATGTTAGAAGAGTTAACCACGTGTTAGATATTTCGATATCTATTGACCGTGTTGGGAATAACTGATCCCCAAAACCGGATTCGACACTAAATCGAACCCCTAAATCAATGCGGAAGCGAAGCCCAAGAAAACGACACGTATCACCGATCGTAAAGCACACCACGGATTCGAGCGTACCTTGTTAGCCACAGATTAAACACCGACGCCAATGGAGGAAGAGAATCCGGTCGAATTCGATCCGATGAAGCCTTGAAAGGAAGAAATTGGAAGCCGTATGCCCACTTGTTCTTCGGGAGAGAAAACGCGGGAGAGAAGCGTACGTTGATTGTGCCAAAGAGTACGTTTTCTCTCTCTCTCCTCCCTTTTATACCTTCCCCTCCACGGGCTCTATTCCCGTGGGCCGGGCCCTTTTGGGCCCAACTTAGCGGATGGGCCTTAAGCCCATCTTATAAATCCATCATCTCCCACTCGCACATGGTGGTGCAAAACCAACATGGGCAGACAGCCTTACTCGGCCCCAACAGAGAAAAATCCATCATAGACTCTCACTTAACATGGTGGGCCGAACAGAATCCTCTTTTCCTCTCTTCAACATTCATACCGGTGAATAATCCGTGCGACCAGCATACTTTGAGAGCTCGTTGCCATACATCTCGTTAGGAATATATAGCAGCTCATAATGGGCATCACACTCCGAGTAGATTTAGTATGCAAGTACCCTAGATCGATCGATCACATTTATATCTCTTGATCTCTTTTAAACAATGATATATATATTGTATTCACAATTATGATTATCACAAAGACAGTCATAATTGGTTAACCGGTGAATACAAAACTATAATGTGATTCTCCAAAATCGATCTTCCTCTTTCCTTCAAACTCTCAATTTCAGTCCAGCTTGCTTTTCTAGAAATGCCCCATTAGATCGAATCAAAACCATGACCATTGGCAACATCCTAAGATAGCAAACACTAAATAAAAATCTTGAGAATAAGTAAGAGTCATGAGGGGACTAAGAAATTGAGGAACTCTCTTCCTCAAGAGTCTCACACGACATAAAAGTTGAGATCAAACTTTTGCCACTCTTATTGGTCGTCTCATGCATACGTAGTATGAAATACGTATTACGGTATTAACTCCTTTCCCATGGAGCGTATGTCTACACTTTTCAATACCGTACAGATGATAGTTCAGACATACCCAATGTCTAACTTGAGTTCACCTATCTACTCAATCACAAAATTCATTAGAACTCACATCGGCATCTTAGACGGATAAAGTAAAACATGTGGGGTATTTTACTTTCGGATATAGTAAGTATTATATCCTCATCTTAACACCTAGTTAAGGCGACATACGTGTTTTAAGCTTGAGCTCTCGATTATCACCTAGATAATAAGCTTATAAAAAGTCTCATCTCTATTTATCACACAAGAAATAGAGGCGATTACCCGTGTGAGTGGGCTAATCTTATATCTGTCCGACATACTTCTCAACTTAAAGTAATGTACTAAGCATTAAGATGCATAAAGATCAAACAAAGATTCATAGGCATTAATGATGAAAACACAAATTCATCAAATTGTGAACACTTAGGGAAAATACAATATTTAGTACATCAGCCTCTACGCAATCCTAGAGATTTCATATGACCACAAAACACATCTCTAAGTATTGGCTTTGTCATAGGATCTGCTACCATTCCATGCGTAGTATGTACTCTAAGTTCACACCTTTTCGTGCAACTATATCCTTGACAGGATTATACTTGGTATCTATATGTTCGGTCTTGTCATGATATTTTGGATCTTTGGTGTACACTTTTGCTGCTTGGCTATCACAGTTAACCAACAATGAATCTGCAGCACTTTCAATAACACCTAAATGATCCAAAAATCTCTTAAGCCAAACACTCTCTTACACCGCCGATAATGCCACGAACTCAACTTCCATCGTGGACAAGGCTATACACTTTTGTTTCTTATCGCTCCAACATATGGTGCCATTATTCGGTAAGAAAACAAACCCAGAGGTAGATTTTCTTTCATCTAAATCTCCTCTTCAATCAATATCACAATAGCCTTTGAGTTGCAGATCCTTTTCCTTAATAACTCAATGTATAATCAGCAGTTCCCTTTAGATACCTCAAGATATACTCTTAACGGCTTTTCAATGTGCTTGACCTGGATCGGATTGGTAACTACTCACCATTCCAATTACAAAACATATGTCAGGTCTTGTACACATCATAGCGTACATAAAGCTTCTAACAAAGACTAGCATAACGAACATGTTTCATTTGTTCCTTCTATTGTGGAGTCCTTGGACACGGACTATGGCTCAATCATTCACCTTTTGCAATAGGAGTGTCTATGGGTTTACGAGTCTTACATACTAAATCGTTCAAGAACCTTATTTATATAGGTTTCTTGCGAAAGAGACAACGATCTCTTCAAAACGATCTCTTGAAGTCTTAACTTCAAGAATGTATGCAGCCTCACCCATATCTTTCACCTCAAAGTTGGAAGACAACAAATTCTTCACAAGTATTAACAAACTCCATATTACTTCCGACAATTAGTATATCATCAACATATAATGATATGATTACAAATTGATCATTGGATCTTTTGATATATATACACAATGATCATCGTCAGTCATTGTAAAATCATATGCCATTATGGCATTATGAAAATGTATATACCTTTGTCTCGATGACTGCTTAAGGCCATATATCGACCCCAAAGTCAACATACCTTTTCTTCTTGGCCTTTCACTATGAAACCAGCAAGTAGTTCCATATATGTTCCTTCCTCTAATTCTCCATTGAGGAAAGCAGTCTTTACATCCATTTGATGTAACTCAAGATCCATACTAGTCATTATTGCCAGGAATAATGCGAATCAAGATAAATCTCACTACAGAGAAAATGTATCTTCATAATCAATTTCTTCTGTTGATTATACCCTTCGCCACAAGGCGAGCCTTACGCCTTTCTATTGAGCCATCAGCCTTTCGCTTTATTTTGAGAACCCATTTGTTCCCAATAGCTCTGCGTCCTTTTGGAAGATCAACCAACTCCCAGACTTGGTTTGATTTCATTGACTCCATTTCCTCTTCCATTGCATGAATCCATTTTTCCTTATTAGGGCAATTTAGAGCCTCATTAATATTTCTTGGCTCATCCTTATCTTGTGGAGCAACCATAAAACTTTCCCTTCAATGTCAAAACATCGACGGGGAATACTTTGGCGACTTGTTCACCGTATGGGAGATTGTACACTTAACACATCATTCCCCATCATGCTCCCACTTGGATTAGGTAATGATGATGTCGTCACATCGTGGTTGCAATTGAGAATGAGTTGAATTCAATTCATTACATCTCATATTACTCCCACTTGAACGAACTTCACCGACATCATTATCTTGATCCAAGGTTTCAAATAGGGAATTATTTTCCCTTATTTCGCCCCTCTTAGAAAATTCATCCACTAAGGATGTGACATCCCGTGATTCAAATTCAGTTATACTCCCACTTTTCTACTCACCCATGAACACATACCATTTTGAGTGTTCGTAGTATCTCATGAAAATACTCTTATTTTCTTTGGGACCCAATTTCCCAAACTTGTGAGAGGACTCATGAATATAGGCAGCACAACCCCATGGCTTAAGAAAACTTAAGTCCGGTGTTCTAACTGTTCATAACTCATATGAAGTGGAAATAACTGATTTGGAAGGCATCCGGTTAAGTATGTTGGCAGTAGTTAACAACGCATCACTCCAAAAAGTGATAGGTAAGTTAGCATGCGCCATCTTAGACCTAACCATTCCAAAAGGGTTCGTTTCTTCTCTCGCAACACCATTTTGTTGAAGAGTATATGGAATAGACAACTATTTTTCTATTCCTTTTTCATCACATAATTTTCTGAACTTATCGATAAATATTCTCAAACTCGATCGGATCTAAATACCTTTATTTTCCTGTCTAATTGATTTTCTGCGATTCATAAACATTTTTGAAACAACTTATGCTTCAAATTTATGAGAAATCAAATAGACATATCCGAATCAAGTAGAATCATTTATAAAAGTGATGAAACAAACAGCCCTTTGCCTTCCTCTCACATTCATTGAACCTAGACGTTCAAATGGATTAAATGCCGAGGAAATTCAGCTCTTTTACCTTTTCCAAATGGTCTCATTGTCATTTTCCTACTAGGCAATGCTCACATATGGACAAATCAACTTTTTCAATATTGCCCAACAAGCCCTTTTTGGCTAGTCTTTTCATATGTTGTTGGCCCATATGACCAAGTCTAGCATGCCATCATATTCACATCATTATCATATAAGATAGAAGACGTGAAACAAGGGGATAACATATTGACATCATCACAGTCAACATTTAGTACAATAAAACCATCTAGAAAGTGACTACAACCATAGTAGTTTGTATCTAAACACAAATCTACACATTTATTATGGAAGTTCATACCAAAACCAAGCTTAACCAACACTAAGATAGACACTAAATTTCGACGAATCTCCAGGGCATATAGAACATCAAGATGCGTCCACCATGCATGTTCAATTGGCAGGTGCCAATCCCTTTAACTTCAGCTCTGGAGTTATTTCCAATATAGATCCACTTAGTTCCAGTTGGTATCGTCGAAATTCCACAAAAGATCCTCTATCCTTTGCTACATGGTCTGTCGCTTTTGAATCTTCAATCCACAAAGGATTGGATTCAGCCTATAATACAGAACTTGACACATAAGCAAAGTTCTCAAATGTACAAGAGGTGTTTAGCTTCTTTGGCTCACAACAAGTCGCGAGCATAGTGACCTCTCTTGTCACAATTGTAACATCACACCCTTGACATTTTCTTCACTTGAGGACGCTTTCCTCTCTCTTGTTGGTTAACTCTTGATTTCTTGCAATAAGGACTTGATCCTTTGCATTTCCACATATTGAACGAATCAATACATTTGCGCTAGAGCACAAAGCCCTTTCGAGCTAGAACCAAAGATAGCAAATGTCTATTTTCGGCTCAAATATCGTTAAGCGGTCCTCTACTAGCTCAAGGTGGTGCACGACACCCTTAAGATCTTCCATAATGTGGTCAAGAGCTTCTAGTGCTTCTTGCTTTTCCAATCACATATTGAATCTTCATATTCAATATTTCACAATTGTTACCGTTCATATCAGCAATTACATTCTTAGTTGCTGAACCATCGTTCAACACATCGACATACATGCACGAATAATTAATGCCTATCATTTATGCATCCCTATTTGCATAGACCCATCATATTAATAAATAATTTCAAGTAAGGCTTGAGAATCAAAAGGTCACTATGTTTCCAATCATCCTCCAAAAATCCTAACTTAAAATTATTATTAATATAATTATCTTATGCAAATAAATTCTATGAAGTTACAAAAACTTCTATTACTACCCACCACTAATTACCCACAAAGAAACCAGCAATAGCGTAAAGCAAATAAAAATCTTAACATCCAATAAAATAAGAATGCTTTCACATGATACAACTAATATATCGGTTGCTACATTAACAACAACAATCGTGTAGTAATCATTACATAATCAATCAAAGAAATAAATAGGGAATGACCCTTCTAATCTATCGGTCAAAATATATCGAGAAATTTGAAGGCACATTTGCCAACCATGGAAAAACTTTTGGAGAGCTTTCATGTCGCCTCCAAGGCGCATTCACTCGGCGCCATGTGGCGCTCAATCTAAGGGTTGAAGTTTTGGCCAACTCAATCCTATAGTGCTCTCTTACAAAAGCTTCCACCAGCCTCCTATAACCCGGACCACGTTGACCTCCCATAGCCGATCCAACACCGCTTGCCATTCAGGTGGAAGAGTGTTTATCAAAGCCGGCACCTTCTGAAAATCCGGCATAAGATAACCATTCCAGATGATTTCCTGTATCATTTGATTGACCCTGACCACATGTGATACTAAATCACCGTCATGCCACCGATAATCAGCTAATTCGTCATCAGCCTCTTAAGTCTTGCATTTCCTCGTCCGTTGTCGGGATTGCGGTATCCTTGCATAACGCATCATAGTTCCCGCAACAAATGCAAAATTAAAAAAATGGATCACTTATAATCCATAATTAATATAAGAGAAAATACATAATTTTCCAAAATTCATGCAACAAATGCAGAATTAAAAATGGATTACTAATAACCCAAATAGGCATGACTGAAAAAAGAAAACAAATTCCTTTTTTTTTTTTTTTTCGGGTCAACGGTCAACGGTCAAAGTCAACGGTCAACGGTCGGTCAACGGTCGTCGGTCAACGGGTCGTCGGTCAACGGGCGCGCGGGTCGGACCGGTCGGACCGGCCGCGCGGGTCGGACGAACCGACCGCACGTGCCGCGCGCGTGCGGTAGCTGACGTCACGCGAGCGTCATCCGGCACGTGCCTCGCGCGTGAGCGCGCGACGTCACGCGACGTCGGCCGCACGTGCGCGGCACGCGCCAGGCCGATCGGGTCGGGTCGGTCACCGTCGGGTGGGTCGCCGCCGGTGACCGCCGGCGAAACGCCGTCGGTGATGACGTCATTGGTGACGTCATCACGTGACGCCACGCCGACGCCATCACGCGACGTCATCGGCGACGTCATCCGAACGTTACCGACCGTTGGATGACGCCACGCTGACGTCATCACGTGACGTCATCGGTGACGCCATCCGAACGTTACCGACCGTTGATGACGCCACGCGACGCCATCACGGACGCCGACGCTGCCGGGACCGCGGACCGCACGCGTCGGGTTCGCCCGCGGGCGGCGTGCACGCGCGGCGCGTGTGGGCGCGTGCGGCGGTTTCCCGGCGACGGTCGACACATCGCCGGACTCGTCTCGTCGTCGCGCTTCTTCCAAAGGTGCCTTCATAATTGGATTTCGACTTACGAAAACTTAGAAAAAGGCCGAAAAGCGCTCGGGTGTCGGGATTTTCGCCCGGTTCCGTACGGCCGAAGTGATTTCGCGAAAAATCAATCAAAAACATCAGAATTGATCGATAAACGTGAACTAGGCTCGATACCAATGTTGGGAATAATCGATCCCCGAAAACCGGATTCGACACTAAATCGAACCCCTAAATCAATGCGGAACGAAGCCCAAGAAAACGACACGTATCACCGATCGTAAAGCACACCACGGATTCGAGCGTACCTTGTTAGCCACAGATTAAACACCGACGCCAATGGAGGAAGAGAATCCGGTCGAATTCGATCCGATGAAGCCTTGAAAGGAAGAATTGGAAGCCGTATGCCTCTTTTGTTCTTCGGGAGAGAAAACGCGGGAGGGAAGCGTACGTTGATTGTGCCAAAGAGTACGTTTCTCTCTCTCTCTCTCTCCCTTTTATACCTTCCCCCTCCACGGGCTCTATTCCCGTGGGCCGGGCCCTTTGGGCCCAACTTAAGCGGATGGGCCTTAAGCCCATCTTATAAATCCATCGACCGCATATTGAAAGGTGTCAAAGTGTAACACCGAACTTGCGTGTCGAGAGTGTTGATCATGAGTCAGATTTTTCAACACCGTTGACCACGTGTCGAAGCATGTCAAAGCATATTGAACACATGTTGGAGTGTCAAATACGTCCCAAAGAGTGTCAATGCTTTCTAGATACAATCAACGTCGTCAGCCTTCTAACGTAACACAACCAATGCTCACATGAAAAAATTTTGAAATTAAAAAAAAAAAAAAGTATTCTTTTTTTGGTCTCTTTTTACCCTTGTTTTTCTTTTCGGTTTCTTTTCATTTCTTACATACTTGTTTACTCTTCTTCTTCCCTCAATCGCCAGGCCTTGGCAAAGGCCTCGATGCCCTCACCAAGAGTCAACCTCACGTGCTTGAGGCAAGGCTTGACCTCGTGACTCCAATTAATTACCCACACCGAGGACAGACCACATATAACAAACAAAATTAGAGAAACCCGCCTCCAACTTTTAGCTTACATAGCTTTGACATAAAACCATATCAAACTCCAAAACAGGAGTAACTTCTCTAAGCATTGCATAGATGCACACACATCGAATGCTCATAGTATGTCCTCGTATTTGGAGGTTGTACATGCCATAAGATGATCGGCGGGAGCGACATTTCACACAAGGATCCTAACTAGCAAAATCCTATATTATTCATGATTCAAATTGATGTGAGAAACCTACCAAATACAATCAGTTTTGGCTATCGACAAACTGATCAAGGTACTAATTCTTGGTCATGTATTTGATCCAACTTGATGGCCAAAAGTGTGCTAAAAAATGGGCCTCGAATTTCCCGGTCCAAAATCATCCAATTTTGATTTTTGCCAAAAATTTAGGTTCGTTGAAAATTCTTCGAATGATGAATTGACGTTCCAAAAATAAATCGTGACATGACCGAACTTTCAATTTCTGAAATCGGGTTCAATTTCGTAGTTAATTTTAGCAGGACATGATTTTAGCTGACCTAACCTACCGGGTAGCTTTTAGAAATTTTTAGCGCATTTGACCCGTGATCAATTAATTTCAAGCCACATTGTGCATCTTCGACTCATAGGCGGCTCTTGGTTGTTGTGAAAATCTCGAGATTTCAAATACGAGCACAAGGTACAAAAACGACAGAAAAATCAATTTAGTGCCGTTCAACGAGAATTTTGTAATCAGGTGGAATCGCTCATACTTTAATTACATGCCTCAGTCAAAACAACCTATCTTTGGTCTCTAATCAATTCTAACGGTGCCATATTGACCCTTGCAGATTAGCACGGTCAAGTAGTCGATTTCTGGTTGAATTCTCAAGTCAGTCGTGTTTAGATTCCTTAATGGCTTCATTAGATAGATTAGTTATCTCATGAGTGATCAACTCAAAGAAAAAGACTGTAGGCATGTCGATGAAAAGCCCAACTCATTCAATAAAAAAAAAAAAAAAATCGAAAATCAGGCTGTCACAAGGGGTTCGGATGCCGAGTCATGATTGAGGTTGGACCAATGGAATATCGTCTAGACGGGAGTTCTAGATGATGCCATGCCCGATGGGCGGGACTATGTCCGGTCATGCCAAAAGACCGCCAACTCTTGTGTTGGTTGTGACCTGAGGGATCGTAATAATTGGAACACGTATATTGCTAATGAGCATGGAATTTTTAGAATGTATTGTGATTATTATTTATGCATGTTGCACTATTATTGCCATGTGAGATGTGCTAATATGTAGGGGCGTGCCAAGGCGATGTAAGTTTGTATGTGGTGCATGTTTAGGTTGTCCCCGAGGCGAATTAGCTTCCTAATCGAGGTTTAGGAAGTTGACTCACTAAGATTTTTCTCACCCTGTTGTTGTTAATTTTTTCAAGGCCGTAGCGTGGAGAACTACTAAGTGCGGTTGTGGTGGGCGCGAAATACAACACTTTTTGGTTGACCTTGCCGTTAGTGAAGTTTAAACCCTAACCTTTCTAACCCTTTTTGCTCAAAGGCCGTATAGGAATTATCTTTTGTTGTAGGCCTGTACATGTTAAAACCAAGGTTAACAAGTTAATAAATAAATCGCCACTTTTGGAAATTGTCTGTTGTGTTTACTATCCCTATTGTAATGATTGAGTGGGTATTGTTTATTTGAGTTGCTTCTGCATGTGTTTAATCAAAAGATAAAAAGAATGGGTCGGCGACGCGTCTTGGGACGTCACAATTTAATTGAACGTTGAGGGATGTTCGCGCGCTCAGGGTTCAGGACGTGACAGTGTTTAAGTAACTAATATTTGATCAACATCACATTCTGGTGGCCTCAAACGATTGTGTCAATCGAATTTGTTTTTAGAAGAACTTGATTAGATATTTAGTAGAAATTAAAAATAATTTTAGAATAATTGAAAGTACAGGACTTTATTAGAAAAATTAGGGAACTACAATTATGAAACTTTCTTAGAAATATTGCATGGCAGTGTTGAATAAGCAGCTTGTGTAATTTTAATGGTACTTTTCCACTTGACATTTAGGATTAATATCCTTAAAAACTCAACAGGGTACACTTATGATAAATTTATTTCAAATTATTTTTTTATCACAAAAAAATTCCAAACTAGAAGATCTGTGACAAATTTATCCCAAATGAACATTAAAACCCTAGGCCAATATACTTGTGATAAATTTACTTGCATATTTGTGATAAGTAAACCTTCTTTTTAAATTAGTACAATTGTGACAAATAGATAGCAAAATCTCAAACTAGTACACTAATTAACTATCATGTGTTAGTAAAATTTAACGGAAACTAAGATAAGATAAATTTGTCACAAGTATGACAGTTTGAGGTAACTTTATGAAAAGTATACCAACTTGGGGTTTTTATGGTAAAAAAATTAGTTTAGGATAAATTTATTACATAAGTATCAGTTTGAAGTTTTTTAGAGTATTAACCCTAACATCTATGTAATGAGAACCATGTAAATTGGCTCTTTGCAATTGTTTTTGATTTAATAAAAAAAATTTCAGATTGTCCAGATTCATGAAAATGTCCAGATTCATTATGTTCGAAAGGTGTAGGTAGTCGTGCTTGCCTTTTTTTCCATCTACAAAAGTCTTTGAAGCATTAATGAAGTCGGGACCTTTCAAAGGCCTTGACCAATTGGTGTAAATCCCGCTAATTTTTATAAAAGTAAATATGAAGAAAATTAAAAATGATACTTTTCAAAACAAAATAAAAATTAAATAATTAAACATTTCAATAAAAGTGCCTACTTCCAATGACAAACTTCAAATATTCAAATCAAAGACTTAACATGTGCCTACGGAGCACTCTTTGACATTTTCCTTTATATCGGGATCAGCCGATTCTTACATCGTCTTAATTTGCTAAATGTTCATTCAACTATGAAACTCTGACATTGAGGGATTTCTGGCAACATGAAACTATACGAGCAACGGTAAAAAACGTTCATCAATGGGCCATTTAGGCCTTGACGGCCCGTGGGAAAAGAATTAGCCAGGGAACATAAGAATTAAAAACATTGTAAACAGCACAGACATAATTCTATGCACATTAAAACGTATTATAAGCTAAACAAGAATCCCCTTTAGCATGTTATCACGAACAAACAATTTTCAAATAGTAGTAAATATTTCTTGGTCCAGTACACTAGGGCCATGTTTGGCCATCAAAAGTCCCAAACTATGCTTACTATTACATATTTACCCCAAACATTTTTATGTGACACAAAAAGCCCTAAACTTGTACTTTTGTACATGCATGATACATTTACTTTTTATCAAGATTTAGTCAATAAGCACAATTAAAAATATATCTACATGGATTATGAAAGGTAAATGATGTTGACATGGTACCCACATGACTTAAGTGAAATTAAAATGACATTTTTTTGGTTGGAGAATCATTTGATGAATCTTGTTGGAAGATAAATATATCAAACAGTACAAGAAAAAAATCTACAATAAATGCATCGCAATGGACAGCTTGATTTACCCCAAAAAAAGGTTAAGTAAAAAATGTGTCACAATTGTCATAATTTGCAATTTTCATGACTTTTCCTTCTTATTTTTTGACAGAACCCTAGGAGTAGTAGCAACATATATGCACTCCATAGCCATATCTGACCAGACGATTCAAAAGAAGCGGAAAAGCACGCAAAGGACAGGAGGCAACTACATCCACAAGCATGCACCGCACAAGGCCTACCAAACGAAAGTGAGTGATTCGATGGGGGTTAGGTGGGTAGTTCTCGTTGTGCATGCATGGTAAAGTCGCGACAAGCGTCGGACGGAAGTTGCTCTTCACTAAAACTCGCTTTCTTTTGTCAACCGGCCTTGATGCAGAGATGATCGGCCGAAAGAGGTCGCTCGAATTGGAGCCGATGTCCTAATCTTTAACAATGGCCTATGAAGGGTTTACTCACGCATATGGTTGTCAAGTGTTGGGTACGAGCCAGGTTTTCACGATACCCGATCCAAAACCATACAACCACGGATTGACCTAACCTGACCCGCGTGAGACTCTAATATCATATAATTTAAGAGAACGGGTAAAATGGTTCCATTGAGGGGCAAAATCGGATTCAAAGTTACTCTATGTTGGGTGTCAAAAAAGCCCAAGCCGACCTGACCCTACTCCAACCCTAATGATATAAACATTTAAAAATTCTTATGCGAAGAAGACTAAGGCACAGCCCCAAAGTACCCTAAATTTTAGGATCGGGTTGGGGTCGGGCCGCTGTGGGCTTTTTTGACACCCTTACTAGTTACTCAGGAATAGCTCGAGCTCGGCTCACTTAATATTGAGTTGAGCCCAAGCTAAATCCCTCAAGTATTTGATTGAGTTGAGTCGGGGCTTTTCGATACTTAGCTTGATACATGATTGAGCTTTTATTATTAAAAGTATTTAATAACTATAACAATATATATGAAGATACAATATTCAAGCTTATAAAATTCGAGCTTGAGTTTTGATTGTAAGTTTGACCATAATCAAATTGAGCATGAGTATTATGATACTTAAGTGCCTTCAATCACCAAGCCTTTGCTCTTCTCGACCATCGGGGAGTTTTCCCGATAGGAGGAGTGGTTTTTCCCGGTGAAGTTGCTTAGTCTCTGAAGCGACTCTATTGTAACTGGAGAGAGAGAGAGAGAGAGAGAGAGAGAGAGAGAGAGAGAGAGAGAGAGAGAGAGAGAGAGAGAGAGAGAGAGAGAGAGAACGAGAACTTAAAAACAGGGTTCTTGTCCTCATGACATATAGTCATTGAATTTGAGAGAACTTTAAAACAGGGTTCTTGTCCTCATGACATATAGTCATTGAATTTTGATTCCCCAAAGGGCATAGTTGTCTCTTCAGTGAAATAATATTTTTGCTAAGACAATCCTTCAGTGGAGAAAGGGTACATGGAAAGTGGGAAAACAAGAAAATTTCAGTGATGAATTAATTTATAGTGAAGTGAGATAAGTTTAACTTAGCAAAAAACAAGAAAATTCAATTTTGATGGTGCTATAAATTGAAGTAATCGCTATGGTGAAGTGTTAGAAATTCTATTCAATTAAATATCATGACTTTATTTCTTGATCTATATTATACTATTATAATTTTCACTGATTTTCATTTCATTGATAAGGAAGTAGTCGAAATCATTTTTTATGTTGAATTTTATTATATGAGAAAATAAGAAAATAGTTTGAAATGGCCAATGAGCTACTCTACGTTCATGTGCTAGCATGATACCATAGAACTTCGTAGCCGCTGTACAATCTTTTTGAGGTTCAATACATTCTTTTTCAAGGAGGGTTGATCACAAGATTACCTTTCTTTAATTTAGGGTTAATACAATAAAAATCTCAAATCGTATAATAATGATAAATTTACCATAAATTAATTTTTTTTTTACCACAAAAATCTTATACTAGTATACTTGTGATAAATTTATCTTGAACTATGATCACGAAAAACTTTAAATTTGTATATTAGTGATAAATTTATCTAAAACTAATATTTTGACAAAAAAAAAAAACTCCAAACCGATACATCGAAGACAAATTTAGTCTCCATTAGCTTCTATTGAATTTTACTGTTAAATTTGCTAATGTGGATGACACATGATGACGTGGTATGATGACATGACAAGTGCATGTGGAAATTCATAGGGTAAGTATTATGAAAATCCCACATTGGTACATTTGTGACAACTTTAACGCTACTAATATGATAAATCTAACGATACACCTCCGTGACAAATTTGGGATTTTTTTATGTTTTTAACCCTATAAATTTTCACTTGGAATTTCCACGTCATCAACATGTTATAATGTGTCATCCACGTCAATAACATTTAATAGTGAAATTTGGCGGAATTAGCGTAGGGTAAATTTGTCACAAGTATATCAATTTAGAGTTGCCGATAGTCAAAATATTAATTTGGAGATTGTCACAAGTCCACTATTTTAGGATAAATTTGTCATAAGTGTACTTTTTTATGATTTTTGGTGGTTAAAAATTAATCTTTGGTAAATTTATCACAAACATTCTAATTTAGAGTTTTTCATAATATTAATTCTTTTATTGATTGGCCAAGGTTACTACATTCATAATTCGCAACCTTTATAGAAAAAAGTGACATTATGAGAGTTGAAATGTGGAATGATTAAACCTTACCAAAAAATTGTGGAATGATTAAAAAGTCTTAAACTTTTAATATGTACATCAATTCAATCTTAAATTTTTTAAATTTAATCAATTTAATTCTAAATCTTTAACGATTTATCTTGCAATACAGTCAATTGCCCAATTTAATTCTAAACCTTTTTAATGAGTTATCTTGCGATACAATCAACGCTAGCTATATGATGCAACATAGTCAATGCCAACCTAAACAATTTTTACAATTAAAAAAAATGTGATTTTTTTCCTTTCTTTTTCTTTTCATTTCTTCGTACTTTTTTTTTCCCCTTGTTGCTCTACCACCGCTAAGCCTCGGCAAAGGCCGCGATGCCCTCGGCAAGGGTTGATCTCATCGTTAACGGCTCCAATTCATTCCCACACCAAGGACGTACCACATATAATATACAAAATCGGAGAAACCCAATGTCCTTTTTTTGCTTGCCCATTAATAAAAACCATATCAACTCCAAAACAGAAGAAACTTCTCCGAGCACTGCATAGATGTAAACATATCGAATGTTCATGGTATGTTATCATATTTGGAGGTTGCACACGCCATGAGATGATCAGCGGGAGCGACATTTCACACAAGGATCATAACAAGTAGAATCCTATATTATTCATGATTCAAACTGATGTGAGAAATCTACCAATCCCAGTCAGTTTTAGCTGTTAGACAAATTGATCAAGGTACTGATCCACGGTCGTGTATTTGACACTAAGGTAGAACTCTGAAGCTTCCACTCCGAACGATGGCTCAATCTCAAAGCTGATTTGGTCTCCTTTCATGAAAATAGAATAAGATAGCACCAATCACATTAAGTGGAACCGCTACCTCTGTAATACGATCAGACGGGTAGACCGACCGACATCAAAATACTTAAATCTCAGAGAGAAATAGGCAATTTCACGTGCTTTAATTTAATGAAAATGTATCCCTAGCCTTGAATGTTCTTCACAACTTGCTCCTCTTGAACATAAACCCTCTCTGAGTCCTTGCCAATCTTTTCTCCCACAAAGACATGAGATCATTAAATGAGTAGGTGTTGGCAGGAGGTCTGATGTACAGAATATTGTTTAGGGTCCTTGGATCATCCACAGCTTTGATGGTATAGGTGCCAATGTCATCCTCCTTGTTAAACACTGCTGTATATTTAAGAGGAGAGTTTTAGAATTTGGCTAACAAATAGTTCACAGAGCCACCGATCTCCCTAGAGTTACTTTCGAGTTGTATTTAATAAAGAATTCTCTCAGTATTGAGTGGAACCGTTGCCTTTGCAATACAATCAGACAGGTAGGCCGATCGACATCAAAATACTTAAATCTCAGAGAGAAATAGGCAATTTCACGTGCTTTAATCTAATGAAAACTTATCCCTAGCCTTGAATGTTCTTCACAACTTGCTCCTCTTGAACATAAACCCTCTCCGAGTCCTTGCCAATCTTTCTCTCCCACAAAGACACGAGATCATTAAACAAGTAGGTGTTGGCAGGAGGTCTGATGTACGAAATATTGTTTAGGGTCCTAGGATCATCCATAGCTTTGATGGTATAGGTGCCAATGTCATCCTCATTGTTAAGCACTGCTGTATATTTAAGAGGAGAGTTTTAGAATTTGGCTAAAAATAGTTCATAGAGCCATCGATCTCCCTAGAGTTACTTTCGAGTTGTATTTAATAAAGAATTCTCTCGGTAAATAGATTCACCATACACCTGGCATCTATATGTTCTTTTCCCAACCAAATATGATCAAGATAACCTTTTTTATATGCTGAATAGGCGGTAATGTGCCAAGATAACCCACATGACATTCGTATCATCTATTAGTCCTTAAACTTGAAGACTAAAGTATGCAAAGGGCCCAATATCTCCAGACAAGGAAACTACCTGGAATTCTCAAGCTTCAAGAATTGCTCCTTACTCTGATCACTATTGTAATTACATGGTGACAAATGTACAAAAATATCGACAGCCTAAAATGCACATTTCAATGAATTGCTTCTTACCTTTTGCATTTCCATCCCCTAAGATGACAACTTTATCTCTAGGGAAGCTGTAGCCCCAGGATGTGACAATGTCGGAAGAGAGTAACCCGCAAAGCAGTTACAACATACATAGGTATAAGGGATACCTCGGCCTCAACAAGACGGCGGATCTTAGCCTTAGTTGCAAGTATAGCTTTCATTTGCTCCACAACGTGGACACGATCCACATCATTTCCAATTTTTGAAGGCAGGAATCTCTAAAAGATACATAATCAAATAAGAAGAAACATCTTTATTAGAAAGCAACAAAATTTAGAGCATCCCCTTAACCAACAAACTTATATCCAAAAAAAAAAAAAAAGAGGAAGGAGAATGGGATAGCAGCCAGATAACTCTGTCAAGTCTAAAATAGGCAAACATGCTGCTAGCTTGGACATTTTCACAAGAAATAAGATTTCAGGTAAGTCCATTGCCTTTTGTAAGCATGCTGAGTTCCACTCATTATTGACCATCAACCACCCAAAGCAATGACAACTACTGAGTACTATCCCAGCAAGTGGGATTGGGTAACATATTTACAACAATGATAATACTACTGAAAAGACCATATTGAGTGCTCGAAACTTTACATTTTGGTTGACCTAGAGGAAACCCGACACCACACAGTTTCAGGATAGATAAAGCCTCCCGGAGAATGTGGGCAGCCCAATACCCATACAAATATCGAGACAGAGTAGGGCATGAGGTTGAGGTCAAAGAACCTTTGTGTGTGTGAAGATATAAATCTCTGAGTAAATTAATATACATATTAATGAGTTCGTGTGGATGGTACATTTTGCATCCATGAAGACAAAATTCCCTACCCAATTAAATTCGTCAAAAAGAAATAGCGTGGATTCAGAGTAGCCCACTTAGAAGGCCAAATTGTCCTATACTTGGGTTTGAAATAGCTATCCTCGAATTTCACCAATCACTTCTACACAAAGACATGACCATTTAAGAAAAAGAAGTTGAAGTCCGCAGATAAATAAGTCAATCCATCCCGTTTTATCAAAGCAAAGCTCACAAGAAGAACATGATGCCCTTATACCAGAAGACAGAAGCTATTGCAACCTACGTCGTCAGTCACATGGTAAAGGAAGAATAGTAACAAGGACGAAATTACCAGAAACAGCACCACCTTGACAGTTCCGGCTGCTTTAATGGTAGAACAATCTTGTCTTGGTCCTCTAGTTGTTGGTCCCAACAGCAGAGATTACCACATCAACCCGCTCAATCGTGTTCAGTAGACTCTTCTGATCATATATATCTCCCCGAGAATTAAATAACCAAGAGCCTGGCTAAGCTATCAAAAAGTCAGCAATCATCAGCAATCATCAACAAGATTTGTCTACACAGCAAGTTGCAGCTACGTAGCTGTAGCTGTCTCCAAAATAGTTAAAGCATACGGAAGTTTCCACATAATTTGATCGAGAATGTGCACGTTCGCATCATCATGCGAAGCGGAGATTTGGTCAGGCATTCGAAAAACGAGAGCGACGTGATTTCCGATTTCAATCGTATACAAAGACAAAATATCAGAGGATAGAAAGAGAAACACCAACTCCCTCCGATTTTACTCTAAAGATATTTCTCAGAACGGCGAACGAGTTTAACGGCAAGTGACTAGATTGATGCCTAAGCTCTTGAAACCTTCGAAGATGTCGGCCTTGGCGGGGATCGAGAGGGCAGACTCCCCTCATGAGAGCGAAGGTAGGGTGACCGGACTTATCACTCGCTTCCACGATGAACTTTCCGATGTATCTAGTGCCTTCAGATCACCAGGACTTTGCTCTTCTCCGCCATCTCGGAGGGTTTTTTTTCACGGCGGAGGCATGGTCTTTCCCGGCGAGCTTGCTCTGTCTCATGCCGCAACTGTTGGCACGCATCAAGATGAGTCGTCCTTTTTTATTTTGATTCCGAAAGGCATATTCGGTGTGAATTTGACTTTCCGCCCCCATCATCCTTTACTTGGAAAATTAGTGCTTGCAAAGTGGAGCAAGAAAGAGAGAAGAAAATTAGATACAAAGTACTAACCTATCGATTTTGTCTAATTTGACTGATGATGTGAATTTTTTCTTATAAGATTAGCCCACTCCCACGGGTAATCGCCTGTTTACCTGTGATAAATAGAGATGAGACAGTATTTAAGCTTATTATCTAGGTGATAATCGAGAGCTCAAGCTTAAAATACGTATGTCGCCTTTAACTGAGTGTTAAGATGAGGACATAATACTAAAGATGTCCGAAAGTAAAATACCCACATATTTTACTTTATCTGTCTAAGATGCCAAATGAGTTCGATGAATTTTGTGAATGAGTAGATACGTGAACCAAGTTAGACATTGGGTATGTCGAACTATCATCCGTACGGTATTGAAAGGTGTAGACATACGCTCCATGGGAAATGAGTTAATACCGTAATACGTATTTCATACTACGTATGCATGAGACGACCAATAAGAGTAGCAAAAAGTTCGACCAACTTTTATGACGTGTGAGACTCTTGAGGAAAAGAGTTCCTCAATTTTTTAGTCCCTCATGACTCTTACTTATTCTCAAGGTTTCTATTTAGTGTTTGCTATCTTAGGGTGTTGCCAATGGTCATGAGTTTGATTCGATCTAATGGGGCATTTCTAGAAAAGCAAGCTGAACTGAAATTGAGAATTTGAAGGAAAGAGGAAGATCGATTTTGGAGAATCACGTTGTGGTTTTGTATTCACTGGTCGACCAATTATGATTGTCTTTGTGATAATTATAATTGTGGATACAATATATATATCATGTTTAAAAGAGATCAAGAGAGATATAAATGTGATCGATCGATCTAGGTACGCATTTTAAATCTACTCAGAGTGAGACGCCCATTATGAGCTGCTATATATTCCTAACAAATGTATAGCAACGAGCTCTCCAAAGTATGCTGGTCGCGCGGATTATTCACCTAAGTATGAATGTCAAGAGAGGTAAAGAGAATACTGTCTTGCCCACCATGTGCGAGTGGGAGATGGCGCTTTATTTAATTAAAGGGCTTATGGCCCGTCCGCCCAAGTTGGGCCTGAAAGCTCGGCCCACGGGAATAGGGCTCGTGGAAGGGGAAGGTATAAAAGGAAGGAGTCATTTTAACGTACGTCTTCTCCTCTCACCCACGCTCTCTCTTCCCAAAAGAAAACAGTAAGCATACGGTGTTTTTCTTCCCTTCAAGGCTTCACTAATTGAACAGCGACAATTCTCTTCCTCCATTGGCGGTGTTTAATCTGTGGCTTAAAAGGTACGCTCGACTCCGTGGTGTGCTTTAGATCGATGATACGTGTTGTAATTCTGGTTCGTCTTCCGCATTGATTTAGGGGTTCGATTTAGTGTCGAATCCGGTTTTTCGGGGATCCATTATTCCCAACATTTCTGAAATAAGAACAGCTTAACTTACTAAGCATGAGAAATTCTAAATTCAAGTTTTTAATATAAAATCGGTTGTTGTGTTGACAAACCTCCGCAAAGTTTAAAAAAGAAATCAACTACGAAATTAAAGAATGAAAATCTCTTTGCTAAAGACAGAAGTTAGCAGTTACTTTGTGACAAAAAAAAAAAAAGAATAAGTTATTTTATCTTTCTTCATTAGATATTGTTGACATTGTGCCTAGTTCGTGTACTTTCGACCTTTATAAAAGGGTATGAGAAGAGGGTTGAAGTAGGAAACCAAAGAAATAGCATTCTCAATGAGAAAGTTCATAATATTATTATTCTTTGGAATCCATTTGGGATAATGTTATCCATCAATTTCATCCAATGACAACTTTCAAACTTATCAAAAATTTCAATAATCGGTCTGGCTAAATGAAAGTTCTTTTTAAATCACAAAATTCACGGAATCTAGTGGACGATGACTACACCAAAGTGGCTGATGCTGAGTATTGTATGCCCATCTTTCAAGCCGGGGAGGAAAGGATATTAGAAAAAAAATATCAAGCACAAACACTAAGAAAGCAAAGTGTGATATTTTGCAAAAATCCTTCAAAGACTATTATCGTGTCGACAGATGCGGCTTCAAACATTTCAAGATAATTTTGAGTCTCTATGCATGAATGATTCCGAATCAATCTCGACATGTTTTGATTGTGTACAAACTATCATTAACCAATTGTGGGTTAACAGGGAAACACTTCAAGAAGTACGAGTGGTTGAGTCTTAACTGAAAGATTTGACTAGTTGTAAACAGCGAAGAAGAGCAAGATGTGACAACCAAGACATTGGAGTGATTGATGGTTCATTATATTTGCATGAGCAAAGAATGAATTAAAAGTCCATCGTTCAGATTCCAAGCAAGCTTTGTAGAGTCGAGTTAATCAACCAAGCTGCAGAGGAAAGACGTAGAGGTACTCAAATAGAGGTGGAAATTCATATTCCACCGAAAAATATATATAACACACGACAAATCAAAAGTCAAGTATTCTAAATGCAATAACTTCAACATTACAAACCAATGCCAAGTAAAGACGCGTACAAGTATGCAGAACAAGCGCACACCATCGATGCTGACGAAAACATAATGTTAGCGTGCAAGAAGGATGACTCGAGCACGTTGGCAGCAACATCTATTATTGACATTTGTGCTTAGCATGTCCTCAGACTAGGAGGTTGTCCATCCCATATTTTTTACTATTCAAGCTAATGTGAGAAATTTACAGTCGGTTTCGAAATCAGACAAACTGATCAAGGTATTGATTTGCGGTTGTGCATTTGACATTGTGGTAGAGCTCTGAAGCTTCCACTCCAAATGATGGCTCAATCTCAAAGTCGGTTTGGTCTCCTTTCACGAAAATTGAATGAAATATGGCCAACATGACATTGAGTGGAAACGCCACCTCTGCAATATGACCAGAACAAGTAGACCAATCGAAGCTTGAGAACACAGAGGATTTCATGTGCTTAAATCTAATACAAAAAGCATCCCTAACCTTGAATATTATTCAGAACTTGCTCCTCTGGAACACACCCTCTCCAGGGTCTTGCGATCTTCCTCTCCCACAAAGACACTGACTCATTAAAGAGAAGATGTTGGCAGGTAGTCTGATGTAGAGAGTTTTGTTCAAGGTCAGGGATCATCCACGGCTTTGATGGTATAGGTGCTGATGTCATCCTCCTTATTAATCACTGCTGTATATCAACGGGAGAGAGTTTTAGAATTCGGCTAATAAATAAAGAGCAATCAATCTACCTAGAGTTACTTTCAGCTCGCATCTTGTAAAGAATTATCTCGATGAGCAGATTCATCAAACAACTGGCATCATGTTCTTTTCTCAACCACATACATCAAGATAACCTTCTTTACATGTTGAACAGGTGGTATTGTGCCAAGGTAACCCACATGACATTCATATCATCTATTAGTCCCTAAATTGAAGACTAATGGATGCAAAAGGCCCAAAATCTCCAGACAAGGAAGTTGCCTGGAATTCTCAAGCTCCAAGAACTGCTCCTCACTCTGATTGCTATCATAATTGAATCGTGAAAGATGTACCAAAATCTCAACGGCTTAAGATGCGAAGCATTTCGACAGATTGCTTCTTACCTTTTACATTTCCATCTTCTGAGATGACTACTTTATCTCTAGGGGGAACTATAGCCCCAAGCTGTGCCAATGTCAGAAGGATGTAACCTGCAAAACTGTTACAACATACATAGATATTAGGGATTCCCTCGGCCTCAACAATGCCGCGGATCTTACCTTTGATGGCAAGAGTAACTTTTGCTGGCTCCACAGCATGGACGCAATCCACGTCATTTCCAAACTCTGAAGGCAAGAATCTCCAAAAATAAACACAATGAAATCAGAAGAAACATCTTTGTTAGAAAGCAGAAAAAATTTAGAGCATATTCCCCTTAACCAAAAACATGTATGAGTTCCAACGAAAAAAGGAAGACAAACTTATATGAGAAGGAATTTCGAGTTGTTTCAATATGTTACTATAACATAGTAGAAAGTGATCATAAGTGAATCAATAAATTCAGCAATTCAGCAAAGTCGACTCCGAGTGCTATAAGAAAATAGAAGAAACAGAGCAGCAGCCAGATAACCCTGTCAAATATCAAATAGGCAGACATTCTACCCTGTCAAATATAGAATAGGCAGACATTCTGCTTGCGTGGACACCTTCACAAGTAACAAGATATCAGGTAAGACCAATGCCTTTTGTGAGCATGCTGAGTTCCACTCGCTATTGACTGTCAACCACTCAAAGCAGCGACAAGTACTAAGTACCACTTCAAGGATTAACTAGTTCATGTTTCCCACACTGTCCTATAGTTGAATTCAAAATAGTTACTCTTGAATTTCACTGATGACTTCTACAGATGGTTATGACCATTTAAAAAAGAAAGATGTTGAAGTCTACAGATAGATAAATCCATCCATCCCATTTCATCAAAGCAAAGCTCGCAAGGAGATCGCAATGCACCTAAACTAGTAAGACAAGAATCAAGCTAACACCCATTCGTCAAATGCTAAACCAACAATAGGAACTTGAAATGAAATTACTAGGCACAGCACCACCTTGATATTCCCAGCTGCTTTAATGGCAGCAACAATTCTGTCTTGGTCCTTTACTTGTGCTCGCCCACAGCAGAGATTACCACATCTACTTGTGTAATCACAATAGACTCTCTTGATCATATATGTCTCCCGCGAATCAAATAACCAAGAGCATGGACAAATGATCAATGAAGTCGGCAATCATCTGCAAAGATTTGTCTACACAGAAAAGCGCAGCTACGTAGCTATAGCTGTCCCAGAAACAGCTAAAGCATATCGAAGTTTCCACAAGATTTTGTCTGGAAAATGTGCACGTTCACATCTCATGCAAAGCTGAAATTTCGTCAGGCATTTGAAAAGGATAGGACGTGATTTGGATTTCAACCACGCACAAAGACAAAATATCAGAGAAGAGAAAGAGCAACGCTATATCGTAAACGTGACTCCGTCAACTCCATAAAGTGAGATAAAATCAACTCCAATCCTACTGATAAAAACATTTCTCAAAACGACGAACGAGCGCAACCACACAGGAATAACTACTCACCTGAATATATTGATGCCTGAGCTCTTGAAACCTTCGACGATGCCAGCCTTGGTGGGGTCGGAAAGAGCAGACTTGTCACACCCCTCGAGTTCCGAGCGCACATCCCTCGGTGGTCGATGAAATTGCGATGTCTCTAACGCGTCACGACCCATTCATTTTATTGCACATGTGAAAGCGAATAAAATAAACCCCTGACAGCAAACAACATGGGATAGAAAATAAGATAACAAATTCACAAACCAAAACACGCTTTTATACACAAAGTAAGTTTATATACAAAACTAGCCTGTTTACCAAAAAGATCAGCCCTCAAAAAGGAAATTGTCCTACGGTCCACTAGTCGGATGAGTTCATCGATCCTTTGACTCCACAAGCTCCGGGGGCACCGGGGTCCACCACAGCACCATCAGGAGGGTGGGTCTTGTATCTCGCCAAAAGCAGCGCGACTACCACAGCGGGATCTCAAACCCTAGAGGGGACCAACTCAGATCCACGGAGTCCGCGGCGCAAACCACGTCCCAAATCGATGAGGTACCCTCCGAGGTTGGCCTCACCGACCCAAACAATGGTCACTACGAGCTCATAGACCTAAACCCCGTGTCCTCCGGGGAATAGAGTAGTCAAGAATCAAACTAAGAACCCTTGGGAGGCTAACCATAACGTACCTAGCTGCCATCTATGACCTGAAAAGAATTGAGCCCACGATGGGGGTGAGACAATGTCTCAAAGCAAGTTCATCCCCTAAACTCCAACTAGGAAAGAAATACGCCTAGCCACACAATCACACAACCACATAGACTCACCTTGTCTTAGATCCTCCCGTAGGTCACAGCCAAAAACACAACCATATGCGTGAATCAAACTCAATCAATTGGAACGCCACTACTTTCATCTCAATAAACACAAGAGTCTCGACATATAAGATCAAATCGTTATGACATGTTCCATACCATGCCACAATTTTATCCTATAATAAGGCGCGTCAAATCAATCAATCATGCTCCAATTGATTACGACCCAACGGCCACAACCGACTATCGCCCACCTGGCCTTCTAGTGTAGCTCTGGTGTTGTCTCGCACCATCAAGTATGGCAACGTCTACATCTAGACGACATTCCACGGCGACCGACATCCATTGACTTGAGGCATTCCCGAAGGAACATCGCCAGCCCTAAAGGCTCGTGACGGTTCTCATATCACTCATGTACATATCCAACCTTTGCCTAAGACATCGTGCTTCATACTCAAATGCCGTAATTAAAATAACGTAAATGGCCTATTTTCTTCGTATTAAAAACACATGGTAAAATAATCGTATGGGTACACTCACAATTTGGGACCAGAAAACTCGATACACTTCTTTTTAAAATCCCACTATTTGAATAGTATTTAAAACTATTTTTGATATCAAAATTCGACACTGGATTTTCTTAGTAAATATCAAATTTCACAATTTTGGAATTAATAACCAAATTTCCAATCACCACTCAATCTGCATAAATTAACACTCAATTGCATAAATTAAGCACACAATTGCAATTAACACGAAATTCTAGTCACCGATCATCCCTAAGTATAATTTCTGGAAAATATTAACTAATAAAAATAATTAAATAAAGAAATTTAAATACCATAAATACCAACTTAGGCTGAAATACTAATCTAACCACCTAAACAGGCTTAGACTATTTTCAACCTAACTAGATAAATAGTACAATCTATCTAGTCTCTAATTAGTATATTCTAACTACCTAACATGCACAATCGAACAATTAAATCATTAATCTAAACTAACTAACCACCTAATCCCTAATTAGCCTAAACTAATTATCTACTAACCATCATTAACTCCCTAAATAGAGTTTAGCAAGTAAACTCACCGTTTAGTGGTGAGTCCACGACGCGCCGACGTAGCAGGTGAGCGACCTTGAGCCTACGATTTACACCAACGGAGGTTCGTATGGGCCTTAAATGAGCATAAGCTCTTAGCTAAGAGCTGAGCTTTGGCCACTACTTCTGAGGCTGCTAGGGCTAGATCAAAGGGCTGAAACAAAGATGGGATGGGATGCGATGGTCTGTAAAGTGGCTCCAAGCGGTGGTTTCACCGGGCCGGACGGTGGCGAATGGTGACTAGACAACGACCAGGAGGTCTTGACGGTGGCCAGGACACGCGGGGGACGGTGAACAAGCAGGAAGCAAGCAGGGTAGGTGGACGGCTCGTGGGCGGCATGCAGGCTCGCAACGAGCAGACAAGTGGTGAGGGGGCTTTGGCGACGGCCGAGCAAAATGGCTGACAAGCTCTGGCGGAGGTCTTGCTGGTTTCTCTAGTTTTTCTCAAGCTCTAAAACTCTCAACAATGGATAAAAGTGGGCTCAAGGAGGGAGAAGAAGATTGGCTGCAACAAGAGGGGGACCCAATGGCCTCAAATATCCACCTCAGTGCTCATTGCTTGGCCCCCACTTGATCAACCCTATTCTTAGCCATTTTCCTCACTCAAACTTGCCCTAGAAGCTTCCCCAAATGGTCCAAATGTTGCTGCACTTCCCTCGGCTACGAATTTAGACAATTCCCCTCCAAATTTCATTTAATTCTCTCCAATTGAGCTCAAATTAGAGTCCAAAATGGGCCCAGCCAATGTGCCATCATCCATCTCATGATTTTTCCTCGTCAATTGAACCAACTGACAAAAAAATGCGAAAAAATGGCCCTCTAATTTTCCCGATCCAAAATAACCTTATTTTGATTTTTTGCCAAAATCTCGAGTTTGCAGAAAATCTTCGATGATAAGTTGACATTATTAAAATAAATCGTGACATAATAAAACTTTCAATTTCTAAAATTGAATTTAAATTCCGCGATTAATTTCAATGGGGCGCGATTTTAGCATGACCTAACTTACCGAGTAGCTCTTATGAATTTTTAGTGCAATTGACCCACGGTCGATTATTTTCGAGCCACATTGTGCATCTTCAACACATTGGCGACATCTATTGTCGTAAAATCTTGAGATTTCAATTACGGGCACATGATACATAAATGCTAAAAAATTAGTTTAGTGCCGTTCGATAGAAATTTTGCAAACCGCTGGAATCACCCCACACTAATCACGTACCTCCGTCGAATCGACCCATCTCCAATCTTTGATCGATTTTGACAAGATTATATTGACCTCTTGCAGATTAGCACGGTTGAATAGTCGATTTTTGGTCGAACTCAAGTCTATTGCGTCAAAATCCCTTAACTACTTTACCAAATAGATTAGTTATCTCGTGAGTGATTAGCTCAAAGAATAGAACTATAGGCGTATCATGAAAAGCCCAACTTATTCAATTGAAAACAGAATTGGAAATTCGGGATGTCACAACTCTTCCCGCCTTATAAAAATTTCTGTCCTCAAAATTTAAACCATTATAAATCTTTAAACAAAAAGGTGGAGGTATAGTCGTCTCATTGAATATTCACTTTCCCAAGTTACTCCTTTTGTGCCGTGGTATTGCTAGACCACTTTGACTAATGGGATTGTTTTAGTGCAGAACCCGCCTTGCGATCTACAATTTGAACCGGTCTCTCCACGTACGACACACTATCGCCCACGTCTAACTCTTCAAAGTTCAGCACATAGGTCCAAATGGCTCATACTTCCTCAACATCGACACGTGAAAGACGTCATGCACTTGCGCCAACCTCGGTGGCAATGCAAGATGATGCGCCGCAGTCCCTATCCTTTCTAGAATCTCAAAGGGATCTACGTATCTCGGACTCAGCCTTTTGTTGAAGCACAAAGTACTCCATCGGTGATATCTTCAAAAGACGTGCTCATCAATTTGGAATTCCAAAGGTCTTTGACGCTTATTTGCGTAGCTCTTTCCGGTGGCCTCGAATAGTCTTTAACTGCTCCTATTAATCGTGGATCGATCCATTGACTGCAGAACCAACTATAGGCTTGTGATTTTCCATTCTCCAACTCCCATCCCAACAAACCGGCATTCTACACGCTTTGCCATACAACGCTCAAAAGGTGCCATATGAATAGTCTCGCCGGTAGCCGTTGTTGTAGGCAAATCAACAAGATGAAGTCAAGCTTTCTCCCAACCTTCCTTGAAACTAACACACAAGCTCTCAACATGTCTTCGAGAGTCTAAATCGTCCTTTCAAATTGGCCATCCTTCTGCAGATGGTAAGTTTTACTCAAATTGCAGCTTCGTCTCCCAAGGTGATCCGCAAACTTTTCCAAAAGCAGCTGTAAATCTCAGGTCTCTATCGATGTGATTGTCACCGGCACTTCATGTAGACGAATAATTTGACGCACGTATAATTCTGTGTATCTATCCAATGCAAGGTCCTTTGTACAGCGATGTGAGCCAACTTTTGTCAGTTTATCGACCACAATCCAAATGGAATCAACCTCTTGACTCGATAAGCCCATCACAAAGTCCATTGTGATGTGTTCCTATTTTCACTCAAGAATCTCGAGAGGTTGCAAAGTTCTCTCTGCTTACAATGATGTGCCTTCACTTGCTGACACGTTAGACATTTGGTGACATCTTTAGCGATATCTCGTTTCATACCAGTCCACCAATAGTGTTGACAAATTATGATATATCTTCGTACGCTTGGATGAATGTTGTAATCAATGATGAGCTTCTAACAAGATCTATTCTTTAAGCTTCCGCCTCGTTAGGTACACACAATCGTCCCTGACCTTAGTATTCCATCTTCTAAATCTGAAAATCAGCCTTCTCTTTTTTGGTATCCTCTTTGCATGATTTTATGAATATTTGGTCTGTCAATGAAGCATCTTGATTCTAATTCTCACTTCCGCCCATTTCGATGGTGTAGCCATAAAATTAAATGCGACCTACTTCAAATTTGAAAATCGAATCTCAAGCTCTTTTCAAAGTAAAATCCATTCCTTAACCATCATCTCGTGCAATCAAGACTTCCTACTCAAAGCGCTTCCACGACCTTGTTAGCCTTTTTCAAGGTGATACAAGATGTTGCAATCATAGTCATTTAGCAGCTCCATCCAGCAACGCTGTCTCATATTTAACTTTTGAGAGAACATGTACTTGAGACTTTGATAGTCTATAAAGATTTGGAATCTTTCTCCCACATAAATAATGTCTCCAAATCTTCAGGGTAAAGATGATTGTTACAGTTCCCAAGTCATGCGTTGGATAATTCAGCTCATGAGGTCTCAACACGTATGCAACAACCCTATTACGTTACATTAACACGCAACCTAGCCCTCTAAACAATGTATCACCGTAGATCTCGTACTTCCAAGACATGGAATTGTCAACATGGTGCGGTAGTTAGCTTCGCTAAACTTTGGAAACTACGCTCACACTAATCCGTCGACACAAACTTCCTTCCTTCAAAGCAGTCAAGTCAATGGTGAAGTCAAACTAAAAATCCTTCCACAAACCTTCTATAGCAACTTGCCAAACCCAAAAGCTTCGATCTCTCGGGCTACCGTTGTCGTTCTTGGCTAGTTGATAACCGCTTCGATCTTGGTCCTTCGCCTAAAATCACGTGACTTAGGATCGCAACACGAATCAACCAAAACTCACACTTGCCGAACTTCTGGCGTATAACTCATGGTTCCTTAGTGTTTGAAGCACCATCCTCAAATGCCTTTCGTGCTCCTCAAGATTTCTCACACTAGATATCATCGATAAAACAATCACAAACTAATCCAAATATTCTTTGAAAATTCCGTTCATCAAATCTATGAAAGCAGCTAGGGCGTTCGTCAAACCAAACAACATCACAGTGAATTCATAATGGCCGTATCGACTACGAAACGCTGACTTCGATATGTCCTCCTTCTGATCTTTAGCTGATGATACCATGTCCTCAAGTCGATCTTTAGAAAATATCGACGCTCCTGTACCTGGTCAAACAAGTCATCGATCATCTAAAGGGATACTTGTTCTTGATCGTCACTTGATTGAGTTGATGATAGTCGATGCATAGGCACAACGAAGCATCTTTCTTCTTCATTTAACAAAACTCGTGTTTCTCTAACGTGATGCACTAAGACATATGAATCCCTTATTCAACAATTCCGCATCCGCACCGTAGCTTTTCAACTCGCATAACGCCATACAAAAGAGGGAGCCTTAGAGATTAGCTCGTCCCGAGGGCTAGCTCCAATCACGAACTCAATATCTCTCTAGCAACAAACCTAGCAATTCTTTCTGGAACACATTTGAAACCTTGAACCACCGTAACATCTTCGATCTTCAGCTCCTCAACTATTGTATCCACGATAGTCACCAAGTAACCTTGATAACCCCCACCTAACAAACAGGTTGCCTCAAGCGACCGAGATTAAGGTAATCGGTCCTCCTCGACTCCCAATAAACTCAAAACTTTTACTCGCTAACGGGTTGGAACCGAATCGCTTTACGATAAAGAATCCATTTTAGCTCATTGCTTGGTGAGTATGCTAATTATTACATCAAAATCATACATGGCTAGGACTATCAAATCTATCATCCCCCTCTCACCAATTACTAACTTTGCAACTAGGGACAACCCATCATAGACAACACATTATCCTTTAATGGTGTAGAGATATGCTAACCACCGACTCCAACAACTCAAAAGACTCAATCCTACCAGCTTGATAAATTGTTTCCAACTATAAACGAATGAGCTGTGTCACGCCCTGGGTCTCGAACGTGTGCCCATCCTCACCGGGTCGATAATAGCGACATCTCATGACGCACGCCGACCCATTTCTTTTTATACGCATGAGGAAGCATAAGATAATCCCCGTACAATAAAACATGGGATAGAAAAGTAGGATTAAAACTTGAAATCTGAAACACATACACTTATATACATTACACCATTATGCAAATCTATACAAGATCAACTACTAAGTCCGGTCCTAGTCAAGCTTGCTTAACAAACAAAGTTCAAAGACAGGGAGGTTTCACTCTTTGTCGAGTCCTCATCCGGGTTCTCCTCCCGCTTGACGAACTCTTCCTTCCACTCTTTGTCGGAGCTATCCTCAACATACCTGTGATACCGGGTCTTCAAGATCGAGTCACCGGGTCAATCACCTCTCCACCTCCGGGTTCTCAATGCCTTCTCCATACACTACTTCCAAAGCATACTTAGCCACCTCAAATTTCGGTATGCCCACCTTCGCCTATCGCTATAGTATCGATATCATGCCCGGTATTAACGGGCATCTTCCGGTTTACCCATCTCAACCTAGACAATGGATTTCACCATTACGCATCTAATCCTTTGACGTGCCCCCAAGACGCGCTGGAACTTTGCTGGGTGATTTCCTCTGTAAACCAAAACCCATGGAGATAGAGGTAACGCCATTTACAGTTCGGGAAATGGTTATCTAATAACTAATGAAATAACGTCTCGCAAGTTCTACTCCCTAAGACTTGATTAGTAAGCCAAATACGCTATTCGGCCGCCATACACGCATGGGTCAGAGGACTTACCTTGGCCTCGATTCCACCCGCAAATCAACACAGCCTAATAAGCACTCAATCATAATATCACGTATCAATATTTCAATCAATCGACCTAGTCGATTACATGTTAATCGGACCATTCACCAGTCATCCCATCCATACTGCATTTTATAAGATAGTATACCTAGTCAAGCCGAGCTATGTGCATTTTCTAAGACGTCATATATGCCAAGGCGATGTACTTAATCACCGAGCCACGTGCATTCTCTATGGTGCCATATCACTAAGGCGACATACTAATCACGAGCCTCGTGCATTCTCTAAGGCGACTTATACACCAAGGCCATGTACTAATTACCAAACCATGTGGATTCTCTAAGGTAATATACCAAATTACAAGCCACATCACACAACATTTCTTTCTCATCTTTTATTATATATTTGATAAAATATCGTGCATGGGCACACGGTTACCTTAGTCAAAATATAATATTTTCATTTCCATAACTTCCACATTTTCTACAAACAACTTAAACATTTTGGCATTATCAACCGATGCCCGATTATTTTTCGCTTAATAACCAACATTATTCAATTTAGGGAAATAAATCCCGAATTCACAACACCATTTCCAGCACAAAATAAAGCTCAATTAAATAAACATACTACGCCACGACACCGCATAAAAATTCCGCTGTCAACTATCCCCGCCTAATTTTGAAAAATAAATAATTAAATAATTAATTTTGAAAATTAATAAATAAATACTAAAAATCCAATTTAGGCTCGTAATGTCTAATTGACGCCGTAATGCATCGGAGAAAAAATCCCAAGATGCATTCAATAAATACGAGTACATCTCTACTTGCTAATTACATGAACCAAACACCTAACATGCATCATTAAGTCACTAATTAAATTATAAACTAATCTAACGACCTAAGCATGTT